>CM067321.1:35024104-35149104 GCA_034231615.1 Meghimatium bilineatum
AATGCTACAGAAGAATTCTACGAATTTCCTATAGGGAACATATGACCAATGTGCACGTAAGAAATAAAGTAGAGATGTGTGCAGGTGTCCAGGAGCCATTGCTTTCAATAGTGAAACTACGAAAACTATCATGGTTCGGACATGTATGCAGGCACGATTCCTTGTCAAAAACAAGAATGCAGGGAACTGTCGAGGGTGGAAGAAGCAGAGGAGGACAAATAAAGACATGGACAGAAAACATCAAGGGATGGATAGGGCAAGATATTTCCATACTCATCCGCATCGCTGAGGATAGAATTCGCTGGAGGACTCTGTGTGCTGAAGCATCCAATGTGGTACCCCTACGACCCTGAAGGGTTATGGGTTTATTGATTGATTGATTGATTGAATGGACTTGGAGAAAGCAGATGCAAATCGATTCCTGAGGTGACGCAGCCGTATGAAGCAGCCTTCGGCAGAAGTTGTGACTCTGAATCTTCCATTGCTCGGTCTGTGTGCCCAGTTTATTGAAATCGCCTACAAAGACAACTAATTTTGGCACCTAACCACATTAAGTTGTCTGTCCACTACACTTTGTAATTGTCCAGTTTGTATCCGTCCAATGATTATGTATCATTGGTCTGTTTTGATATCAATGTTTTGTCATGAACCTGGTCTGCCATTTAGCAAGTTTGTTGAAATCACCTCCAAAGGAGACTAATGGTGCTTCTAACCACATTAAGTTCTCTGGCCAGTCTGTAACCGCCTAATGATTGTGCATCGTTGTTCTCTAGTGAGATGAGCCGTACTTGTGCATTGAAATTTTAATTCAATTTATTAGAGTACCGTCAATCTTTTATAGACATTCAATAATATAGTCGAGAATTGTGTTTTCGTTAAGTTTAAGGAAATTCTCATGGAATTGTCACGAGTTATTGTCAGAAATGTTGTTTTGACATTGAACTCTTTCATGACCGTACAAATCATGAAATGACTACAATTCAGGTAACCACAAGACGTTAATGGCCAGCTGAGCAGAGTAGATAGGTTGAATGACGTTCAATCAGTGAATGACGTTTATACAAGTAACTCCAAATAGTTGCGTTTCTTTCTTTTTGTTTTTGGCACAGTATATATATGTTTATTTTCGTTGAGTCTTTTTTTTGTGTGTGAACCATCTTTTGCATGATGTGCCCCTATCCTTGTATCCACCATTTCGGATGTCCTCTTCTGAGAACTCGCCATGTTTCCCAAGATCGGTTAGTTGTACACTGTGGGTTTGCTAGACCAGTCAGAATATTTCAGTGTCTAAATGGTTAAACCGTGTTCTAATCTATCACATTCAGAAAAAAAATGACATATTCCATTAAGAAAGCAATTAAACACTGAACTTTACTTCATTTTACTGCAAGCAGGATAGTAACCGCCATTAACCAGAAGTTCATGTTTCATGTTATGTAACATGCTAACATAAAACGTGTTTTAGGAATTGAAAAAAAGTAAAAATGCCTAACAGGATATGAGGAGAAAGACATACAATGTCACTGAATCTCATACTAAACTAAGTAACATATCATTATTGACTCACTTATTCTCATCTCCGTTCTCTTGTTCATACCATCCGTGGATGTTATGGTTTTCTTCTCTTATCATGCTGAATTTTTCATTTTCTTTTAAGTTTCAGCTATCTGGGTACAAGCCAGAGAGATGCAACAACATGAATCTGAAACTGTTGCCATTATTGACTGCTAAAAGAATAATGTTTTTTGCTTCTTCATTTCTTTAAAAAAATAACAGTTGTATTGTCGTAGAAGACTTCTTGTTCACAAGAATATATTGTTGCATAAAACAACATACTTTTTCTGGAATGTATATATGCAATGATAACATGTTTTAATATATTATTTTCGACATAAAAACGGAGTTATTTGTCTTGTTCTGAAACTTCATGCTTGCTTCAGATTCGGAAAACTTTAAGAAATGTCGCTACTGTTCATTCACCCTCTTAAATTTGTCGCAAGTTGACAGCTTGTTTTTATAAACTTCCTAGTAATCTGATAGAGACAACAACAAAGATGTGTAAGTAATTAGAGAATTGTTGTTTGAGTTTGGTTAGATATTTGAATCTTGTAGCTTGATGCCAAATAAAATGAAATTTTCCTTCTTTAAAAAACACATTACTAGTTTTGGAAACCATACATTGATAATAATTTTTCTTGTTTCTCTAATATAGACGTTGATTAAAATGAACTATCTGTGTCTCTTTCAAATAGCACTAAGTTGTATTTCCAACGAAAAATTGCATGTCCAATGAGTTCGCATAGCTAACAATATCAACTAAATGTGTAAAATGTGCAGGTAAAATCATATATTTTTATCATAGATTTGCTATTGCATCGAAAAATAGGAGTTTTTAACTTTAATTTCTTAATATTTAAAACTATTTTCCTTGCAGCAGGACAATGACCCTGCACGATTTTGAGAAGGATGTAGTCTATTCGGAGAATAAAGATGCCTTGTGCTGCGGTTTCATTTACACAAATGGTCCGACACATCCAACTTTGGCAGTGGTATATATGTGTGTTCATTGTGTTACTACTCAGACAGAACGTTGTATATATTGTCGTTTTGCTCAGGTACAACAACACAAAAGGAAGGTGTATTAAGAGAGGAAGGTCCTGGATGGCAGAAGCAGAAGATACCCTACTCAGAGTTTGTAAGCTGAGGATGTGGGGGAAGAGGCTGTAAATGGGTGGCATTTGGCAAAGAGTGAAAGTTATTGACAACAGTTCTGATACAGATGGGAAGAGAGTGCCGCGACTGAGCTCCAAACAGAACAGAGGGAATGATCAAAGAACTCATACCGCAGCACTCGAAGCCACACGATACGATAGTTTACACAGACGGCTCAGTACACAAGAAACAAACAGGCGTGGTTGGGGTTTCGTGGCTTACCAAAATGGCAAGAAATTAGGTGAGAAGTCATTTGTGTACCCCACTACAACATCGAGTATGAGAATGGAAATAGAAGCGGTGACAGCAGCTCTCACTTGGCTGTGACACAACCACCAACAGACTCAATGATTCTATAAGACTCTCAAAGTATGCTGCGCAAGATAGAAAAGTGTATGATCAGAACTGAAAGGGTCACTCTCCTCAACAACGCGCAGAGCATTACCTGGATCTACTGTGCAGGTCATATTGGAGTCAGTGTAAACGAAAAAGCCACTGTGTTGGCTGGTAAAGCATTGGCGAACGGCACTGAGATAAGAAGAGACAGGATTGAATTGATTAGAGCAGTCATGGATACCCTACGAGAAGAATAGGAAGAAGTCGAACGAGACAATGTACATTTTCAGAGAATGGTAGAAATGGGAGTGGCTAGAGGCGATGGGAGAAAGTACTCCCTCTCCGGAAAGATCAGAAGAACGCGTAATCAGCAACTGACTGTGACAATGATCTTATACACTTTTAGATGGCTGACGGAACTGCAAGCAGAGAATATATGGAAATGCTCCCAGTGCTGTGACGCTTGTTCCTAATCAAAAATCGTATATACATCCATAGAAGGTGGTACTGCTAGTAGATCATAATGGAAAATAATACTCACGTGGAATACAGGTAATGAAGTCCTACTGAATGACGACTAAAACACTACACACTATCACTAACGGATGTAAATATGGTACATATAACAAAACAAAACGCAGAATATAATCTACAGATGACAATACACAGGACAAAGTCGACGTTTCGGGCCAATAGGCCTTTTTCAAGATACGGACATAACATACAAACATAAAAAAACCACAAGTAAAAATGAATGCGTATCCTAGTGAAATGTGGTAGTAAGATAGATACCGGAAGCATACGAACATGAAGTACACAAAGACGATAATACAGGTGGAACGAGAGGAACAAAACGATGACGTAACAAAGACCAATACCACCGAGAACTAAGCGAAAGAGTGGTCGGAATTGAGTCCAAATGGTTTGATGGTACCCAACTCGAAAATGAGATTATTTTCGACGGCGTACCTAGATCTATCATCGGTGTTGCAGGATCTGATGGCAGTGGCCTGAATGTCAAGGACACCACGGTGGCCATCGCCGTTGAAGTGATTGGCCACAGGAGTGGGTGTTCTGTGTTTGATAGCATGCAAGTGGTTACAGAAGCGGTCGCTCAGTCTAAGGCCAGTCTCACCGATATATTGCTTACCACAGCGTTTACATGCTATCAAACACAGAACACCCACTCCTGTGGCCAATCACTTCAACGGCGATGGCCACCGTGGTGTCCTTGACATTCAGGCCACTGCCATCAGATCCTGCAACACCGATGATAGATCTAGGTACGCCGTCGAAAATAATCTCATTTTCGAGTTGGGTACCATCAAACCATTTGGACTCAATTCCGACCACTCTTTCGCTTAGTTCTCGGTGGTATTGGTCTTTGTTACGTCATCGTTTTGTTCCTCTCGTTCCACCTGTATTATCGTCTTTGTGTACTTCCTGTTCGTATGCTTCCGGTATCTTTCTTACTACCACATTTCACTCGGATACGCATTCATTTTTACTTGTGGTTTTTTTATGTTTGTATGTTATGTCCGTATCTTGAAAAAGGTCTATTGGTCCGAAACGTCGACTTTGTCCTGTGTATTGTCATCTGTAGATTATATTATGTGTTTTGTTTTGTTATATGTACCATATTTACATGCGTTAGTGATAGTGTGTAGTGTTTTAGTCGTCATTCAGTAGGACTTCATTACCTGTCTTACACGTGAGTATTATTATACATCCATAGAAAAGTATGTGAGCCGTAACATATTTATCAGCGTTGTTCGCACAGTAAGCGCCAATGTAATCGTCGCTTGAACAATCTGCCGCAGTCTCAGTCTTCATGGACCTAACCACATAAGCCCGCGTATATTCCCTCTATTTAACAAAAGGGACCTACATTGCTCTACCTTCTGTGTTAGACATAAGATGTAGATAAATCCTCATGTATAACATATTTTAGATATAGATACATGTTCATGTACAATATATATTAGATATATATTTTAGATATAGATGCATGTTCATGTACGACATAAATTAGATATAGATACATGTTCATGTACAATATATATTATATATATATATATTTTAGATATAGATACATGTTCATGTGCGACATATTTTAGATATAGATGCATGTTCATGTGCGACATAAATTAAATATAGATACACGTTCATGTGCGACATATTTTAAATATAGATACATGTTCATGTACAATATATATTAGATATATATTTTAGATATAGATGCATGTTCACGTACAATATATATTAGATATATATTTTAGATATAGATGCATGTTCATGTGTGACATATTTTACATATAGATGTATGTTCATGTACAATATATATTAGATATATATTTTAGATATAGATGCATGTTCACGTACAATATATATTAGATATATATTTTAGATATAGATGCATGTTCATGTGTGACATATTTTATATATAGATACATGTTCATGTGCGACATATTTTATATATAGATACATGTTCATGTACAATATATATTAGATATATATTTTAGATATAGATGCATGTTCATGTGTGACATATTTTAGATATAGATACATGTTCATGTACAATATATATTAGATATATATTTTAGATATAGATGCATGTTCATGTACAATATATATTAGATATATATTTTAGATATAGATGCATGTTCATGTGTGACATATTTTATATATAGATATATGTTCATGTGCGACATATTTTATATATAGATACATGTTCATGTACAATATATATTAGATATATATTTTAGATATAGATGCATGTTCATGTGTGACATATTTTAGATATAGATACATGTTCATGTACAATATATATTAGATATATATTTTAGATATAGATGCATGTTCATGTACAATATATATTAGATATATATTTTAGATATAGATGCATGTTCATGTGAAACATATTTTAGATATAGATACATGTTCATGTACGACATAAATTAGATATATATTTTAGATATAGATACATGTTCATGTGCGACATATTTTAGATATAGATACATGTTCATGTAAAATATATATTAGATATATATTTTAGATATAGATGCATGTTCATGTGCGACATCTGTTAGATGCCGACTTTTCATTCCTGTATCACGTGACACCAGTCATAGATTTGTGAACTAGATTAGTTTTCGATTACTTTAATCTTCAATCTTGAGATCTGCAAATGAATCTTGTGGTTTCAGAATAATACGATTCTTGTCACGTTGCAAGCTAGTAATGGCATGTCTATACATGTCCCTAGCTTTCATTGATAACAGTCTTAAATGTTACCTGGGCATACTTTAGACAGTGGCTTGTTTGCATGAAATAAATTGGTGTTATAAGTCTTTCGGTTTCTATATCAAGGTGGTTTCTTTTTGTATCTGAGGTATGTGAAGTTGGAATGTATACTAGGAGAAGGTAGAATATTATTTGTAAATGTAAGATTAGTTCTGCAGTAAAGACATATACAGATCGGTAGTGCTAAATATTGTTTGCACGAGTGTTAGAACCGGACATAAGAAACACATGCAGACGGATTAATGGTTTTGAATATAAGTGGCAAAATTTGGAATATGGTCATGACGTTTTACTAATCACTGGTAATATACATGACAACACGCTCGTCGACGTTTCGACCAAAATCACTATTCAATAACACGACGAGTAAGGAACGACGCGATCCACTTTCATATAATATTTTTTTCTCCTTGCCGATAAGCCAAGTTTCGGGGAGAGTTTGGGCTCCACAAGGTAAATCATTCCATAGAAAAGTTACACTGGAGGAAGAAGCGGAGGACAGATAAAATCCTGAATTGATAACATCAAGGAATGGTCTTGGTGTGATTTTTCTATACTTCGAATGACTGAGGACAGGGCTGCTTAGAGGGCATTTTGTACTGATGCATCCAATGTGGCAGTCCTACGACCATGACCGTTTATGGGTCTTATTATTATTATTATTATTATTATTATTATAGTTATTATTATTATTATTATTATTATTATTAATGCCTAGACATGATAATGATTACAATGTGTCATTTGAAAGGTGAAGAATTCATAAATAATAAAAATGTTAGAAAAACTCAATGTTAACGGGAAAGATCTAAATATAGTAAGAAATATGTATTGAAAGCAAACAGCAGCGATGAGGGTTGACAGTAATGTAGGAGAATTTCGAAAGATAGTGTTGGATGTCAGACAAAGATGTGTAATGTCACCAGATCTTTTCTTCCTCTCTACAGCGGGTATTATGCGAAACATAGAAGCCTGTCAGGAATAGCAGTTGGAGGTTACAATCTGAATAATCTAAGATATTCTGACAAAACGGTTCTGATTGAAGGAAAGCGAACAAGAACTGCAAACCTTGTTAGACATGGCAGTACAAGAAAGTGAAAACAAAGGCCTTAGTCTAAACAAGAAGAAAACAGAAGTAATGGATGTTTAAAAAAAAATTATAAACCGCCAAAATGCAGTATAACTATGAACGATGCAAAAATGAAACCAAGCGTATAAAGCCAAGTATATTGGCGTTATTTTAATGGCAGGTGCACAAAAGCAATCAAAAACAAGATAGCAAAAGCCAAATCAACATTTCAAAAAATGAGAAACATTCTATGCAATGTAGTAATATAAATGAAAACACGAGTTTGAATACTAGGATGTTTTATATTGAACCAATCCTTCTTTATGGAAGCGAAGCATGGACAGCAAACAAAAGATAAGCTGGAGGCAACTGAGATGTGGTTTTTAAGAAGAATTGTGAAAATTCCTTGGACAGCCAAGAAAAGTAATATAGAAGTTTACCGAGACGCTAAGTAAAACGATAAATTATAGCAAAACTTAGAAACAGACAAATCAAGATTTTTAAGGTATGTAATGTGAAACGTAAAACTTGAACATTTAGTAACCACAGGAAAGATCAGATGGAGAAGACAAAGAAAGACAAAGAGAGACATTTTTGGATGGGTTATCACTGAGGCACAAAAAGAATTAACCAATTGAATTGTTAACAACACAATGAATACTCTATTCAGCATGGTACTTGATTGACTGAGACATGATAAGTCTAGAATTCTGGAAGAGTATACATTTTGAAAACAATAGAAGGTAGAAATAAGACAGAACCTAGCAGAAGTTGATAGAATATCACGGGATATAGACACAAAGAAGCAAACATAAAAGCTGCAAAGGACAATTAAAATTCCAAGAAAATTGTAAAGACATTTAACTAAAGTTGCAGTGTGCCGACTTGGAGTGTATCAATCAATCAATAAACCCATAACTCTTCAGGGTCGTAGGGGTACCACATTGGATGCCTCAGCACACATAGTCCTCCAGCGAATTCTATCCTCAACGATGCGGATGAGTGTGGAAATATCTTGCCCTGTCGATTCCTTGATGTTGTCTGTCCATGTCTTTATTTGTCCTCCTCTGCTTCATCCACCCTCGACAGTTCCCTGCAGTATTGTTTTTGACAAGGAATCGTGCCTGCATACATGTCCAAACCATGCTAGTTTTCGTCGTTTCACTATTGAAAGCAATGGCTCCTGAACACCTGCACACATCTCTACTTTATTTCTTACTTACACGTTGGCCTTATGTTCCATTGCAGTATTTCAGTGGGCAAAAGGTTTAGCTAGTGGTGAAATTTGGATTGTATACAGGTTCTCAAACACATATCGAGTCTGGTCGTTTGATTCAGTTATCACATATTATTGAATATAAGAGCTATCTCCGTCTATTTAACATCCGTTATGTAGAATATAAGACAAGTATATACGTTCGCGAACAAATAGAAACGCTGCCTTTAGATCAATATGTACATTTTCAGTATCTTTTGTTCAGTGGTAGTGAAACGGTGCAAGCTTACTTGGTTCTATCTAATCTGTCTAATCTGCCTAATCCGTCTAATCTGCCTGCCTAATCTGCCTGCCTAATCTGCCTGCATAATCTGCCTGCCTAATCTGCCTGCCTAATCTGCCTGCCTGCCTGCCTGCCTGTCTGTCTGTCTGTCTGTCTGTCTGTCTGTCTGTCTGTCTATCTATCTATCTATCTCATCCATCCATCCATCCATCCATCCATCCATCCATCCATCCATCTATCTATCTATCTACCTATCTATCTATACGCTGTGTCCCTTGTTTGCCTTGCGGCGTCAAGGGTGGAAGAGTTCTCTGGAGATGGCCTTCTTGTGTGCTGTTTGTAAGCGTGTTCCTGTGGCTTCTTTGATTTATGTGATCGATCTTTTACATTGTCTGCCTCTGGCTTTATAACCGTTATGTCTATGTGTCATGGCCATTTGTGGCATGCTATATGTCGGTAGTCTGGAAGCGTGTGAAAACCACTTGATCTGTTGTCTTTTGATGTGTTCCAATACTGGTATTGTTTTGGTTATCTGTCTGATGTTATCGTTTCTAATTTTATCTCTTAATGACACTCCGAGTATTCTTCGTAGACATGTCATTTCTGTTGTCACTATTTGATCTTACTTGGTTCGAAGATTTAATATGACGTTATTCACTTTCTAAAACTATTTGTCAAGGAACAGATGGTGAAAGAAGATGCGACCACAAGAAATCTTTGGAGTGACAACAGCAAGGAATGGTCCATATATGGTTTTTCTGTAGTTATTAATATTATTGGGGATAGATATGTTCATGCTCGTGTGTGCTGATGTCTTCAATATTGTATCCATGCGCATGTGCTTGATTATGGATCTTGGTATTGTTATTATTATTATTATTATTATTATTAGTATTATTATTATTGTTATTATTACTACTACTACTACAATTACATTGTTCCTATCTTAAGTGGAACGACAAGGGATTGCAACACTTACCCGCTATAATTAGCTTTTCGCTTAATCAAGATGTGTTACGAAAATATAACTTACATGTACCTGGGTTAAATAAAATACCGTACTCATGTACTTACAAAAGGTCGAAGTTCAAATTGTGTGCAAACTAATTAAACACACATAAATTACAGGTTTTGTCTTTGTGTCTTCCTTTATTTGTATTTTCATAATGTAGAAGGCTTTACTGCACGCAGTGTACACTTTGAGATGTTTGTGACTTACCACACAGACTTTATTCCGAGAATTTAAACAAAGCATATCATAATTATTCTGTTGTAATACACATTTTTGTAGTTCCTTTCAACTTTTGACATCATCGATAAATCATCACTATACTTTTCTTAAGGTAACATATCTTGGCACCCTGTTAACATCAGAAGGCAGATGCTCAAGTGAGATAAAGAGTTGTGAAGAACAGGCCAAATCAGCATTCCAAAAAATGAGAACCCTTTTGTGCAATGGAACACTGTCAATGCAGATCTGAATTCGAGTGGTGATATGTTATATCTTCCTTTTACCAATCCTTTTTTATGGATATGAAGTGCGGACTGTAAACTAAAAAATTCTAAACGAATTGGAGGATACAGAGATGTGGTTTCTGAGAAGAATGATGAAAATACCATGCACAGCTAAAAAAACCCAATCCAGACGTTCTCATCGATGAAGAGATAAATCATATCAAACATTAGGGGCAGATAGTCAAGGTTTCTATGGCATGGGATGAGAAGAACACAGCTTTAGCACTTAATAACTACTAGAAAGAACAGGGGGAGAAGAGATGGGGACGGCAAAGAGAGAAGTTGCTAGATGGACTAGTATTGTGGCACGATAGAAGTTCACTAACCGAGCTTATTGACAACACAAGAGATAGAGAGTTGTGGAGAAACATGATCGCCTAAGCCATTCGGCATGACACTTTTCTTATTTCGGCACAAATTTCATTTTCAAAATGATCTTTTACTTTTTCTCCTTCCTCTCTTCCTCTTCTCCCTTTTGACCATCTCCAAAATTCTCAAATAAAATAAATGTCCATTGTGTCTGTTCAGGTTGTAGGTCTTGGTTTACATTGATGTACTCTTTATCACTGCCCCCTTTATCTCGCTACTTAAGGCAGATATAATTGCTGGATCTATTTATGTAAAAAATTAAACTGGTCTCCCGAAATTATTTTAACTTTTCTAAAGCTACTCTGGACATGCACTTCGGAACACTGGAAATTCCAGCATATAGACGTTTCTGTTTCCTCTTAATTTAACATGTATTTCAGTGATACATTCAATATTTGTGTTAAAGAAATTTATGTTTAATTGATGGTTCGCTTAAGGCGGGTAGTATTGTATCTATATATATATATATAAATATGGAAGTTATTATTATTAACTGTACACTAGACGCGTCCGGAACTAATTTGTTTTCTTCTGTGTTCGTTCTCGAATTCCCACCAGTCAAAATTATATAGCGCTTTTGCTATATATGGGCTTATTGACCGGAAACATATGACTTCAACATGATATTATTTGATCATATTCCATTCCACGAGGTTGTGTAGCCAATCAAATCTCCTCCTCTTACGATATGAAAGGTAGGTGTCAGTGTTACTTTTCTTTGTTCCTCTTTTTGTCCACTTCAACACACTTTCAGCATTTATGATTGAGAAGCTATTTTACTAAGAGCTGTCCTGGTGGGTAGTAGACAGAACCGATTCTAGAGACTTCATTTAAGCCAATGTTGAGAAATGTCTCCTTGTAGTCTCGAACCAACATGTCTTTTGTTTGTTTTTCTCTTCAATAATCACTCCTGCCTTTACTTCGATGATCCAGTCTTTCCTATATCCTACTTGGCGTATAAGTTTGTTTCATTTTTTTATGTTTCTTATTTTACAGGAGATTACTAGTCTACACTCTGTTTCCGGTCTCAAGAAATAAAACGTGTATTTGTCTCCCCTGTAGGTTGTTCGAACGACACATCCACAAGGCGTAGATTTCCCCAGATTTGTTCCAAATCTCACAGAGCTGTTGGACTTACATTAGCGGTGGGTTAAGAGCGACAAGATGGGCAGTCTTTTTACCGCAGAAGAGATTTTGATATGTGTTTCTTATAACCTCGGAGGCACGATGAAGATTAAATGGTTTATGTCCTGCTAGCAGACAAGCAAAAACTTCTTCAGCAGGCGTCACGATGGTGGGGATCATGCCAATCCTTGCATCATTAGGCAGAATATTGTGTTTCTAGAATGCCGTTCCAAGAGGTGAGGCAAGGACTGGGTCATGACTGTATCCTCTACCACGAAATGTTCTGCATACTTACAAATTTAGGTATCTACGATTTCAAGTAAAGAAAAATAGCGATTAACGAAATGTGCTTTATGACTGCTACTGAGAGATGTTTATATTAGGCACCAATTTATAGACTTTCAGTCTCAAGTCTCCTCATTTAGTGATACCTAGCCATTTTATTATCATGCTTGAGACCGTCGTGAGGCGACGACGTTGGAATGTGTCACATGATCCCCAATGATGCATACCGCAGTTTCAGTCCCATCACTTGATCCCTACATGATGCATACATGCATTAGTTCCAGTCGCCTAAGATTTGTTAGTCACTGTACACGTGACTTTTTTAATTAGAAATATGCTTTAGACGTAACTCTTATAATAGTAATATAACAAAATATCTTCATCTTTGCAACAACAAGTTTCATTTGTTTCTTGAAGTTGTTTTCTTCAACATATTCTGCTACTCAGATATCTTCTAAATAACTCACATATGCTTTACCATCAACGGTTTGTGGTTGCTTCGTTTCTTTACAAGGTGTAAAAAAAGGTCACAATATGGACAATATACATTCTAGCAAAGTGCAGCACCAAGGTAAGAGACAGAAGATTTTGTAAGACCGTTGCATCTAACCTTCGATGCAGAAACGACACCCAATTATGACGATTTGAGTGTGTGACCTTCGTTTGGAATCACTGATATAATTCTAATAATTGCATTTCCATTGTTTGTCATTTTTAAAAATTCATACAGTTTAATTGTTATATGACAAATATTATTATTGACGTCAACTTTTTTATGTAATTTACGTAATTTATGGACAGTCCAGCATTGCAGGTTAAAGCGATGCGTGAATCACGTAGAAGTCTGATGTGTCCGGCCGAAAGGCGTTGCTATATGTAGAGGGATGTGGTAACTATCAGTCATACTTCAAAACAATACATATGACAGATAAACTACGCATGTGGTTGTGTCTGTGGGTCTCACCAATGGCCCACTAGACAAACTACCCATGCAACAGAAAACCTTAGTGGATGACATGCCGTTATAGTGAGGTTATTTTCTTATAGAAGATTCATGGCACGTCATCTATACAATTGTGCGTTTATTTTATTTTGTTGTTGAAATGTGTTTCATGTTTACCTGAATATATATGTATGCACCCTCTGTGGTTGGGAGGGAGCCAGAGATGTACTGTGCAGCAATGTGGAGGAGGAAACTGACAGCACTTTTTTTTCCTATGGCTTAGATCCATCATAGAGGCACAGTGACTCAGGACGTGACAATCCTTTTGACTTGAACATTTGGTTGCATGCCTGGAGCAATAGAAAAGTTTGGCATAACCAGTAGTCAATTGGTGGCGGGGAATGAGCACAGTGAAGCCTATCTTGGCTACAGTGGCTAGGAGCAGTGCATAGGTTGAAACCTACCTTCCTGGAGGTGTGATAGTTATTCTCTGGCTCTGTCCCGGGGTGAGCCGAAAATCCACAGACTTTCCAGCAATATAATGCCATTTAATGGCATTAGGCCAAAGGGCATGAGCCCATGGACCGCTGGATCAGCAACCAACTAACCGACAGATAAACTATACTCGTTCGGGCATCCAAATAAAAAAGCCAATTGCACTTTTACGCAATGAATCAAAAATTACATAACCTAGGAAACTGACGTCACAAGAAATATTTAAAAGGCCGGCACTAATTTATATAAACAATGAAATTAAAACCAACTTCCTGTAATTGTAAAGCACTATCGTCACGTTTCAAGAATCTTCAATGACACCTCTACGTGCAAGCGTAAACAGATATTAGTCATTGTGATGTTGGCATGTTAGTGGCAATATATGGAGTAACTACTTCATTATGATTCACAGGAAATTACGTGCATGTAGAAGATGCTTACACCGGGACATGTTCGTGATTATTTCACATCTCAAGTATTCATGAGCTAAATAAACTATGTTCGTCATACAGCTACTAGATGAAGCTTCCTATTGTCAACACTTAGGTGTGACCATCGATTTTACAAGACCTATTGGCCAATGACATATAGCTGAAGAATTTTCAGAATGCCATGCACCAATCTGAAAGAATTGAAAGTAAAAGAAAGCTGGCTAATAAAGAAAAATGTTATCTCTAGACAATTGTTATATGTTGACCATTTACTCGACATAACAGCCTAGAAAATATCACAATGTTAATGCCAAGCAACGAATAAGTGGTGTGCCATGAAGAAAGTGGACGCAAATATCAAAGACCACCTGAACATGAGACTCACAGAAGCAGGAAGATTGGCTCAACATATGTTACAAAAGGTGTACTGTTACATCCTGTCCGGGAAATGCTACCTGATGATGATGATTGGCTAATGTGAAAATGCTTATTAAAATGAATCGTTTGACTTTTCCTGTGGTTTTTATCTTCTTTCTTCATTTCGCTTTATACACCTTTGTCCCCATCGAGGCCAACTCCTTGACGTGGAGATGGGGCTTAGTCCAGCCAACAGAGGCTGGAAACTAAGACTGGTCGGGCCAACTCAATATCAAGCAGGGTCACAATCCTGCCCAAGAAAGCACACGTGCTGAAGTCAGAGATACCAGGCCGAGAGGCACACTAGCAACCATGGTATTAAGCAAACCGAACAATTGACATGCCTGCACGACAAAATTATAAAAATCGTCATGGTGTACAATGAAGTCAATCTTCCACGATTTTTGAACCCTTTCAGAATCCAGCTGCTATTACACTTCCTTAATGAGGGAACATATCAATTCAGTATTAGCAGTTCTATGTTGTCTCAGTACTGCGGACAATTTATATTTCCTGCTGGTGGTGGGGGGTTTCGCCCTTTATCCAGGGAAATGAAAGAAAGCTCTGAGAAATTATCCCACTACAAATAGGAAGTAAAAGCAAATCGTTGGTAATTCCTGGGGTTATTTTCAACAACAAAACAACATCTAGGTGCTTGTGATTTACTTCTTGGGTACATATCATCAACTATACTATCATTAGTGATATCGCTAACATCTAAAAAGACATAATATAAAATGCTTGACGTTATAGTATATTTCCGCAGTGATATTACTGCAAATAATCAACGATAACTTATAGTATGCCAATCAAGAGTATGTCGTGATGGGTAAAAATTTTGTGTACAATACAGGTGGCACTAGATTTATGACAGCCCAACATCTGTTGCTGTGCTAGCAAACGGAGAAACAGATAATAACGACCTGTTTCCTTTGTCGACAAATGTTGCGGCAACATCAGACGAAACAAATTGATTGTTTTCTTTATAGATATAATTAAATACTAACTCTAGAAGAACAGTTATAACCTAGAAAAAAAGGTTGAATGTCTTGTGTGATCGTATGTCTGTTACATGTCTTGTGTGATCGTATGTCTGTTACATGTCTTGTGTGATCGTATGACTGTTACACGTCTTGTGTGATCGTATGACTGTTACATGTCTTGTGTGATCGTATGACTGTTACACGTCTTGTGTGATCGTATGACTGTTACACGTCTTGTGTGATCGTATGTCTGTAACATGTCTTGTGTGATCGTATGACTGTTACATGTCTTGTGTGATCGTATGACTGTTACACGTCTTGTGTGATCGTATGACTGTTACACGTCTTGTGTGATCGTATGACTGTTACACGTCTTGTGTGATCGTATGACTGTTACATGTCTTGTGTGATCGTATGACTGTTACACGTCTTGTGTGATCGTATGACTGTTACACGTCTTGTGTGATCGTATGTCTGTAACATGTCTTGTGTGATCGTATGACTGTTACACGTCTTGTGTGATCGTATGACTGTTACATGTCTTGTGTGATCGTATGTCTGTAACATGTCTTGTGTGATCGTATGACTGTTACATGTCTTGTGTGATCGTATGTCTGTAACATGTCTTGTGTGATCGTATGTCTGTAACATGTCTTGTGTGATCGTATGACTGTTACATGTCTTGTGTGATCGTATGTCTGTAACATGTCTTGTGTGATCGTATGTCTGTAACATGTCTTGTGTGATCGTATGTCTGTAACATGTCTTGTGTGATCGTATGTCTGTAACATGTCTTGTGTGATCGTATGTCTGTAACATGTCTTGTGTGATCGTATGTCTGTAACATGTCTTGTGTGATCGTATGTCTGTAACATGTCTTGTGTGATCGTATGTCTGTTACATGTCTTGTGTGATCGTATGTCTGTAACATGTCTTGTGTGATCGTATGACTGTTACATGTCTTGTGTGATCGTATGTCTGTTACATGTCTTGTGTGATCGTATGTCTGTTACATGTCTTGTGTGATCGTATGTCTGTTACATGTCTTGTGTGATCGTATGTCTGTTACATGTCTTGTGTGATCGTATGACTGTTACATGTCTTGTGTGATCGTATGTCTGTAACATGTCTTGTGTGATCGTATGTCTGTTACATGTCTTGTGTGATCGTATGTCTGTTACATGTCTTGTGTGATCGTATGTCTGTAACATGTCTTGTGTGATCGTATGTCTATTACATGTCTTGTGTGATCGTATGACTGTTACATGTCTTGTGTGATCGTATGTCTGTTACATGTCTTGTGTGATCGTATGTCTGTAACATGTCTTGTGTGATCGTATGTCTGTAACATGTCTTGTGTGATCGTATGTCTGTAACATGTCTTGTGTGATCGTATGTCTGTAACATGTCTTGTGTGATCGTATGTCTGTTACATGTCTTGTGTGATCGTATGTCTGTAACATGTCTTGTGTGATCGTATGACTGTTACATGTCTTGTGTGATCGTATGTCTGTTACATGTCTTGTGTGATCGTATGTCTGTTACATGTCTTGTGTGATCGTATGTCTGTTACATGTCTTGTGTGATCGTATGTCTGTTACATGTCTTGTGTGATCGTATGACTGTTACATGTCTTGTGTGATCGTATGTCTGTAACATGTCTTGTGTGATCGTATGTCTGTTACATGTCTTGTGTGATCGTATGTCTGTTACATGTCTTGTGTGATCGTATGTCTGTAACATGTCTTGTGTGATCGTATGTCTGTTACATGTCTTGTGTGATCGTATGACTGTTACATGTCTTGTGTGATCGTATGTCTGTTACATGTCTTGTGTGATCGTATGTCTGTTACATGTCTTGTGTGATCGTATGTCTGTAACATGTCTTGTGTGATCGTATGTCTGTTACATGTCTTGTGTGATCGTATGACTGTTACATGTCTTGTGTGATCGTATGTCTGTTACATGTCTTGTGTGATCGTATGTCTGTTACATGTCTTGTGTGATCGTATGACTGTTACACGTCTTGTGTGATCGTATGTCTGTAACATGTCTTGTGTGATCGTATGTCTGTTACATGTCTTGTGTGATCGTATGACTGTTACACGTCTTGTGTGATCGTATGTCTGTAACATGTCTTGTGTGATCGTATGTCTGTTACATGTCTTGTGTGATCGTATGTCTGTAACATGTCTTGTGTGATCGTATGTCTGTTACATGTCTTGTGTGATCGTATGACTGTTACACGTCTTGTGTGATCGTATGTCTGTTACATGTCTTGTGTGATCGTATGTCTGTAACATGTCTTGTGTGATCGTATGTCTGTTACATGTCTTGTGTGATCGTATGACTGTTACACGTCTTGTGTGATCGTATGTCTGTAACATGTCTTGTGTGATCGTATGTCTGTTACATGTCTTGTGTGATCGTATGTCTGTAACATGTCTTGTGTGATCGTATGACTGTTACATGTCTTGTGTGATCGTATGTCTGTAACATGTCTTGTGTGATCGTATGTCTGTTACATGTCTTGTGTGATCGTATGTCTGTTACATATCTTGTGTGATCGTATGTCTGTTACATATCTTGTGTGATCGTATGACTGTTACATATCTTGTGTGATCGTATGACTGTTACATGTCTTGTGTGATCGTATGTCTGTAACATGTCTTGTGTGATCGTATGTCTGTTACATGTCTTGTGTGATCGTATGACTGTTACACGTCTTGTGTGATCGTATGTCTGTAACATGTCTTGTGTGATCGTATGTCTGTTACATGTCTTGTGTGATCGTATGTCTGTAACATGTCTTGTGTGATCGTATGACTGTTACACGTCTTGTGTGATCGTATGTCTGTAGCATGTCTTGTGTGATCGTATGTCTGTTACATGTCTTGTGTGATCGTATGTCTGTAACATGTCTTGTGTGATCGTATGTCTGTTACATGTCTTGTGTGATCGTATGTCTGTAACATGTCTTGTGTGATCGTATGACTGTTACACGTCTTGTGTGATCGTATGTCTGTAACATGTCTTGTGTGATCGTATGTCTGTAACATGTCTTGTGTGATCGTATGTCTGTTACATGTCTTGTGTGATCGTATGTCTGTAACATGTCTTGTGTGATCGTATGTCTGTAACATGTCTTGTGTGATCGTATGTCTGTAACATGTCTTGTGTGATCGTATGACTGTTACATGTCTTGTGTGATCGTATGTCTGTTACATGTCTTGTGTGATCGTATGTCTGTTACATGTCTTGTGTGATCGTATGTCTGTAACATGTCTTGTGTGATCGTATGTCTGTTACATGTCTTGTGTGATCGTATGACTGTTACATGTCTTGTGTGATCGTATGTCTGTAACATGTCTTGTGTGATCGTATGTCTGTTACATGTCTTGTGTGATCGTATGTCTGTAACATGTCTTGTGTGATCGTATGTCTGTTACATGTCTTGTGTGATCGTATGACTGTTACATGTCTTGTGTGATCGTATGTCTGTTACATGTCTTGTGTGATCGTATGTCTGTAACATGTCTTGTGTGATCGTATGTCTGTTACATGTCTTGTGTGATCGTATGTCTGTAACATGTCTTGTGTGATCGTATGTCTGTTACATGTCTTGTGTGATCGTATGTCTGTTACATGTCTTGTGTGATCGTATGTCTGTTACATGTCTTGTGTGATCGTATGTCTGTAACATGTCTTGTGTGATCGTATGTCTGTTACATGTCTTGTGTGATCGTATGTCTGTAACATGTCTTGTGTAATCGTATGTCTGTTACATGTCTTGTGTGATCGTATGACTGTTACACGTCTTGTGTGATCGTATGTCTGTAACACGTCTTGTGTGATCGTATGTCTGTAACATGTCTTGTGTGATCGTATGTCTGTTACACGTCTTGTGTGATCGTATGACTGTAACATGTCTTGTGTGATCGTATGTCTGTTACATGTCTTGTGTGATCGTATGTCTGTTACATGTCTTGTGTGATCGTATGTCTGTTACATGTCTTGTGTGATCGTATGTCTGTTACATGTCTGTGTGATCGTATGACTGTTACATGTCTTGTGTGAGGGTATGTCTGTTACATGTCTTGTGTGATCGTATGTCTGTTACGTGTCTTGTGTGAGAAATATTTGTTACTTTTCTTGTGGGAGGAAATATTTGTTACTTGTCTTGTGTGAGGGTATGTTTGTTGCATGTCTTGTATGATCGTATGTCTGTTACTTGTCTTGTGTGAGGAAATATTTGTTACACGTCTTGTGTGAGGACATATTTGTTACTTGTCATGTGTGAGAGTACGTGTTACTTCTATTGTGTGAGGGTATGTCTGTTGCATGCGTTGTGTGCGTAGGTCTGTTACTTGTCTTGTGTGATCGTATGCCTGATACTTGTCTTGTGTGAGGAAATATTTGTTACATGTCTTGTGTGCTTGTGCGTTTGTAACTTGTCATGTGTGCGAGTACGTGTTACATGTCTTGTGTGAAGATATGTTTGTTGCATGTCTTGTATTAATGTATAGTTGTTCCGTCCTGTGTGAAGGTATGCTAGTTAGAATGTTAGCATCTTCCATTTGCGCCGCTCCGACAAATTATGAATATTAAGTAGCAGGACAAAGTTAACTACGGTTCATACCAAAGTTGAATCTCTCACATGGTGCAGGCATACCAAAGTTGAATCTCTCACAACGTGCAGGCAGACAAAAGTTAAAACCTGAAACTCTCACAAAGTGCAGGCAGACCAAAGTTGAAACCTGAAACTCTCACAGAGTGCAGGGAGACCAAAGTTAAAACCTGAAACTCTCAGAGAGTGCAGGCAGACCAAAGTTAAAACCTGAAACTCTAACAGAGTGCAGGGAGACCAAAGTTGAAACCTGAAACTCTCACAGAGTGCAGGGAGACCGAATTTAAAACTCTCACAGAGTGCAGGCAGACCAAAGTTGAAAGCTGAAACTCTCACAGAGTGCAGGGAGACCAAAGTTAAAACTCTCACAGAGTGCAAGCAGACAAAAGTTGAAACCTGAAACTCTCACAGAGTGCAGGGAGACCAAAGTTAAAACTATCACATAGTGCAGGCAGACCAAAGTTGAAACTCTCACAGAGTGCAGGGAGACCAAATTTAAAACTCTCACAGAGTACAGGCAGACCAAAGTTGAAAGCTGAAACTCTCACAGAGTGCAGGGAGACCAAAGTTAAAACTCTCACAGAGTGCAAGCAGACAAAAGTTGAAACCTGAAACTCTCACAGAGTGCAGGGAGACCAAAGTTAAAACTATCACATAGTGCAGGCAGACCAAAGTTGAAACTCTCACAGAGTGCAGGGAGACCAAATTTAAAACTCTCACAGAGTACAGGCAGACCAAAGTTGAAACTCTCACATAGTGCAAGAATAAAAGGCAACCCAAAGTTTAGAAATAATGGTGTATAGTAAAACATTATCAAGCAATGATCAAACGACAAAGCTGCACCGCTTCTGCCAACTGGGAAAATAAAATTGGAGGAAAATAGTGTCACATGGATAACACGTCTGCGTATCGATTCTGGGACATTTCATAACTCAAAATTCTACAAAGTGGATGAACGATCTCTTGGACGAACGAAAAAAACAACAATATGCAACATGTGGTAACATAATGTTCCGATTTGTCTTTTGCGTCCAATAAAATTGATTGATAATATTTTATACATTTTATTTTGTTGTTTCACGTTTTATTTTAAATTTTTTCTCTCTATTAATTATGGTGTCACCTCTTGTCATGGTGTCATCGGTATGCACACCGTACTGTCTTCACTGCCGACTACTAAGATATGATTAATGATATATTTCAAATCTATTCTGCAAGTAATACAAAGCACACTTCTATTTTCCGGCTCTGTAGATGAGAGGTACAGATTGTGTCTCAGACAGACAAGTTATCAGTTTCATTTTCGCTGCAGGCAGTCATAATGCTTCACTACCACAGATTCACCAACACACAGTGGATTTAAACAATTACTACCAGTACAATAACACTCCATAATAGCGTAGATACAATACTTGGTTGGATAGAAGATAAGACTCCAATTAATTTAATTAAACTATTTATTACTAGACAAAAGTTATTGATATAATTTAGTCGGTTGTCTAATATCACCAAAATACATATGTGTTATTATATCACGTGTATTGTATTGTTTGTTATTATATCATGTGTATTGTCTTGTTTGTGTTATTGTATATCGTGTATTGTACTGTTTGTATTATTGTATCACGTGTATTGTACTGTTTGTGTTATTGTATCACGTGTATTGTACTGTTTGTATTATTGTATCACGTGTATTGTACTGTTTGTGTTATTGTATCACGTGTATTGTACTGTTTGTGTTATTACATCGTGTGTATTGTTTGTGTTGTTATATCGTGTTTAATTTTTTGTTTGTATTATTATATCGTGTGTATCTTCTTGTATGTGTTGTTTCATCGTGATTGTTGTCCTGTTTGTGTTGTTATATCATATTTTTTGTCATGTTTGTATTGTTAGATCGTATTTGATGTCTTTTTTTCGATCTGTTCATTGTCTTTTCTGTGTTGCTAAATCGCATCTCATGTCTTTTTTAAAAATATCCTGCGTGTTGTCTTGTTTGTGTTGTTATATCGTGCTTGTTGTCTTGTTTGTGTTGTTATATCGCGCTTGTTGTCTTGTTTGTGCTTTTATAGCGTATGTGGTGTTTTGTTTGTGTTATTTGCTCGCTTCTATATTTGTTTTATTATAACAAATATGGTAGACAATGCTAAGACTGTTACCAGTTATTTTTAGAACTTCCAAAATTCAGCTTCAGTGCTTCTATTATTTTAGACAGGACAAGACTGCAGACACTTGAACAGAGAAGAGATCAACAAAGACATCTGACATGATGATAGTGCTTTGGTAATAATTACACGTATCATAATGTTATTTCGCCGAAAACCTTAAGGCCGTAGGCATATAAATGCCAACACTTCCTGATATAACTAAAACAGACTCCAGTCTTAGGTTTAAAGTGTGTGCCTCGGCAAGTAAAGGCTTTAAATTTAGTAAAGAAGCAAACAAAAAATATGAATTAGGAACTTTCAGAATCGAAATATAATGTACGTAAATATTGGCAGGAAAATCCCTACAGGAACAAAACTGCTGTGTTGGTTGCTTTTTTTCAACGTTTATTCTCACACTCCTTCTAAATATTCAGCAGGATGTAGTTCAGATAATGGAAATGTCCGTTTTATTTTAGCCAATGGCCCGACATCCGTCTTCGGCGGAATGTGTTGATTACTATCTCATTAATTTTGAACCAAAGTTTTTTATGTAAACAAAATCACTATAAAATATTTTTTGGTTTAAAAAATATCGACTAATGTAATAAATACTGAACCCAACATGGAATCTATGATACAAACGAATGGGTTACAACACCCTTGTTAAACTCCTCTAACGTGGGCGCTTTTACCTGTTGTGACAATAAGTATTTGTGGGCAAGGGATAGGTTGTAATGTTTTATAGATCAGATATTCTCACCCTTTCTTCTTGCCTACCTGGGACGATGTTTCTTTTATACGCCCCTACCGACGCCTAAAAAAAAGATATTTAACTGTATTTACAATTAACCATTGCCTTTTAAGGTTGGTATGTCTTGTTATTTATCGTTCAAATAATTACATTTCAATGGCTCCTGCCCTGGACAGGTTTTTTGGGCCTCCATTAAAAAAAAATGTCCTCTGAATCCCACTGTGACAACATGGCAAATGTTGAGAACCCCTATTGTCGACTATATCTCTAGTCGCTTATTGTGGTCGTAGCCATTATTTGATATTGAAGATAAATTTCGACAACGTAGGTTGATAATTTTAAAATAGACACCTAACTTTTCAGTTTAGGGCCTATATCCTGTAGGGCGAAATATTTCTGTGTGTTTCTGTCATATGGACATGTTCAGGTGTTCGATTGTGTCAACGGAAGTTGTGGGCGTTTAATCTTGTTAAAGTGAAGGTGACATCAAGCACAGAAAGAATGTATTTACTCAGCGTAATTGATAAATGTGGTGGCGTTGTTAGCATATCAACATTGGTAAAGAGGAGTGGGAAATTAGCGACGTAGGACTACGCCCCTTTACTACAACTAATCTTGTATGCATGTAGCATTCCTTGATCATGTTACAGCAGGTTCATCTACTCACGCGGAGAAAACAATCGGAATCCGATAGATCATCGTCATTGCACACATGACACATCAAAAACAGAAATGTTAGTCTGTGTTTAGTCTGTTAGTCTTTGTTTAGTCTATGTTAGTCTTTGTTTAGTCTATGTTAGTCTTTGTTTAGTCTATGTTAGTCTTTGTTTAGTCTGTTAGTCTTTGTTTAGTCTATGTTAGTCTTTGTTTAGTCTGTTAGTCTTTGTTTAGTCTATGTTAGTCTTTGTTTAGTCTATGTTAGTCTTTGTTTAGTCTGTTAGTCTTTGTTTAGTCTATGTTAGTCTTTGTTTAGTCTGTTAGTCTTTGTTTAGTCTATGTTAGTCTTTGTTTAGTCTATGTTAGTCTTTGTTTAGTCTGTTAGTCTTTGTTTAGTCTATGTTAGTCTTTGTTTAGTCTATGTTAGTCTTTGTTTAGTCTATGTTAGTCTTTGTTTAGTCTATGTTAGTCTGTGTTTAGTCTGTTAGTCTTTGTTTAGTCTATGTTAGTCTTTGTTTAGTCTATGTTAGTCTTTGTTTAGTCTGTTAGTCTTTGTTTAGTCTATGTTAGTCTTTGTTTAGTCTATGTTAGTCTTTGTTTAGTCTGTTAGTCTTTGTTTAGTCTGTTAGTCTTTGTTTAGTCTGTTAGTCTTTGTTTAGTCTATGTTAGTCTTTGTTTAGTCTATGTTAGTCTTTGTTTAGTCTATGTTAGTCTTTGTTTAGTCTATGTTAGTCTTTGTTTAGTCTATGTTAGTCTTTGTTTAGTCTATGTTAGTCTTTGTTTAGTCTATGTTAGTCTTTGTTTAGTCTGTTAGTCTTTGTTTAGTCTATGTTAGTCTGTGTTTAGTCTGTTAGTCTGTGTTTAGTCTGTTAGTCTTTGTTTAGTCTATGTTAGTCTTTGTTTAGTCTGTTAGTCTTTGTTTAGTCTATGTTAGTCTTTGTTTAGTCTATGTTAGTCTTTGTTTAGTCTATGTTAGTCTTTGTTTAGTCTGTTAGTCTGTGTTTAGTCTGTTAGTCTTTGTTTAGTCTATGTTAGTCTTTGTTTAGTCTGTTAGTCTTTGTTTAGTCTATGTTAGTCTTTGTTTAGTCTATGTTAGTCTTTGTTTAGTCTATGTTAGTCTTTGTTTAGTCTATGTTAGTCTTTGTTTAGTCTATGTTAGTCTTTGTTTAGTCTATGTTAGTCTTTGTTTAGTCTATGTTAGTCTTTGTTTAGTCTATGTTAGTCTTTGTTTAGTCTATGTTAGTCTTTGTTTAGTCTATGTTAGTCTTTGTTTAGTCTATGTTAGTCTTTGTTTAGTCTATGTTAGTCTTTGTTTAGTCTATGTTAGTCTTTGTTTAGTCTATGTTAGTCTTTGTTTAGTCTATGTTAGTCTTTGTTTAGTCTATGTTAGTCTTTGTTTAGTCTATGTTAGTCTTTGTTTAGTCTATGTTAGTCTTTGTTTAGTCTATGTTAGTCTTTGTTTAGTCTATGTTAGTCTTTGTTTAGTCTATGTTAGTCTTTGTTTAGTCTATGTTAGTCTTTGTTTAGTCTATGTTAGTCTTTGTTTAGTCTATGTTAGTCTTTGTTTAGTCTATGTTAGTCTTTGTTTAGTCTTTGTTTAGTCTATGTTAGTCTTTGTTTAGTCTCTGATAGTCTTTATTTAGTTTATGTTAGTCTTTGTTTAGTCTATGTTAGTCTTTATTTAATCTATGTTAGTCTTTGTTTGGTCTATGTTAGTCTTTATTTAGTCTATGGTATTCTTTGTTTAGTCTATGTTAGTCTTTATTTAATCTATGTTAGTCTTTGTTTGGTCTATGTTAGTCTTTATTTAATCTATGTTAGTCTTTGTTTGGTCTATGTTAGTCTTTATTTAGTCTATGTTAGTCTTTATTTAGTCTATGTTAGTCTTTGTTTAGTCTATGTTAATGTTTGTTTAGTCTATGTTAGTCGTCAGAATATCAGCATGGCACCCCATACAGGTGCATAGACACTCCGATCTCCTATATTCTTCAACAAGTGCTAACTGAACGTTACGGTTCTGTTTTATTACATATGCGATTTTCCAATTCCACTCAACCTCATCCCCTACAAATTCACGCTCCTGCAACCTCCCACCACTGTTACTTCACGCCCTTGAAACTTCACCCTATTCCCCCTACATGCTGACATGAGAAACGAAAGAAGAGTCACACCATATATCCTCCAAATGATTCAACTTCTTCATTGCACTCAATATATTGTCACTGTTCATTGAACAACTTGTCACTTTAGTCACATTTCAAAATATTGTCACGGTCCATTTAACTTCAACTTGTCACTTTAGTCACAATGACAAGTCTTGCTGCTCCTTCATTTCCTCTAGTACAGGAACATAAACTGAGAGTAACACTCTTTGTTGTGTTTGTGGGTCTCACCAATGGCTCACTAGATAAACCAACCATGCAACAGAAAACCTTCGTAGATGACATGCCTTTATATTGAGGTTATCTTCTTATTGAAGCTTCATGGCACGGCATCTATACAACCCCATAGTCGTAACCTTCGATAACAGTTACCACGTTGTTCCGACAGACATGCTACGTTGTGCTTGAACTGGTTACGGCCACGGCGGGCGCAACAACAAAGAAACCTGTCGCAAGGGCCAGAGTTGTGCCCTGATGTCGACGCCTGTTTCGGAAGCAATGGACTCGAGACGCCATCGAGTCGAATGGATGATGGAACAGAGGGCGAAGCAATTATGGGAATGCCCCATGTGCTGTGAGTCAAGTTTTCTAATCAACAAGCACAGATTTTGTCATCGCCTCAAACCATTGTGGTGTTGATATCCAGAATGAATCTTTCCAAACATTCTCATAGAATCAGTCATAAACAGACCCATGTCTGTGTATCCAGCAGTATCACGGCCATTGGCACTGTCATCACCTCCATCGTCATATTAATAGTGGATGTACTCACGCTTTTCCCAAAATGTTTTTCCCCAAAACTCACGGATGTACTCACCCCAACGCACTTCCCTCTCTATTCGATCGTGAATTACTATGAACTGCGCTCATGACGAACCACAAACCCATCAGTGTGGACAATAATACTAGCTTTTTCTAAGTACCAAACTAAATATCTTAGTTTTCTATTGCTTTATTGTTTAATTAGTTTGGTGTTATCACCGTGTCACTCGTTTCTCATTCATTAGTGGCGTCACTGCCGTACGCTGAGACAGTGTTTATTGTAAATTCCTATTGAAATCAATACAGAACACCAACATTGAAAGTATGATGGTTCATATCAGATTGTAATTTAGCAGTATCTAAAGGATTGCAACTGCTATATATGAGTAACTACTCCTCCACTGAGGAATAATTTGGAAATAGACAGGTGAAGGATTTGCTTGAAATATAAAACTATCAATACTGCATAATTCCTGTTAAGGATTTGCAGTTACGTTTCTAGTGACTCTCGCCAATATGTGACCTACAAATGATCATCATCTCATCAATCATCATAAAAAAAGGACTGCGGCGATGGTCGAGTGGTAAATTGGCAGGTAATATACACTGGCAGCCATAGTCACAAACCTGCAGGACTTGTGGTCATTCTCCAGTGACATTGAGACATCTCTGGAGTCTGGTGACAGCCGTCTGGTCGGCTAAGCAGCCCTATTCAGAACATGCACAGCATTTAACCAGCTCAATTCGAACACTGCCTTTCAAATTCCTCACCGTAATAAAATTTCATGGATGTACCGACAACCAAAACAGTGACATCACATTGATTATGTCATCATGAGACAACGTGATAAGCAGGATGTGAGAGTTACTAAATCTATGTGTGGCCCCGACAGCTGGACGGATCACAGACTGCTAATCTCCAAAATGAATCTCCATACACTGCATCTTCAGCAACCTCAAAATAGCAAACACTTAAAACGTCTCGACGTCTCCAAATTGTAAGATCCACTTTCTGCGCAACTCAATGGATACCAAAATTACACCATTGACATTCGACTGCATATACATTTTAAAAATGCTGGGAAAACCTCAGTGGCACTATCTACAGAGCTAAAGAAGAAATATTGGGCGTTGCTGTTCGCAGGCATCAAGACTGGTTTGACCAAAACGATGTACAGATCAAAGTTCTCCTTGACAACAAGCACAAACAGCACAAATCTTATTTCAACGACCCCACCAGCAAAAAGACGATGTACTAAAACTCAAAGAAAAACGAGCAAAAAGAACTAAGAAGGGTGCAAGACTCATGGTTTAGTAGCAAAGCAAAAGAGATACAGCATTACGCTGACAACAATAATATGCAGAAATTGTATTCAGCTCTAAAACAAATTTCTGGTCCTCAGTCTTCAGGAACGTCTCCTCTTCTAAGAGCAGATGGAAAGCATACCGTCATTGATAGAAAGGAAATTCTCAAAAGCTGGGCTGAACATTTTGAAAATGTACTAAACTACCCCTCCAACAACAACGACGAAGCGATTGTGCGCATCACACAAATACCGATCAATCATTTATTATCGAAGGCCCCTTGTCTTGAAGAGGTGGAGAACACAATCTCAAATTTGCCCGTAGGAAAATCGCCATGTCCAGATTCCATTCCAACCGATGTTTACGCATTCAGTGGCCCTGTTATGACTGATAAATAAACAGAGCTCTTTCAGACAATTTGGAACCTGGAAGCGATACCACAAGACTTTAAGGATGCTTCCATCATACATCTATATAAGAGAAATAGAAATCGTCTAGCGTGCGACAAGTACCGCCGAGATATATCCCTGCTCTCTATGGCAGACACGGCACGATCCCGGCTAGGGTCATGCTAAGCAGACTGCAAGCCCATCTTGAGTTTTCCCAGAGAGCCATGTGGCTTCCGACAGGGTAGAGGTACGATTCACTGTCAAACAACTACAGGAAAAGTGTCGCGAAAGGAACATTGGTCTCTACGCCACATTTGTCGACCTAATTAATGCATTCGACACCGTAAATCGCAAAGGATTATGGAAGATGATGGCCAAATTTTGTTGTCCCGAAAAATTCACGAACATGGTTCGCCAATTCCATAATGATATGACAGCCTTTGTGCAAGATGAGGGCGCACACACAGGCCCATTTCCAGTAGCTAACGGTGTCCTTCAAGGTTGTGTCCTGGCTCCGACGCACATTAGCATGGTGTTCTTTGAAAAATCTTAGTAGATTGAAGGCCAAGACCAAAACTAAGACCATATTCTGTTCTCTGAACTCCATCCTGTTAATCTGCAAGATTGCAGAAGAAAGTTATCGGGAATGCACGTATTCGCACCAGTTTAACTGAATTCCATTACGTCTTGTGTAAGAAGTTATGACATTCACAGGCGGGAAAATGTCGTTTGTTGGAATAAATACACAAACAGATCACACTCCTTCGTCATTATTATCATAAATTTCAGTTCTACTGAGTTAAAAATTGTATCTATTATCTTTTAGCGATAAGAAAAAAGAATAGCTAAGAGTCAAACGTCAAGGCCATCATCTTCTCCATTGTCGACATACAACAAAATCATAAATAGAATGACAGTTGTGGGTGAAATATCATCTGTCACGGACGACGGTATCTTATCCATGGCAAACAAGAATGACATTCTAAATGATGTTATACAAATGATAAATGATATGTTATCACAAATCATAATAAGCATATGTATCTGGGAAATACAGATTTCACCAATATAGTTTTGGGACTCAATTGGAGAGCAGAAAAATAACACCGCCACCTACCAAGAACGCCAACACACGCGTTTCATCACTACATGCCATCTTCATCTTATTCCCAGGGGCTTCTTCACCTCCAGCTTTCGCCCTTCGGCGTTAGGATATACCCTTGCGAGCAACGTATGCTGCAACAAGTGGACACTAAATTTGCATGTTGTCGACTCTAACTACTCCCGCCTTATATCTGAGCTTGACACATACCAATCGGAACTTTTCAATCGTCTACAAAACCTTACCACGGATAACTCTCTTCTCCGTCATCCGCATGACCATTCATATTCTTAACCGACAACTGCATGACTTCAAGTACACCCAGCACAACAATAAACTCAACCTGCTCCGTCCTTCTCCCCATTCTGACTCTGCTCCTCAGTTTTACCCCACTTCTCATGTTGTCTGCATCCTTCCTGACCTGTATATATTTCTGACGGTGAGGTTTCTATACTCAGCAAGGGGCTTCAGTTTATATCCCACCGTCCCTCGAATGATCGCTACACTCTTATACGGAACGTTCATCAGTTCCATTGTCGCCTGCGCCTACGTTTTCATTTCTCGTTAGTGAACCTTGTGAACAGTCCTCCGATTAGGAGGATCTATTGTCTCGGTATGCTTCCCGTAAGCATGACTGGACACCTAAGGAGGGTGAATCCCGGAGCCACGACCGCTACATCGAGGACACCCAACGTGACATAGAACACCTCCGCTTCACCGACCTTTGACGCACCAACATCTACCCGGCTGAGTACAGTGTTTTCATGAAACTTCGCAGCCGGGAGGACATTATCGCCAAGCGTGCAGACAAAGGTGGCGCGGTTGTTGTCTGAAGTAAGGACCTATACCGAGAAGAGGGCCAGGAACAGCTGTTCAGACCCGTATTCTACAGGACCAATACATGCAAGAAAAAAGAAAGGCCCTATTGTTGACCATAAGGACACAGTCTCTACCACTATCAAAGGGTTGATCGCTGACAACCTTCTTCCTGCCACCGCGACCGCTCTTGTCTCAATGAGAGCAACGTTGGTAGGCCTGTATTCTAAATGCTACCTAAAATCCACAAACCTTCTAACCATGGAAGACCTACTGTCTCGGCATGTTCCTGCCCTACAGTAGTTAGCTCGGACTTCTTGGACAGTGTCTTTCAACCATTAGTGGAACAACTTCCTACATTTCTTAAATACACTAACCATGCACTGTCTATCTTGGCCTCCATTTCATTGTCCCCTGCTCATACCTATCGTCTTTTTCTTCTCGATGTTTATTCCCTTTACACGTCCATACCTCACTCTGATGGCCTCAATACCTTGAGGTTCTTCCTCGACAAGTACCCTCATCCCTCTGTGTCTACCTCAACTCTCATACATCTTGCTGAGCTTGTACTTACTTTTAACTCGTTTGAGTTTGATAGGCTTTTCTTCGACCAGATCAGTATGGTTGCCATGGGCACTAAGATGGAACTCAGTTATGCATGTTTGTTTATGGGTCACAATGAGCACCAGATGTGGGAGTCCTATGGTGGGCCCTTCCCATTGATGTTCCATGGGTATATCGATGATGGGATCGGTATCCCTGACATGGCTGAGCTGTCAAGCTTCATTTAGCTCATTGATAATTTCACCTGGCCCTCAAGTTCACATCCGAGATCTCCACTTTCCATGTGAACTTCCTGGACATTACTATTACTATCTATTACTATTTGACCTTCCTGTCTTAGCACATCGGTACACCACAAACCGTTGATGCCAACAGCTTTCTCCTATATACCAAATCTCATCCTTCTGCCTGTCGTGATTCCCTTCCATTCTCTCAACTTCTTCGTCTCCGGCGTCTTTGCAGTGATGAAGATGACTTTCTTGAGAAAGCCCACGAGATGATGGATTTTTTCGGTTGCCGCTTATACCCCGATAGGGTCCTTCAGTCTACACTGTCTCGGGTGAGCAGCCTCTCCCGCCAGGATACCCTTTCTAGCAGTCGGAGGTCTTCTCCCTCCGACAGGGTCAAACTTGTCTTGACTTTCCACCCGCATAGCGCTGCTGTTCGTCATGTTCTATTCCGATACCTTTCCCTTCTCCAGTCGGATCCTGAGACAGTGAAGTATTCTGCGACCCCCCTCTGGTTATGTACAGACTGGACAAGAACCTCAGGGATCTATTAGACGGGAGTCACCTTAGGCCTGATGTCTCCTTTCATTCTGGCACTATTAGTTGCAATCGCCCTAGATGCTACACCTGTCCGTATGTTACCCATACCCGGTCCGTCACATTCCCCAAGGCCACCTTCTCCATCGAGGAGAGTTTCTCCTGTGTGTCATCTATACGTCATCTATACCATCATCTGCAAGCGCTGCGCCATGACGTTTATAAATGATACTGGTAGGAGGCTTGCTGACTGTTTCTGTGAGCACCACCAGAGCTTCAAACACAATTCCGGATATCATATAGACGTGCCAACGGTACAGGCCATCGGGGCGCCCAGGATATTCAGGTGACGGCCATCAAAGCATGCTTCTCCGACGACCGGACCCGCCTGGCGCTTAAGAACCGCTATATATATATATATATATATATATATATATATATATATATTAATTTAACACTGAAGCCTCGGGGTATAAATGAGCACTTGACATACGCATAATATCTAGTTGTGCCGTCATTTTTCTGTCTTGTTTTTATATGTATTCGGATGTTTTTGTATACTTCCTATTTCTATACATTTCCTGTTTGCGTCACATGTGGCCTCCATTTCTATCCATTCGGCCATTTCACTAGACAATTGAATGAAAGCTGTGCCGTCCCTACTTATAGTTTTTTATATGTGTATGTCACCCTTGATAACGGCCTTTCGATCGAAACGTCGATTTATGCGTGTGTCTATGTTTGTTTCGTATTATTTGCAAACTTTATTACCCCCTTTTACGTTTTACCGGTTGGATTTCAGTTTTGCGCAGTGAGTACATATTTTATGTCACCACTACCATTATTAATACTAATGCTATTTTAATACGAGTATATGTTTTAGTGTATGCCTTTCAAGAAGAAAGAACACAAATCATTTTATATTGTCCTAGACAATATCAGAATATTAACTCTTTAACTGAAACACACTACTATAAGCCGTTACTTAGACCCCAACGCATTGTCAATAAGCCTAGATACACTCGAATTTTATAGTGAATTCTATATATACGTATTACAACACGATATGAAAATCCTTGCACTATTTTTTATAAACTGAGATAAGATCAGGAATAGTAATCTTGCATGGAAATCGCCCGTTTGTTGCCGGGTACCAAAAGGGGAGCAAAGAATAGCAACACTGTATACCTTCCACACATGTCGTAAAAGGCGACTAAAGAGGTTATGGGATGGAGTTGGCTGTACCATCCCATATAGGGTAAGAGACCCAAAGCCATGCTGAAGTCAGATGTGTCCGGCTGAAAGGCGCATATATCGCAGTAATGCTGTAAACCATGACACAACGCATTCCGTTCTCCGGACTACATCCTGCTAATCTGCAGGAGTTTGAGAACGAACGCAGAAGAAGAAGAAAGAAGAATGCATGGAAATCACAGATTGAGTGGTCCAGATATCCATACAGTTCCAGATCTAGATTGTAGGACAACATTAGGCAGTTCTTAATGGATAATGAAGTAGATTGAATTCCATCCATGATGGAAAAAAACCAGTTCTTCCAAACGTTTATACTCACAGAAGACAAAGCTCTAGAGAAAAGGAAGAGAGAGAACGTTATAGAATGAAAGAAAGAAAGAAAACAAAGAATAGTTTTTTCATCCTGGATTGACTTCAACCCAATTCTCTGGTAAGAACATATTGTCCCCCTATCTAGCACTGGACCTGTATACATGTTTGTATCTGTATAGATGTTTTGATCTGTATATATGTTTGAACCTGTATAGATGTTTTAATATGTATAGATGATTTGATCTGTTTAGATGTTTGTATCTGTATACTCCGGTCCTGTGTTGTAATTCTTTTCTTCCACTGTTAAACTCCTGTCCAATAATGATATTCTCTAACGAATTATTTAAAATAATCGGTATACCCACTTCAGATATTTCTGGCCGAAAGCCGCAAATATCGCAACTAAATAGAAAACCATAAAACAAAGCAGTTCATTCACTAAACTATATCCTTTTAATCTGCAGCAGTTTGAGAATGAATGCAGAAGAAGAATACCAGTTTATATAATTTTAAATGTACGAGTATCATGACTAAATTCTGAAATATTCTAGTTTGTCTACAGTCGTTACACTAGACAGTCTCATGACTGAATACTGGAATATTCTAGTTTGTCTACGGTCGTTACACTAGTCTCCAGAATAAATACTGGAATATTCTAGTTTGTCTACGGTCGTTACACTAGATAGTCTCATGACTAAATACTGGAATAGGTTGTCTACAGTTATTACGCCAGATATGCTTCCAGAATGAGGAAAAACTAAATTTGTATCTTCTTCTTCTTATGTGTTCCAACCCCCACTTCTAGACAGTTTTCCACTTAGTCTAATTAGCCACAAAACGTCTTATTGGCAAGATCACCCACCGTCCAACAGGGCACAACTAGATTCACAAGTTACGCGAATTGTACCCAAATAACCTCCTAGCTCAGAAATCTGCGTCGATCGCATTCTACTACTCCTGAAACTCAATAACTAGAAGAAAGTTAATAAAATGAAAAATACGAGAGGGCTCTCTGACTAACAGCTCACTCGTGACTCTAATTGACATGTACAAGTAATTTAAGCACGCGCGTGGTGTGGCTTGGTTTGAAATATCTTCCCGGATAATGAAATCAGTAAAACATATTACTTAAGCTAGAGATGACTGGGCAAAAAAAATATAACCTCCAGACAAACCTAGGAGTATATCCTTGTCATAGAAGACATATTGTCCAATGGGAAAACTAGCCTTCTAAAGCGGCAATGTGATGCCGGTGTTTGAAAGATGAGCAAAGATTACCAACACTAATTACCTTCCATGCATGCCGTAAGAGACGCCAAAGGAAGTTATGGCATGGTGTTCTCTCCCATCCAACTTATATGCTCAATCAAGACGCCATGTTGTAGTCTGATGTGTCAAGCCAGAACACGCAGGTATTGCAGCTAAGCTGTAAACCATGTCACAATGTATTCCGCTCTCCAGGCTACACCTTGATCATTTGCAGGAGTTCGAGAACGAACGCAGAAGAAGCAGTAGCTTTCTACAATTGCTCATTTTACTATTTCATTGATGTTTATTGCCTCTCACACAAAGCGTACGTCACAAATGACAATTACGGCAATAGTAAAATGAGTAATTAAGAAGGCTGGATTTTACACCAGTCACTAAGTTGTATGTCGTAGGCGGTCGTGCCGTATATGATTTTACACTAGTCACTAAGTTGTAACTCGTAGGCGGTCGTGCCTTATATAAAGTATACATTATATATATATATATATATACATAAATAGGAGCAGTTGAGTAAGGACTATTAATAAATACATTATTGGTCATTGGTTTGATGAGCTCATTTTATAGCACTCCCGATTGACCCATAGGTGATCATTATCCCCCACAGCAGATGTGAAAGATTAGGATTGTTGATAGTTTCCGTTTCTGGCTTATTAAACAAGCTACTCACTTTACGTGGAAGATGCCAGTTCAATTCGTGCTTAATGTCGACATGACGAAATATCTATACCTTTATATTCATACAATCTCTCTATCTCAGTATTCATTCAATCTATCTCATTATTCATATAATATATCTCAGTATTCATTCAATCTATCTCAGTATTCATATAATATATCTCTCTATTCATATGATCTCTCTATCTCAGTATTCATACAATCTAACTATCTCAGAAATAATACCTCTGCATCTGATTATTGATATAATTTCGCTCAGTATTCATACGATCTATCTCAGTATTCACACAATATATATTTTAGTAGTGATATACTCTCTCCAATGCACTATTGATATACTCTCTTCATTGCAATATTGATATAATCTCCCTATTAACAATTTATACCCATCTCCCTATTGCAATATCGATCAAAAAGTACAAGCTATATTGTTATTGTTGTTTCAGCCCGTGTTCTATTCCGTCGTTGCTCATTTATAATCATTCTACAGACTTATAGATGCAATACTGTATCTATGAGAACACAATACATGATCGATTACAATTGTAGCATGCTATCACTCTCCCGTTCAGCCCTGTGGCTGAAAGATGGTGCGCGCTTCCCATATGCCAAATGTACCTAATTCGAAATACGGTTGTCTGAAATTGGGCATTCTGATTCTTCAGAAAGGCATAGCAACCTACTGACATATATGTTATCTATAAAAATCGCTACAGCGATATATGTTTGATTGACAACTTCGTCCTGAATAGGGTACAATACAATTATTTTTACACGCCAAACGTACATGAACAACCGCATATCGATGCTTTGAATGTAAAGTTGGTCTGTTCTCTCCCATCCACGAATGACTCCATATCGAATTCAGGTGACATCCTTCTTCTTCTTCTGCGTTCACTCTCTGGGAGCCACCATGAATATATCGGGTGATTTCCGCCGGGGAGTGTGAGGTACGTTGTACTGCTATTTTCACAATATAACTGTGTTATTTGCATTTCAGTTGGCTCAGTGGTCCGGATATCCGAAGCCAAGCACATCGGTATCGTCATATCTTTAATGGGTTAGTGGGTTTCCCTAGCCTGTGACAGCCTGACTATCTGTCAACCTGCGGCGGGTGTGCATTAACTTCGTCCAGACGATTGACGTTCACGTCTATCTCGTACGAGCTGTTCCGCAGCCAGTGAACTTGCCTCGTGTAATTATACGTTTTGTTCCTGTGCACACCGTGTACTGAATATTTTCTCATCCGCGAGCCTTGTTCCGGTTTAGGAAAAACTCAACAGAAGAGTTGTATCCGATCTTTTTCATCTTTTGTATTTCTTGCAACACTACGCTTCACGTACTCCCACGTTCTTCATCCCAGCCATGGACATGGAAGAAGTACATCTTACATTTTCCAACCGATCGAATCTTGTTGATTGCATTAACAATATCAACACGCTCCATTGAATTACCATTAGTCACTGTGGCCATGCTGGTAAGTCTGTCTGCTTTTGATTTCTCCTAACAACCACGTGTCCATGCACAAAATAAACTGATAGAGATGTGGTGTGATCAAAGACGGAAAATGGTTTCACTCAAGTTGCGAGACAAGTGTGTATCATCTAAACGGACCTGGTTCAAATTCCGTTTTCTGCATTCTGATTTTTCGAGGTGCAAATAATGAAGGTACGAGTAATTCTATCAGCACAGACTTCATCAACGACTCCAACTACTGGTGGTGGAAATAGCCCGACATAATCTGTGGAATCTTACTCATAGAATAAGCTTGAAATCAGACATTTGTATAGTATCACTTTTAGTCTCCATGCATATAATGGTACTTGTCACTGTAACACCTTCATCGCAATACTATAACAATGATTGTATAGAAGGCGTCACTTTCTTCCCTAACACATTTCCTTCCGCGTGGAACTGTGAATGTTCAAAGTACTGCGCACGTGTAGAAAACTGGATCTACCAGTGTGGACAATAATATGTCAAACTGGGTCCATTGTAAATCAGCTTTACCTAAGGTTTCTATTCCTATCATAGATCTGAGTCTCAACTAAACATTAGAGGACGACCAAGGCAATGTCAGCTTACGGGTTATCCATAACATATGTCAACAATTAGGGGGAAGGGGGCGGTCTGAAATGTATGACATTTTTTTACAAGGAGGAGGTCGGATAATGTATTAATAATGTATTCCTATGAACTAAATGAGTTGTCATAGTTTAAAGCTTGGATACGATATACACACTTATCGGCGAGATATATCTTAGTTCAGCGTGATTTTTGAGTCTCGTTGATATGTGGGATTACAATTTAATTTTAAAATCTCCTTAGTCACCTCCTACGATATGCATGACAGATCACAGTACTGTTATATTTGTTCCACTCGGCAACAACAGGCGGGAAGCGAAATATAAACAGCGAGACTAAGACGACAATGTCTAAATCGTAGTGTATACTAGGAACAGTGATCTCATGGCCACTACTTGTTAATGGGACTCTTCTTCGTTCACTAACCCTTGAGCCACAGATGCCGGCAAAGCACAGGTAGTACATGACATGTCTAAATGTAAGTTGGACAACAAACATGTAGCACCTTGAAAATGTACCTAAGTTGATCTTGTGCGAATTGTAATTCACCATTACTCAAGCGTGGAGCAAATAATAGCAGTACTGTAAAGTAAAGTAAAGTAACCCATAGCATTTATTAATGCCGTAGAGGTGTGAGATGTTAGCGATATCACATTTCAGAGGCTCTGCAAATGAGGGCGGTAGCCATCTCCTCTCCCTTGCAGTCTTTACTTCCCGGATTAATCCGGTACCCATTTAAGGCTGGGTCGACCCGGGAGCTGTTGAGATCTGAAAAACCATTACGCTAACGCGGCTCCCGCGTACAGTATCAGTACTGTAATCTGTCATGAATGTTCTATGATGTGGCTAAATAGATTTGGTGAAGGAAGTGGTTTCCCTATACCTTTGGTAAAAGTGACAAAAATCCATGCTGAAGTTGGATATATCAGGCGATTGTCGCAGATATCGAAGCCACGCTGTAAACCATGGCGCAACCCATTCCGTTTTCTAGAGTGTATCCGGCTAACCGGTAGCAGATTTAGAATGAACGCAGAAGAAGAAGACGTGCAATGCAGACGGAAAAGTTAACTAGTTTTCTTTGGTCGTTTTCAAACTCCTGTCGACGAACAGTATGTAGTCCGGAGAGCGGGGGAAAAAAACATTACGCTGTTGCTGACATCTTTGCATTGATATATAAGTTATTCGGTCTACACAAGTCATATGACCATGATTTTCTGATCATGTGATCTGAACAAAATCTACCCTACAGTTGTCAATGTGATATTATTAACAGTGCTCACGTTTCCTCGTGTGTTTAGTTGTGTTCTTGAGAAAAAGATCATTTGATCGAAACTTCGATGTGTTTGTGTTTCTCTGTATATTTTCTGTGATTGACAAAACTGTATTACCTTGTTTTAAAATGTAGCCTCTTTGGTTATAGTTTTGATGTAGTTGTAATATATCATATATTTCAGCACTTATTTTGATCGATGCGACTTTCCACAGGAAAATGATGTAAACCAATACTCAACACACCTTAATTTCCTTTTGCGAAATACAAACATGCGAAATATGAAACATTCGAAATATGAAACATTCGAAATACAAACATGCGAAATATCAAACATTCGAAATATGAAACATTCGAAATACAAACATGCGAAATATGAAACATTCGAAATATGAAACATTCGAAATACAAACATGCGAAATATGAAACATTCGAAATATGAAACATTCGAAATAAAAACATGCGAAATATGAAACATTCGAAATACAAACATGCGAAATATGAAACATTCGAAATATTAAACATTCGAAATTCAAACATGCGAAATATGAAACATTCGAAATATGAAACATTCGAAATACAAACATGCGAAATATGAAACATTCGAAATACAAACATGCGAAATACATACATTCAAAATACATACATGCGAAATACATACATGCGAAATACATACATGCAAAATACATACACGAGAAATGCATAAATGCGAAATACATAGAAGAGAAATACAAACATGGGAAATGGTGATAGTTTTAATATTGTTTGTAATCAGTTTGTGGCGGAGAGGTACAGAACACGTTTCGGACAGCAAATGGAATGTGTTGCAACCCCGCTACAGGCAATTGTGCATAGTATATTTCATAAAGCAATGGAAACGTGCTGAACTAGTTTCATTTACCTACAAAATTACTACAACAAACGCTTGTGTATTGCCAGTGGCCTGACGGGGATCAAAGAATAGCGACGTTGTTACTTGTCATGTACGTCATAACAGGCGACTACACAGAGCTTGACAGTGGATTTAGCTGTCCCGTCCCATAGAGAATAAGAGTGACCACGATACATGCTGCAATTCCATGTGTTAGATTGAAAGGGACAGATAACGCAACCAAGCTGTAAACCATAACACAAGGTATTCCGTTCTCCGGACTACCTGCTGCTAAGCTACAGGAGTTTGTCAACGAACGCACAAGAAAAAACATAGCAAAAAAAATTTGGAATAATCACTACGTCATGAACATGATAAGATATCAACTTGTTGTTGTTATAGTTGTTGTTGTAATTGCATTTAGGTAAACATCAAAACTACAGATTCTAGTTTCAAGTTTTCAGCCCACCTGTATAATCAATGACATGCCTAAATCAGAAACATGTTCTCATATTAACGAAATATTCTTACACCTTATCTTCCAACACATGTGAATGTTTATTAGTTAGCATCCTTCCTTTTTGCGTGGTCATTGTAAACTCACTATTTCTTCACAATGTTTGGAAGAATTTCTAGGAAATGACGAATTTTGAATCCGTATATTATGTCTACTCGGCAGGTGCTCAAGGACTGTTTACTAGGCCTGTTTAAAATGTAATGTATAAACAGGACGTCAATAACGGGATTAGAACCCCCGGCCTCTAGAGTGAAACCGAACGGTTTAACCACTACACATCCTCTAACATATTGCTAAACTATGATCAATATTGCAATCACGGCTCATGAAGGTTTGGTACGCTATGATCAATATGGCAACCCTGTCTCATGAAGGTTTGGTAAGATACCTATTAAGACCTTGCTTCACCTCCTCACAGGGATACGGGTAAAATATTTGTCAATTTATCGGCTGCGGAAAATCTTGCTGACGAAATATACATGTCTATGGGAGACATCAGGGCAATCAAAATATCAGGATGTCAGAGGATGCTAGGATAATTCAAGACAATTAAAAGTCAGGATATATAGCATGCTAGGACAAATCAGGGTGCTCCAAATAGCAGGATGTTAGAGGTGGTGTGACATAACGTAACAAAAATGGAAAGTTATATTAAAAATAGACAAAGTGGCAATCAGTCATAAAATAAACTTTTTTACCTCAAATCCGTAGAAAAGGTGCGGGTAGGGGATTGTATCCCCGGCCCCAGAAAGTGATAAGATATCAACTTGTTGTTGTTATAGTTGTTGTTGTAATTGGATTTAGGTAAACAACAAAACTACAGATTCTAGTTTCAAATTTTCAGCCCACCTGTATAATCAATGACATGCCTAAATCAGAAACATGTTCTCATATTAACGAAATATTCTTACACCTTATCTTCCAACACATGTGAATGTTTATTAGTTAGCATCCTTCCTTTTTGCGTGGTCATTGTAAACTCACTATCTAATTCTTCACAATGTTTGGAAGTTTTTCTAGGAAATGACGAATTTTGAATCCGTATATTATGTCTACTCGGCAGGTGCTCAAGGACTGTTTACTAGGCAGAAATATAAAAGATGCAGGTACGATTGTTAGGGAGTGTTATTTATGTTCAATATTTTAAAACTTCTTTCCGTTATATTCATGCAACGAAGTCGTACCTGCATCTCTCATATTTGATGATAATTATGTAATAATATCCTTACCTGTGAGCAGGCAGCTCTTGACATACCATAACATTTCTTATAAAAGCGCATACCCTCATCAGTTAAGTAACAGGTGACATCCGATCTCATATAAGGTTTGTTTTCTCGAACTCACGGTTGTATTAGTTGGAAGGGGGGATATGCATGCACGTTTAGCCCCCGAACGGAAGCATTCCAGTGTGACAGTGTTTCAGCGTGACAGTATTCCAGTGTGACAGTATTCCAGTGTGACAGTACTCAAGTATGACAATATTCCAGTGTGACAGTATTCCAGTGTGACAATATTCCAGTTTGACAGTATGCCAGTGTTACAATAGTCCAGTGTTACAGTATGCCAGTGTGACAATATTCCAGTATGACGGTATTCCAGTATGACAATATTCCAGTGTGAAAATATTCCAGTGTGCCAGTATTTCAGTGTGACAGTATTTCAGTGTTACAGTATGCCAGTGTGACAATATTCCAGTGTGACGGTATTCCAATGTGACAATATTCCAGTGTGACAGTATTCCATTGTGACAGTATTTTAGTGTAACAGTATTTCAGGATCACCATATCCTGCCCAGAATGTAGCATACTATTCCAGGTCAACTAATTCATCCTTATTTTCTCAGATCTGTCTGCTCGTCTGCAGTAATTGTACACTTAAAATTCACGGCCACATAAGTCAAGAAAATATCTGCTGAAGCATCTCATTGTTATCCATGGGAATCATTTGACAGCAGACAAAACTAAGAAAATCGACACAGAATATTCAGTGACCAAGATTTTTTTTCCACAGGTGGTAGATTGTCTGCCTATCCCTCAACTTTCCTGAGTCACCTCCTATGACATGTTTGGAAAGAAGATAGTGGCGATATTCTTTTAACAATGAACTATAACCCTAGGTCCCTGTTTTCACAATTAACTAGAATCCGGGTTCCTGTTTTCACAATGAACTAGAATCCGGGTTCCTGTTTTCACAATAAACTAGAATCCGGATTGCTGTTTTCACACGAGATAATATATTTTATATATTTAAAGGTGGGCGGGGGGGGGGGGTGCTGCCGCCTTTAAAACTACTTTTGTAGTATTAAGTAAGATCTGAGAAGTAATGTAGTATTAAACATAAGAAGTAAAAAAGACACGAACCAACAAAAATAATCAACAATGAACACAGCAACATACTAAATAGGGCCCAAGAAATCACGGAAAAATGGAAAAATTATTTCAATCAATTGTTACACCTGAAAGAAGGAGTAGTGTTTACAACAATAAATACAATAGAAGAAGACCTAGAACCATACGTCCTGAAATCCGAAATTGAAGACGCAGTTAAACACGCACCAAATAACAAATCACCAGGAATAGACGGCATACCTATAGAACTATTTTTGATATTAAAATTGAGAATGTTCCATGTGCTAGGGGGGGGGGCATGAAAAGGGAGCAACACGGCCGGCAACACTGTGGACTGCTGTGATGGGTACAGTTTAAGATGGAAGAAGCGGAGGAGTTACAGAAAATCATGGCAGAAAATATCATAGGCTGGACAAATCACGAGTTTTCCCTCACTCATTCGCATAGCTGAGAATATAAATTGCTTGGGAACTGTGTGTGTTGGAGCCTCCAATTAGTACCCCTAGGTACAACATTGAAGGGTTATGGTTTTCTGTGTATGAATGATAATATATCAAGATAGAATTCCAAGAAATTAAAATCTTGCTAATATCCTAGTCTACGAGATTAAACTGGTTTATGTTTCTTGATTGTGTTTTGGCAGATGTTTCGAGAGTAACAATTCTACCGACAACATTACTTGCTGACGAGTCTAGACTGCATATTTTCATTAGTTTACACCAGAAATATATGTACAGACATTTCCAGATTGGAGAAATATAAAAAAAAATATCAAAACTTTAATTATTATGGCCAGCGACATTTACAAATGAAAAATAGTTGAAAATTCGTAAAATTAACTTTAAATGTACTCAGGTTTCCTTTGCGTGCTTAGTCCCTATCAAGAGGCCTGCCTCTTATGTGCTTATCCCGTCACCTGTTTAGCGTACCACATATAGCAGGTAACTCTGTAACTTCAATCCACTGGGAGGTCAGAAAAAAATATAATGTATAAACAGGACGTCGATAACGGGATTAGAACCCCCGGCCTCTAGAGTGAAACCGAACGGTTTAACCACTACACATCCTCTAACATATTGCTAAACTATGATCAATATTGCAAACATGGCTTATGAAGGTTTGGTACGCTATGATCAATATGGCATCCCTGTCTCATGAAGGTTTGGTAAGATACCTATTAAGACCTTGCTTCACCTCATCACAGGGATACGGGTAAAATATTTGTCATTTTATTGGCTGCGGAAAATCTTGTTGAAGAAATATACATGTCTATGGGAGACATCAGGGCAATCAAAATATCAGGATGTCAAAGGATGCTGAAGAAATCAAGGCGATCAAAATATCAGGATGTCAGAGGATGCTAGGAGAATTCAAGACGATTAAAAGTCAGGATATATAGCATGCTAGGACAAATCAGGGTGCTCCAAATAGCAGGATGTTAGAGGTGGTGTGACATAACGTAACAAAAATGGAAAGTTATAGTAAAAATAGACAAAGTGGCAATCAGTCATAAAATCAACTTTTTTACCTCAAATCCGTAGAAAAGGTGCGGGTGGGGGATTGTATCCCCGGCCCCAGAAAGTTTGAATGTGCTCTTTAATACTTTCAAACTAGTTTCAAATATGGCAATAGTCCCCCCCCCCCGTTCCCTTATCCTTTAGGTTTTTTTTTAGTTCTAAAAAAATGATAAATACTCCAAAAGGGAGCAGAACATTATTTGGTTTGGTAACACCCACCGTCACTCCTTAGCAAAATCTTATCTACCGCTATGTTTTACCAACATTTATCATTACTGCAACGTCACTGGAGAGACAGGTAATGCTCCCACAGGTGTAGAAGCCGATTTTCTTTAGATAGAAGACTAATCGCATTGCACTCATAGCAACATTAATTCCAAACAGATCTAAAACTTCTTCTTCTGCGTTCAGGATCTGTGGTCATGTTATATTGTCAGGCCTGACGTCAGGGCGAAGTCCACTCTTTTCTTTTCTCCAGGTTTAGGCGGCTGTCCCATAGCTTTTGCTTCAAATCTGTATCCTCTGGTCAGGTCTGTTGTCTCTGCTCTTTGTATGTTGGACAATCCTGAAGTATGTATTCAGGAGACTGGGTTCCGAACCCATATGGACATTCATTGGTGTATGATCTAATGAATATTTCAACTATTGGAGCGAGCTGTTTGATCCTTACATGTGGGAAAATTATGACAACTATTACATCGATAAATTGTAGACTTCAAGAGAATTTGTATAAATTCTTGAGACTAACGGGAATTGAGCCAGTCCGTTCCACGGCACCAAATCGCCTAGCAACTATTGAACACGCGTTCTTCCGTACTTCAATTCCCGTTAGTCTCAAGAATTTTTAAAAATTGTCCTCTGGCTTCCTACTTATATTTACTTGTATAGAGAATTTGAATAGTGGCGTTTCGAAGAAAGGTACACACACCCCATAAGTGGGAACAAGAATACCTTGGGAGGGAGAAGTTTTGTTTTATGTGAAGTGCATATTTATCTTTTTAGTATTTAATAAAAAAGAAGTAAGAGTGCAACAACATTGTAGAGCTTATGTGAACATGATCAAAATACATTGATCAACAATAATCTATCACCGCCTTTGTAGTCTGTTGCAGTCTTTGCTCATCCGAATAATCCAAGATGTACAGTGTATACTACTTGTCGTCAGACATTGAAAATCACAGATATGCCGCATCCGCCAAGTTGTATACACATTATCATATCCCTAGAGATAGTTATGACAGCACTACTTGAACCACTACTTTCATTGTTGTGATCGTCACAGTTCAGATATAATCAAATTGGACTCAAGTCTGAGTTTAGAGTAGCGTTTATCGATATATCTATCTATCGTCTTTTCCACTTGTGACGTTAAGTCTCGTGGGAGAGTTTGAGTTGTTTCAGTTTTGAGATTTGGGTCGAATTGGCTACGATCAGCAACATGTCTCTTTAAGGTTTCTTTGATTGTCGCCACGCATCTAGTTCTTGGTCTTCCTCATGCTTTATATCCCAATCTTCTACTTTTGTGTGCACGAAGGTCTAGTTGCGTTGGTTCATTCTCGTGATGTTTTCATACCACCTTACTAGCTGTCTCTCGATGCAGTCTTAAGTCAAGACTTGAGATGGTCGTTATTTCTTTCCTGACATATTCATTTCTCTGTCTGTCTCTTCTGGTGATATTTATAGACTTCCTCAAGCATCTTATTTCACATACTGTGATCTTTGTCAAGGGTCATGCTTAACAATGGTAACATACAGTTTTTAATTTTAAAAATATTGCTAATCAATTGTAGTTGTGTATGCCATGCAAATTGTTGGGTGTTTGATAGAATATTGTACTTCCCATAACACATTCTTATTTAAAATCAAAAACAAATTGGTCAATATTAGTGCAGCAGTCCGCCGATGCTATAGATGAAATAGACTTTAGATATTAAAAAACGGCCCAATCGTGCATTTAAATTATATGTTCCATTCTCGAATAAAATCGATATTTTTACCAACTGTAACAGCTCTGGCGGACACCATTTATGACCATGTCTCGGGGCTGGTGACCACAACACACTGTTCATTGAATAAATCCATAGCAATATCTATTTGTTTTAAATATATGAAATTGGTGGAATATATTTTAAAGAGCGCCTATAACAGAGGAGACAGCGACGTTTCGACCAAATGTTCCTTATCAAGATTGGAACATACACACAAATAAAAAAAAAAAAAGCACCATGTTCGTTTATTATTTGCGTTTGCTCCTATTTTCATAAAACATTTCGGTTAAAACGTTGATTTGTTCTTTGTTGTACTCTCTCTGTAAAACCTAATCAAACATTTATATGTATATATATATATATATATATATATATATATGCGTGTGTATCTTTCTGCATGGTGCACAGTTTTACTGCAATGTCCGATTGATTTTCAATAGCAGTGTTCTGCTACGATAGGGGAACGTGGAGAAGAAGAAGTGACAGCTAAATCTCGTATGTTGACTTCTAATATACTAAGAACATTTCATGATAACTCCAGTTGTAGATTGCATGAAAGAAACGTGTATTTTTTATTATGATCTATCTGCTCGTGGCTTTCTAGGTACTCTCCGCTGTTGAGCTACTGCTGCATGTCTTTTTGTTTCCCAAGAAGCTGCGTCTGTTTTGACTGTAGAGCGCCATGCAGCTAGATTTCTTGCTACGTCTTCCCATGTATCTGGGTTTGTTTCATATGATCTTTAAGGAGTCATTGTAGCCCTTATTTTGGCGATCATCAGAATGTATGCTCTTCTGCAATCCGTTGTCTACCACATCCTGATAATCTGCATGCGTTTGAGAACGAACGCAGGAAAAAGGAGAAGACGATAACGCATTCGATCTTTAAACTATACCCTGCTAACCAGGAGGAGATTGAGAGCACAAGAAAAACTACATTGTATTTTTGGTTAAACTGAATGTGCTTTCTAGCTAAAATAGAGTAGTTGTATGAGAATCAGATCGTCACAATACTTGAATGTAATCTTTAACCGAAACTTCTTTAACCGTTTGTACATCACAGACTAGAAAACAAATATATGATTGCAAGGTATCCACTAATTGTGAGTGATGAATATGGGAGGCTATTTCACTAAGTTTTACACGAGGCAAGTTCATAAACAGTGGAACACCTTGTGCGAGTCAGACGAGAGCAAAAATCGTCTGGACGAAGAGTCACCACTACACGTGCCTGGAGACAGATATAGAGGCTGTCACATGCTAAGGGTAGCCCACCCGAATTGTCAAGGCATGCCGAAATCGGATGTGCTAGGCCTACAAGGCGCATAACGGTGACACAACGTAATCACGCTCCCGGCGGAAATCGCACGGATATCCGTGATGGTTACAATGGAGCAAACGAAAAACAAACAAACAAACTAAGTTTTACATAATATACCGCCCTTTTGTTGACAGGTCCAAAAGGGTAGCAAATAATAGTAATACTGTTACCGCCATGCATGTCTTACAAGGCGATAAAGGATAATTTTGTATGAAGTTGTCTATACCATCTCATAGGTGGTAAAAATGATCCAGAAGCAATGCTGAAATTGGATGTGTTAGGATGAAAGGATTATATACAACGACCAAACTATGATATCTTGTTAACCTGCAGGAATTTGACAAAGAAAAACAGAAGAAGAATTGAATATCCCACTATATGTGGAGCATGAGGAAACTCTGAAGGATACTTCTGAAGGATACTTTCGACATCTTTGCACACACCAGAGAAATGCAATAACACAAATCTGGCACTGTTGTCCTCATTTCCGCACACACCACAAAAATGCAACAAAACAGGTATGAAACTATTGTCACCATCTTCACACACACAAAAGAGATGTAACAACACAAATCTAAAACTGTTGTAGTCGTCGCCTGCGATGGACTAGATATTATTATCTGAATGTACAGAATTTCTGCGATATTTGCGTCTTTCAATCCGATTTCCCGCCGAAGACGGATGTGTCGGGCCATTGGCGCAAATAAAACGGCGACTCAACGCATTGCCATTCTCAGGACTACATCCTGCTGGAAATCTAGTAGGACCATGGTCCTGCTACAAGGGTGAGAATGTACGCTGAAGAAAAAGGACAATCCGATTTCATTATAACATTTCGGGGGCACTTTGACACACTACAGGAGTGGGGAAGCCAATCCCTGGAGGTGGAGGAAACATGCTTGGTCACCCATTAGGACATGTATGGCAGAAACAAATTGTTACTATTTTTTAGTTTATATTCTAACCATGCTTCCTTATCGGAAACAAGGAAAATAGTAAAATCTAGCAATATTTCTGAAAATGAACAAGAACAATATGTGTAGAACTCTCTAGAAAAATCTACATCCTGGCTGATTTAGAAAACAAAAAACTATGTCCAGCTGGCCAGACTGTGAGTCACGCTGAAGGATCGCTTGGGACACAGGCGCCTAGATGAGTTGGAAAGTTACAGAATCATCAATGTTAAAATAAATATTTAGTGTAGCAAACATGGAAATCCTGGTTTCATAAACCACATTCTCTACCAAGACCGCAGTAAAGTTAACGTGCAATATTCACCTCAAGACCGCAGTAAAGTTAACGTGCAATATTCACCTCAAGACCGCAGTAAAGTTAACGTGCAATATTCACCTCAAGACCGCAGTAAAGTTAACGTGCAATATTCACCTCAAGACCGCAGTAAAGTTAACGTGCAATATTCACCTCAAGACCGCAGTAAAGTTAACGTGCAATATTCACCTCAAGACCGCAGTAAAGTTAACGTGCAATATTCACCTCAAGACCGCAGTAAAGTTAACGTGCAATATTCACCTCAAGACCGCAGTAAAGTTAACGTGCAATATTCACCTCAAGACCGCAGTAAAGTTAACGTGCAATATTCACCTCACTGTCTGCGGAGCACAGGTCTTCAAAAGATTTCTTCACTTTTCTGTCGTGTTATTTCCTATACTTTTTCTATCCTATATACCTCTACTTCACACTTGTTTCTTTACGTTTTCCTGTGTTCTCATGTTTCAACACAATCTCTCTTATAGCAGGACAATCATCTTACTATATTTCTCTTATAGCAGGGCAATCGTGCTACTAGATTTCTCTTATAGCAGGACAATCGTCCTACTAGATTTTCTCTGTAGCAGGACAATCGTCTTACTAGATTTCTCTATAGCAGGACAATCGTCCTACTAGATTTCTCTGTAGCAGGACAACTCGTCCTACTGAATATCCCTTATTGCAGGACAATCGTCCTACTAGATTTCTCTTATAGTCGGGCAATCGTGCTACTAGATTTCTCTTATAGTCGGGCAATCGTCCTACTAGATTTCTCTTATAGTCGGGCAATCGTCCTACTAGATTTCTCTTATAGTCGGGCAATCGTCCTACTAGATTTCTCTTATAGTCGGGCAATCGTCCTACTAGATTTCTCTTATAGCAGGACAATCGTCCTACTCGATTTCTCTTATAGCAGGACAATCGTCCTACTCGATTTCTCTTATAGCAGGACAATCGTCCTACTAGATTTCTCTTATAGCAGGACAATCGTCCTACTAGATTTCTCTTATAGCAGGACAATCGTCTTACTAGATTTCTCTTATAGCAGGACAATCGTCCTAATAGATTTCTCTTATAGCAGGGCAATCGTCCTACTAGATTTCTCTTATAGCAGGACAATCGTCCTACTAGATTTCTCTTATAGCAGGACAATCGTCCTTCTAGATTTTTAGCAGGATACAATATAGAAAAGGGAAATGCGTTGTGCCACCGCTTTATTTGCTTATTAATGGACCGACACATCCTAAAGTCTTATCATCAGATTTCTCAAGCTGTTCCTCTATTCCTATTTACCAGTATATTTCAGGACAGTGCATGTCTTGGAATAGTTTCTGGTGTTCTTAATGTAAGTCTAGTTTTTTTGTTTTTTTTTTAAATATAGAGTCTATAAAGTCGTTGTACACTAGCGTATGACGTAACTCATATGACGTAGTGTCACCGCACAGATTCGCACTGAATACTCACCATTCATATGACGTAGGATCACCACCAATGTAAATCAGTGCACTGTATATATCCAGCCTACTCTCACAGTATCCATGCTTCTCTCATTCTCTTCCAGAGATCTGTTATTTTCTTGTAAACCGCAATCTATCTGTCTATCTATTCGCTAAACCCTTTTTTTTTGCCTTTCAGCGTCTGAGGTAGAAGAGTTCTCTGGAGATGGCCCTCGTGTGTGATGAGTATATTGTAAACAGCAATGACGATACTAATATACCATTTCAAAACGTTAAAAAATTGCGCGTCTAATTTGATTATAATCTGTCCATTTTTGTTTTCCCCTGAAAAACGTTTCTTATATATATATATATATATATATATATATATATATATATATATATATATATATATATATATATATATATATATATCGCCTGTACGTTGCCTGGATCCGAAAGGGGCATGGAATAAGAACACTGACTTATGTCAAGCATGTTTTAAAAGGCGACTAAGGGGGTTGAGTACAGTTGACTACACAACCTCCACCATCTTCGCTGTACTGAAGCGTTCTGAATACATACCCGGAGTACTGAGAAATCAATCCTTCTTTTCTGCAGCATCTAGACAAATACCAATAAGGAGCTGAAAATAAGACACAGTTTTCTGGCACAGAGATCAAGAGTGATGTACTTCCTCGTGGTTCTATCATTATACAAACATACATACATACATACATATATATATGTTGGCACGGTAGCTGATTTTCTAGTGAACTCGTATCGCAAACTCAACTCGTCGAACTAGATCCACCATCCACAACCGGTACGAATAGATGTATTAGTTCTTCTTCTTCTTCTTTCTGTCCTCATGTACCTTTCAGTGTTTAGGGGAGAGTCAGTGTACGGTCTTTTGCCCTTCTATTTGCCTCTTCCGTTGTTATATTTCCGAGTGTCTCTAATACACTATCTATCCACCTTTTTACGAGGGCGTCCAATAGGTCGACTGTTTTCGTATAGTTTGTTAAGTGTTTTTTTGATAATACTTTGCTCTTTCTGTCTGGTTATGTGGCCGTACCATTTAACTTATTGTCTCTGGGCGTATTCTATTGCTGACTTAATTCCTATTTGTTTCCTTAGTGTTTCATTCCTGATTTTGTCTCTCAAGCTAGCTCCAATCATGGCCATAGTTGTTGTTATCTTCTCCACCGCTGTTTACATATTCACTTTATCATATTAGAATAGACAGCGGCCATCTTGAACTCAACTCATGGATCAACAATGTATTAGTGATGCCACAAATTTCAACAATAACCGAATAGCAATGACATGTACAGGATATGCTTCAATTATTTATTATTATTCTATAAATACTTGAAAGGGATAATGACCAATTTTTGGAAGGGCGCTAAGTCAAAGGAAAAAATACAGATCAATATTAATAAATATAAATGCTTATCATTTGCAATCATCGCTATATTTCAGGGCGCTAGCATTAATGCGTAAAATGCAACACAACGGCATTTTTAATATTTATGAAAATAACAAAGGTTAACCATGTCGGTGTTCTGTGTATCTTCTATTATTTGTGATTCATTCAAGGCACGTTGTTGTATGAACTTGTGAATGAAACATTAGGGTACTGTCAGCTACTAATAGCTTCAGAAGCAGTTCATGAAGCTTTGCAGAAGATGGCTTATGTTACGAAAAACGGTGTCCAAGATCTTCTAAAACTTGTTCTATGGGATTCATTTTATGACTGCTTGCAATCCAGTTCATTCAATTGAAACCCGGTTGTTGTAGGAAATAATTTACTGCACGAGAACAGTGTGGTCTTGCAATATCATCTTGAATATCATCAGTGTGTCCAATAACTTGCAGTACTGGCATGGCAAGAGGCAGTAAAATCTCCTCACAGTAGCGGGCCCATTCAGATTCCCAATAATATAATATAGGAAAGTTCTGGGGAGTAAATTAATGCCTCCTCACATCAACACTAATCCCCCACCGTATGGGTTACCTTCAAGAACTGCACCATCACTAAAGTGCTCACTACGATGCTTACTTACTCTGATTTGCCCATCTGCAAGCACCTAGACAAATGGGGACTCACCAGTAAAGGTAACATGAACCCATTATGTACATCGTCAATGCACGTGTTGCATACAACATGCTAACCGAGTTACTCTGTGGGCAGCAGCCAAGTGTGGTTGGATTATCGGACGACAAGGACAAAGGTTGGTATCATGGAGGCGATTCCGAATAGTCTGATCACTGACAACAGTGTTGATAGCATCTCCGAGGAACCTGTGTGATGACAGTTCTCTGCTGTTGAACTTGATTATGAATTATGCAATCTTCTTGAGTTGTAGCCACCCCAGCATGACATGCGCTGCCGTTCCTCAGCGTTTCCAGTCTGGAAGTGCTGCATCAGTCTGTTAATAAGTGAAATAGTTTACTGCCCGCTGAGCCACATTTCTAATAGTAACACCTTTCTTCAGCATCGCAATAGATCTTCCTTTATCCACAAACTCAGCTTTAACCGTTGAGGAATAGTGTTATGGGTGGCTATGCAGCAGATGTGTTGCATATAAAGACAATTTTGTGAGTACTGCTCAAACCAACACTACAGTCTCCCAAAGGCATTACGCGTTTTTTGGAATAACCTGTTTTGATTCATGCTCTGAAATAACTAAAAACACTCAAATTTTGACGTCTCAGCGACACATTTTCGGCATGCTTCCTAATCTTAACACTAGTCACACGGTCTCCTGTTGGCCCATGTGGCACGATTTGAATGTTTGTTGTTTAAGACAAATAAATTTCAGAATAATTGATTATGCAATATAATTGTTATAATTGTTTTCCTTAATTTTCAGCTATTGGTCCTTAACGTTTTTTGTGGGTTTTTTTTAAAGGCTATACATATTATGGTGGTATTGAAATGCTGAAGTTATAGGGTATAATGTGTACTGAACATTAGGATAAGGTGGATGCTTTCGAACGATTACAAGATTTGATGTGACTGAATGATTTACGGTATATTACATGATAGGAGGTTTACAGGTACAAATATACGATCGCTGAGTAGTAAGCTTGTAATAAAAACATTACATACAACTTAGAGTTTGGTGTCTTCTGAATACAAGATAACTCTAGATAACACTGCTTTCTATTTCCCCATTTCATATAGGAAACAAAAACTACATCGCTCGCAATTCTTAATATTCAATATATATATATATATATATGTTTGAATGTGTATATGTGTGTATGCAGGCGTAATGTGTATCTGTCCAATCGTTGATCACAACTGAACACTCATTCACACAGATCCTGTTACGACTCAAATTAATGTTTTAATTATTCACTCACGTTAATCATGTAGTGAGTAATTTAAACTTCCTGCACCCACAGATATGAATACCCTTACTGTGGGCAGGTATGATTCACATGTCAGTTCTGGCAATTAGCGGGAAGCAATACTGAGATGATATGAGAGTATATGTACTTGTTTATGTGCTAGCAAATAAGCAATCATCCTTGTAGATCAACAACATATGGGAAATGAGCCGTTAGATTTGAAGATGTGATTCATGTATGCATAAACAGAGAAAAAAACTGCGCAGGACGAAATAAACTGCTCTGTCAGAGGTTATGTATAACATAGGTGCTTCATGAGATATTTACATCTGAGTTGTTATAGTTTTTAATCCCCTAGAGATTAAAAGTTTAAACGCGTTATTCCAGGCAAAGTGTTCTTCGTGATAACAAGTTTTTTTGGTTTTGGGAATAGAAGCCAATTCTTCTTCCTCTTCTAGCATCATCATCATTAAGTGCCGTCTCCGCAACGAAGGTTGGCTGCAACGGATCTCCAACATCCCCTGTCTCTTGTCTTGGTAGTGCATTCGGCTAGACTGTAACATGTCCATCGTGTGATGTTACTCTCCCATTTGTATCTCTGCCTACCACTTGCTCGCCTCCCTTTGACTTTGTCCTCAAGTAAGGTCTTCAATAAGGTGTCATGTCTTTTAATATGACCAATATATTTTATTTGCCTGATCTTTATTTCTCTTAGTAGTTCTTTCTTCATAGTAAGTGTCTTTAGCACCTCTTTGTTTGTTTTCTTATCTTTAAATGACGTTCTCCCTATTCTTCTATATACCCACATCTCAAAGGCATCAATTCTGTCTTCTAATTGTTTATTTAGTGTCCATGTTTCTGAGCCATACATTAATATAGAGTAGATATAGCATTTTATAATTCTCAGTTTTACCTTGTTTGTAATTTGTTTAGATGTTAATATTTTCCTCATGTCATTGAAGGTACTTTTAGCCATTCCTATTCTCCTTTTAACTTCTGTTTCACATCTGCCGTCATTTGTGACTATGTGTCCAAGATATTGATAATGCTTTACTTGTTGTAGTTTCACTCCATGTATGTTTATGTTGGTTTCTCTTCTATATTGTATGCCATTTTCAGAACGTGTTTCTCTCTTCTACACTGTAATAATATATGGTCTGTGAAAGATGTCCTGTTTCTTCGGGTGTCATATTCAAAATTTCTTAACTGTCATGCCTCCATTGACTTCTTACGTAGAAGAATGACGTCATTGTATGGAGATTTAGTGTTACTAATTCTGAGCACAATATACTCCTACCAATATACGAGCCATGCGTCCAGTGATTTCTTACGCTGTTTCTCGTTCTTTAGCATGAAATCTTTCCCACATGATTCATATTTCTAGCTTGTTAAACTTTCCCACATGATTCATATTTCTAGCTTGTTAAACGTTCTCACATGATTCATATTTCTAGCTTGTTAAACTTTCCCACATGATTCATATTTCTAGCTTGTTATATCTTTTTGTAGGTCGAAAATATTCGTGTGTTAGCTTGTGCATTTTGATACACAAAAATTCAGATTTCTTCAGATGTTAAAAAAAATATTACTATAGTAATTGTTATTTGCTATTGCCTGTATATGTTAATAATTTATTTGATGTAGTGGTTAAGGTTGCTGTCGTGTGTTCACGAGTGTGTGAATTCGAGACCAGGATGTAAAGTTCGGTTTACACGTATTTTTATTGGAGCACCCTAAAAGTGCTTGTGCTACGGAGTTACGTGCTCGAGTTATATTCCTGATAGTTGGCATGCTGCCCTGTTGAGAGGGACAGTGCATATAGGAATACCTGAGTACAATGAAGTCATTCTTCTACGTAAGTTGCTCTCGTCAAGGGTTATAAACGAACACTATTACTGTTGCTCTCCATGAAGACATATGAGCGCATATTAGGGAAGACGCGTAGCGCAGTGGTTAGCCCACTGGCTTTGCATATGAGTGGTCCTGAGTTCATTCCCCAGTTGAGGCGGAAATTTTTTTCAGATCGCAACGGCTCCCAAGTCGACTCAGCCTTAAATGGGTGCCGGATTAATCCGGGAAGTAAAGACTGCGAGGGAGAGAAGAGGGCTACCGGCCTCATTTGCAGAGCCTCTGAAATGTGAAATCGCTAACATCTCACACCCCTACGGCATTAATATATGCTATGCGTTACTTTACTTTACTTATGGGCGCATAGTATTTCCTAGCATATAAAAGCGGGTATACTTACTGATAATTCCCATACCTCACTGATTAAATACGATCCTCAATCTACCAATAATCCCTCGGTTCAACTAAACAAACATTTTATACTGAACTCTAATTCAGTGACAAGTAAAATACTGCCTGAGATACACAGCTGGCCCATCAATACATTTCTACTTAGCTGTTTCAACATAAATATTATTTTCTAGTGTTACTAATTGTTAGCGCAATATACTCCCATAATATACCAGCAATAATATACCAATAACAATATAATCACAACAATATACTAAAACATTATACTAGCAAATATACACTGGGAACAATATAATCGCAACAATATTTTCGCAATAATATGCTCCCAAAAATATACGTACTAACAACAATATACTAGCTGCAATATTCTAGCAACAACATACTGGAAACAATATACTAGCCACAATATACTAACAACAATATACTAACAACAATATACTAGCCACAATATACTAATAACAATATACTAGCCACAATATACTAACAACAATATACTAACAACAATATACTGGCAACAATATACTAGCAATAATATACTAACAACAATATACTAACAACAATATACTAACAACAATATACTGGCAACAATATACTAGCAATAATATAATTACAACAATATACTAAATAATATGCTAGCAGCAATACACTGGAAACAAAATACTCGCAACAATATGTTCGCAACAATATACGTACTAGAAATAATATGCTCGCAAAAATATACGTACTAACAACAATATACTAAAAATAGTGTACTAACAACAATATACTAACAACAATATACTAGCCACAATATCGTACTAACAACAATATACTAGCCACAATATACTAACAACAATATACTAACAACACTATACTGGCAGTAATTTACTCGCAACATTATACATACTAGCAACAATATACTAACAATAATATACTAGGAACGATTCACTGTCAACCATATACTGACAACAATATAATGGCAGCAATATAATATAAGCAATACACTATCAAAAATATACTAGCAATAATATACTGGCAACAATATACTGACAACAATATACTAGCAACAATATACTAAAATAATATACTAGCAACAATATACTGGCAACAAAACACAAGGACATACTTTTAAGTGCTAAAATTCAGTGCTCACATTTGGTAACACTTTAACCTATTTCCATTTATATCCCCATTTTTCATGTGGTGCCGTTTCCTCTATATTTTCAGTGCGCTAAGATTTTTCTTGACACTGGTGATTTATCCCTTCATTTCTAAGGACACGCTAGTCCGATGTAAAATAATTTATAAATACATTAGTTAAAATAGAAATACTGCTTTAAAATGGGATGATCAAGATGGAATATGAGAATAAAATTGATAGCAAAAAAAAGTAAATGAAGATGTGATAAGAATATTTTGTACAGTACAAGTATATGCTACCACATGTTTAATTATTTTCCTTGTCTATGTTTGTAAATTGTATGTTCATCATTTAATCATTTAAATATTACAGTAGAAATACGATTATACGAATTAATTGAGGATCGGGTCGATTGTGGATAAATCGAAAATTCGGATAATTGGATATAGCTCAGGAATGAAGCAAAACAGTGTACGTATATACAATCATACATTGAAATGAACGGAATTTTATTCATAAAAGTACATTAATATGTAAGCAACTATGTATATTGTCTATTGTCTTTCTCGATGTGGTGTGTTATCCACTCTTGCCTTTAAGCGTATGGGTGATTGTAGCTCGAGGTTGCGTTCTAAAGCCTGATGTGTGGTCTCGGCCGTGCTATGACCGTGTCTGTTCAGGATGTCCTTAACGTTTTCTATTCTTCTTTTCCATGGTCTTCCTCTGGCTTTGTACCTTGATCTTTTGGTTATATGCCTGTACGGGCAACTTACTTGATGCATTCTCACAATGTGGCCAAACCACGTGATCTGTTGGTTTTCTATGTAATTTGAACAAGCTAGTATTATACCTACTCTTTCCATATCTTCATTTCGTTAATATATGTATTGCAACTATGTATTGCAAATAAACTACACAGTAATGGCACGTGCTCACTGCCCCGGGTACTCTACCTTGTCCGCTAACGCTCTCGCTCTAAAATTAGTTTACCCAAATTTGATTCGGATAATTGGGGATTCTGATAATTGGGGTTCGGATAATCAGGTTTCTACTGTAATTTAATTTTGGTTTGGATTAGGATAGTTGTATTTTACATAACTAACCCTCACCGCAACCCTAAATAAAAGAAGAATTTTAATGATTAAATGGTAAAGATGAAATTTACAAACATAGACAATGGAAATAATTAAACATGAGGTGGCGTCTGCTTGTACTGCACAAAATATTTAAGAAACAGTTTGTCCATTTTTACACTTTCCCACCCCCTATATCAACAAACTGTAAAGAATTAATGGAATATCCCTGCTTAAGTATACCCCTGCTTAAGTATATCCCTGCTTAAGTATATCCCTGCTTAAGAATATCCCTGCTTAAGTATATCCTTGCTTAAGAATATCCCTGCTTAAGTATATCCCTGCTTAAGAATATCCCTGCTTAAGTATATCCCTGCTTAAGAATATCCCTGCTTAAGTATATCCCTGCTTAAGAATATCCCTACTTAAGTATATCCCTGCTTAAGTATATCCCTGCTTAAGTATATCCCTGCTTAAGTATATCCCTGCTTAAGTATATCCCTGGTTAAGTATATCCCTGCTTAAGTATATCCCTGCTTAAGTATATCCCTGGTTAAGTATATCCCTGCTTAAGTATATCCTTGCTTAAGTATATCCCTGCTTAAGTATATCCCTGCTTAAGTATATCCCTGGTTAAGTATATCCCTGCTTAAGTATATCCCTGCTTAAGTATATCCCTGGTTAAGTATATCCCTGCTTAAGTATATCCCTGCTTAAGTATATCCTTGCTTAAGTATATCCCTGGTTAAGTATATCCCTGCTTAAGTATATCCCTGCTTAAGTATATCCCTGCTTAAGTATATCCCTGCTTAAGTATATCCCTGCTTAAGTATATCCCTGCTTAAGTATATCCCTGCTTAAGTATATCCCTGCTTAAGTATATCCCTGCTTAAGTATATCCCTGCTTAAGTATATCCCTGGTTAAGTATATCCCTGCTTAAGTATATCCCTGCTTAAGTATATCCCTGCTTAAGTATATCCCTGCTTAAGTATATCCCTGCTTAAGTATATCCCTGCTTAAGTATATCCCTGGTTAAGTATATCCCTGCTTAAGTATATCCCTGCTTAAGTATATCCCTGCTTAAGTATATCCCTGCTTAAGTATATCCCTGCTTAAGTATATCCCTGCTTAAGTATATCCCTGCTTAAGTATATCACAAAAGTGTTTAGTCTCTGCCCTATATCTCCTACCTCTAAAAATATTTAACAGTTTATTTAGCAGTTTTAGCAGTTGTGACTAGTTGACAGTTTATGGTAGCCAACTATTCCAGTTCGGTGTTAGTTTTTACCTCTTCTTGTGAGTCATATACGCCACTCAATTATTGTGGTACCATGCTTCCCGCCACGGTCCCGCATTCTAGTCAGGGACATGGAATAGGAAATACATTTTAAATCGTCAAACTGCTTGATTGAATTCAAAATATAAGCACGGCCCATTGGCCTACCGATAGTTGCTGTGGCCACGATGGCAAACCTGTCTGATCTTTCTTTTCTGCTAACACCCACGTATCAGGTGCAAAAATGAAGGACAATTTCGTGAGCATAGCTTCATCAATACCTACATCCACTAACGGCGTTTTTAGTCGACTGAATCTTCCAAAACATTCTCATAGATTCAATCAGAAAAAAAATAATAATGGAAGGTATGTTTCTTAGTAGCAGTGTAAGGGCCACTCAAAATTGCAATGGATAAGAGACATCTCAGATTGTTTACATGTGCCCTTTGCTGAGTTAGGTTAATTCGCTAAGATGCATGATAAGTTCAGTACACCAATAAAGAAGCAGTGATGTAGCGTGAATTTTTAGAGTAGAAATGCCGAGTTACCTTTTTCAGTAGGTAGGTATGCCCCCCACTTTTCCCGTCCAGAAACACGTAGTTACGGCTCCATATAAAATGTTAACTTTAAAAAAAAATACCTTACATAATTTCGTAATACAGCTCCAAGAGTCTGTTTTTCTGTATTACAATAATGTTCAGTACCCTCTCAATAACAATTGATTCACATGAAAGGGCACTTAATAGTGTTTTTTTTCTTAATCGCAAAGGAATTCAAACATGACAGACGATTGTTGTTCTTGCAATTTCTGAGACATTATTAATTGCAATTAGTTAGACACCCAATCAACTAATAGCTTATGCACAGATAAAATACTGTATCAGATAGTGAATTTTCATTTTAAGTTCTGAGAAATACACATCATTATAAATTATTTACAAGTGTATGATTGGTCTGAAGCCATCCTCTGAAGGTACCATTAAATCGATACTAAAATATCAAAGGACAAGTCTTCTGCAGCCATTAAAAGTTTAAACTCTGAACTGAGACACGCTATAATGTTTAGGCGTCAAAGTCAGACAAATTTTTAAAAAAGTAATACATCTGCAATAATCTTTCTGTAATGATTATAGTCTTTCTGTCTTTATTCCGTTCTCTTTATACCCCTGTTTGCATTGCAACTTCATTTCTTTTTACGTTTTTGTTATAAATCGGCGAAACTGTTGATTTATATTTACATATTTACTAATGATTATTAAAGTAAATAACTATATCTTTGTGTGCTCTATTAAACTTATTAAATCATGGGAAGATATGCCGAGCATTTTGTCGTCTATTGACGCGTCGTCACAGTAAAGAGAGCTATGTTCTGGAAGAAATATGTCTCCTAAATATATCATTGGCTCAAGAAAGTATCCGATCACAAGCTGAGTGAACTGTAAACTACGATACTAAACATTGAATATGACAACTTTTTATTAAGTCTTATACTTGATGTTTCTAGCTGGAAACTATACTACGCACTATCATTCATTAATGTTTAACATTCAAGATTTCAAACGTAGCAAATCAGTTTCAGTAATGCAGATAATTATCAGTCGAGATAACAACTGCGTTGACGTCCTTTTAAACCTCACAGGGCTAAGGGAAAGGCATGTTGATAGAATACTGTGCGATAGACCTTTAATGTCGGCCTGACAACCCAACATGGTTGCCTACCTCTGCTGGAATCACAGGCAGTCAACTAATCAGAGTCCGTCATTAACAGACACTCATAAAGTGTTTTAAGCACGTCATCCAGGCCCATTGTAAACTACAGTAATGAAGAATAATTAATGATGGTCTGTCCATAAATTATAACAACATTTGTTTGCCAAGTTTTTTTTACCCCCTCTCCCACTTGTCAATAATTCAGGGATCCCGTCCGCTCCTCGCTTAAGTATTTCTTAAAAATGTAACCCTCTCCTCTAAAACTTTCTCTTAGCAGAAATAATACTAAAACATTTATCTCCGCAATTTTTATACAATTGTTCAAATTCTAATAATTGTATTGATATAATAAAAACAATAATAGCGAAAAGAAAAGTACACCGGTTTGGTCATATAAAGAGACACAATTGTTTGTAAAGATAAATAATGGAGGGCAGAGCATCTAAAGCGGGGAGGAAAAGGCACCACAAGAAGACGATTGACTGACGACATTAAAGATAACATGAATACGTCGTTAGAAAATGCAAACCGCATGGCCCAAGACAAAGAGGGGTTCTGGGAGTTCATTGGAGAGACAACGTTCTCGTTCTGGAGAGAATACGTCACATAACAATAAGGACACAAATGTTGACGTCAACTTTTGTCAACGCACCTCCCTCTTGTCAATAACTTTCTAATATTTTTAGACCCCCCCCCCCCGACTTTCCTAATTGTTGTCATTATTTATTGACAGCTTATAAAGCACACCCATTAATTTACTAAGTAGCACGGAAGAACGGTAACTACGTGTGCTGGCTTTCAGTAGTGGAATCAGTAATGTTTATTGAGATATTTTATAGATTTAGTTAACGCAGAAGTCGAGAATGAAATTGATAGTGGTACTAAATAAGATAAATGGATCTAAATGGTAAACGTTAGCGGAATATTTGAAGGTACAAAGTGCATGATGGGAATATTACAAGATCTGGAAGATAAAAATCTCATGTTAGGTCTTTGATGAACGTGCATTCCTCCAGAATTAGACTAAGTTTAGAGATATTCGCACGGCTGTAGATAAGAATGGTTCCATGCTCAGGAGACGGTAACCACAGGCATATCTATTTCCTGTCAGGGCGGAATAAGATGATGTAGAGAAAAAATGCACTTGAGGGAACTTGCTTGAAATGTATTTTTGATCATAGTGAGCATATAATGGTTATTTCGTGAACTAAGTAGTGTGAGTACGAGAGCTAGGTAGAACTAATATGAGAGCCAAATGGAGCTAGATTATGAGTCAATTAGAGTTATATACACTGTAGTACGAGAAAGGTTGGAGCGCGTGGCGGTGTGGTTAAAACGGCGTTCTCAGCCCTTGCGATTCCGGGTTCTAACCAAGGTTGGGGGAGAATTTTTATCTTGTCAGACGTACAATAAAAATTCTTCCTGTGCATGTTGCGAATCTTTTTTACTAGAACAAAGTGGAGCTGGTACACATGTTTTACTAGTTCGTGAGCAAAGCTGTGCAGTATGAGAGCAAAGTAGAACTAATACGAGAGCCAAGTGGTGCTAGTATGAGAGCTATAATGTAGGACATAAAGAAGAAAATCCAAACAACGCTGGTATAACCGTATACAAAATGCACAAAATGTCATGAGTGAAGTTGAGGAAATATGAAAACTACGCAAAACTAATACGAGAGCCAAGGGGAGGCCGTATGAGAACCTCAGTGACTTGAGTACACAGTTTGAATGTCTTGACAAATTCGCATATTTTTTGGAGATGCGATTAGCCAAGCACGGAAAAACCCGTTTACTCTAGTTTCCATGCGATTTCGTGCCGTCAGAACGTGTTGGTTCAATTCCCGTTGGTATCAATAATTTCTAATTTATCCTCTTGCTTTCTACTTGAATGTACTTGTATGAGGATCAAGCAGATCTATATAGTACGATAACCACGTAGGTGTAGTGTCAGAGCTAAACAAAACTTATAGGAGAGCCAAGTGGAGCTACTCTGACTGTTTCTCTGACTGTTTAATAATCTAACTAAATAGTACATGCATGAAAGGTAAAAAGAACTAGTTTGGGAGTCAAGAACATATAATACGAGCACTAAGCTTATTTAGTGTCTGGAGGAATGCACGTTCATCAAATACCTAACATGAGCTTATCTTGTAATCTTGTTATCTTCCATATCTTGTAATATTCCTATCATGCACTTTTTACTTTCAAATATTCTGCTAATGGTGATTATTTAGATATATTTATCTTATTTAGACTTCCGGTCAAAATGGAAAGTGAAAATGTATGTGTTTTCCTCGGTGTCAGTTTAAATCGGAGGTTCCTCCTGAAAGCAACCACAAACTATAGGAGGAGAGTGCCAAGAAATTTTCTATGAATGTGGTGAATAATTCGTATTGGAATTAGCGAGGCTATAGAAGAGTTCTGAGAATACCATGGACAGCAAGGAAAACAAACCAGGAGGTGTTATGAACAATTAAGGTCCAAGAAGGCAAGCTTCTACACACCATATTAAAGAAAAATCTAGTTTTTTTACGGTCACATTAAGAGACTCGACGGCATAGAGAGTGTTACTGGAGGGGATGATAGAAGACAACAGGAACAAAGGCCGCCGAAGACGCCTTTGGACAAAAGACATTCATGAATGTCTGCGCAGGTCACTAAAAGAGGCGGGAGAATTTACTCAAGACCACGGAGAATTTATACGGAAAACTACGTTCTGGAACAAATGGCACCTGATGATGAAGCTTACCAACCGAAATCATACAAGTAACAGGAGAGTATGGCATCAAATGGTTACACAGAATATTTAACGCGGTATGGCCACAACAAAGAACACCTAAAGATTGGCAACTAGCAACAATCATACCGTTGTGGAAAAATAAAGGTAGTAAAAGAGAATGTACACAATATCAGGGCATTGCACTACTAAGTCATGTAGTCGAAATGTACACCAAAATCATAGAATCCAGGCTAAGACTAATTATAGAACTACAACTATCAGACGAACAGATGGGATTTAGAACAGAAGCTTAGAACAGAAGCTGCACAGATGCAATTTTCATTGTCAGACAGATAGTGGAGAAAAAACATTGAATACAATAGGAACCTTTTTTGTAACATTTGTAGATCAGGAGAAAGCCTTCGATAGAGTAGACATAAAAGTTCTATGGCACACTCTGGCTATCAATGGACACAACAATCACCTTATTACAGTATGTCAAAGCTAATATGTGAACTGTAAGAGTGTAATTCGAACGAATAAAGGAACATCAAAGCCATTTAAAACCACATCTGGAGTTAGGCAAGGGTAGGTTTTAGCATCACTTCTGTTTATCACTTATATCGATAGCATTGCGAAAAAAGCCAAACTACAAAATGAAAATACCACAGAGATACACTTTGCCGACGATCAGGTCATAATAGCGTATGAGGAAACTGAACTTCTATGTCATCTAACATCCATGGACATCGAGTACAAGAACAACAACATGAAGATAAGCATCGACAAAATATAAACCATGGCAATAGGAAGGGATACACACAATCTAAATATAACAGTGGAAAATCAAGTCATAAAACAAACAAACACCTTCAAATACTTAGCCCCAACACTCTCTTCAGATGGCAAGATGGACACCGAAACAGACATTCGTTGTAGCAAAGCGAATCAAATATTTGGACAATTATCCCCTTTATTGCAGTACAAAATGGTACCAAATACCAAAAAAAAAAACATCTTATCCAAAGTATCTTCATTCCAACTCTGTGCTACCAATATGAAACATGGTCCTTAACAACAAAACATAAAGGACAGCTGGTTACAACAGAGATGAGATGTCTGAGAAAAGCCACAGTAGTGACCTGAGGAAACAAATTTAGAAACGAGGTCATAAGAGATAGAGTGGGTGTCATATCAATTCTACAATACATACAAAATTAACAAATGCAATGATTTGGTCATCTGGAAAGAATGCCGTGTGATTCATTAATTTATAAAGCATATATGAAGAGAGCCAGGGGTAGACTTAGAGCAGGGCTATTCAATTATCAATTATATTTACTCGGGGGCCGAAATTTAGGAAATGGCCACCATCGCGGGCCAGATGTATAAAAAAACACACTGAATGATTTTATACGTTTAGTTTTTTCATAACTTTATTTCAACGTTTTAACAATCATCAGCGGGCTACTTACCAGGTCTCTGCGGGCCGCCAATTGAATAGCCATGACTTAGAGTATTATGGATCGACAATATCAAAGAGACATTACACGAACACCAAATGACACTATCTGAAGCTGCCAGAAAAGCGAGAACAAGAACATTGTATCTCCCTCGACACCCGTAATGGGTAAAAGAGGAAGGAAATACAGATAGATGAAGAAGCTTACTTAGCACGAGAACTACTAAGCAAAGATAATACGAGCGTTAAACAGAACCAGTTAGATAGCAGAACTAATGCGAGAACCAACGATACTATTACGAGAGGAAATATAAATATCCAAATGATCGGAGGGTGTCCGATAAAGTGGAGGGTGCTACAGCAACCGAACGAACACATGGTAAATCAAAATAAATTATACAGTTTACTAGAATAACTTACCGTAAATATGAATAAAAATACATACAATAGAACGAAACAGGACAATTCTCCATGTACATGTCAAAATGGGACCTTTTTCAAGAAAATAGCAACGTATAAACTAAAAAAAAAAATGTATAACTGAATTGACCAAGCTATGTATCTCTTGCGCAGGAATATAACCCGGTAAAAGTTGTGGAAACTCATTCAGTAAAAGAGAAAATGCGTGCTTTCATTATAAACAAACCGGAAAGTGGAAAATTATAGGCAATAGAGATGTGGTTCTATAGAAGACTGAGAATACCATGGAATGTCAGAGAAACTAATGTAGAGGTGTTGTTGAAACAATCAAAAGCGAAACAGACCTAAATAAATAATATAAGAAAAAGTCAATCTTCATTTTTTGGCCACTTCCTGAGACAGGCAGGTTTGGAGAACATAGTCACAACAGGCAAAACTGAAGGCAACAGAGACAGAGGCCGGCAACGTGAGAAAATATTAGTTTGACAACTTGGCACGGCAGGGAAACAACAACGATCTTGATACATAATACTGTGGACAGCGAGCTGTGTAGAGCCATGATTATCTACGGCCAGCCGGCATGGCACCTGATGATTGATGAGTAATGACGAGTTGTAAGGACGTGAGGGTGGTGTGGGTGGGTTTAGGGGAAGGAAAGATACAAGAAGGATCCGCATTTGAAATCGCATGAAATAAATATGCAACCAAATATAGATATAAACATATATATCTATATATAAATGTAGACACACACAAATATATAGGAAATACATATATAACAATCGACACATAGATGTGTGAAGGATATCCACACAAAATGCACAGGCATGTAAATGTATCCACACACAAGAAGAGGCATACACAAGAATAGGCTTACATAATGACACAGAATGGAGATACGTGCATTAGCATAAACAAGCACTAACATAAATATATATTTACATAAATATACACATGCATCCATATAAACACTTTTTCACATAAACAAAAACAATAACATGAACATTCGCACACATAGAAATATATACATATATTAATATAAATGCTCGTTCAAATGAAGATATTAATATGCAGTGCTTATGCATATGTACACATACAAATGTGTCGCCCAAAGTAATTGTATGGATACATAGAACCATGTAAAACAAAGTACATATACAAATAACTATACTTGTGTGGGAACCCATCAGTGAGACAATTGCAATAACAAATAGAGGAAATCAAAGTCAAGATATGTAAATGATTGAACAAAATTATACAAATAAGACATACTAATGCGCAATTGATGGACTAGAGTACAAAATAATCACAAGTTGACATTTTAAAAAAAGACATAAAGCAAATATAAAGAAGTCTGACAAACACAAAAATAATTGCTAATGAACGTGTACAAAGACAAAAAATTGCAAGGATCAGTATAATACCAGAGCAGACGTTATAAAGAAGAAGTGCGTAATTCAAACTAGTCGGTGATTGATGTTCAAGTCATGTGGTTGTAAGAATAGCATATGGCTTACGCAAAAATAAAATATTGTATTGATTAAGTAAAATGTACACTCTTATTGTGAGATACGCTTCTTTCAACCATGACCATCAGTCCATTTGGTTATATAAGAGCTTTACAACCATAAAAAAATAGTGGAGACCGCAGATCTGATTTATCAGTCACCGGGACATTTTCTAGGAGATGCAAGCTAAATTTATTTATTTTAAAATATTATAACAGATAGGGTATTTCCTATTAAATTTCTCAGGAATACACGTCATCATAAATGTTTTCCAAGCGTATGATTGGTCCAAAGCAATCGTCTGAAGGATAATCGCTATGAAAAGATTAAAATTCAGGTCTTCTCCAGCAATGAAAATTGCAGTTCTCATTAGAAACATACGCTATACTGTGTATGTTTACTCCAGGGGCAAAAAAAAACAAGAATAAACCTGTGATTATTTTTCTGTAGTGATTACATTCTTTCTTTCTCCTTTCCTTTCGCTTCATACCCCTGTATGCCTTGCAGCATCATTTCTTATTACTTTTGTGGTAAATCGGCGAAATACTTTTATTAATAATTTTATAATAATACTAAACCCACATATTTACTAATGACAACAGTAAAAACTATTTTTTATTTGAACTATTGAAGTTGTTTGATCATGGGATGTGTCGCCGAGCCTTATGGTGTTAATTGACGCTAAGTCACGGAGAAATATGTAGGTATAGCAGAGAAAGATAATTATGTGCTAATTGCCATTGTCTGTCTACACAAATTATACACAAAGTGACCAATGAAAATCACAGAAAAATCGAATTACGTCACTTTAGAATGACGATTCCCAGTAACTCATTCGAACTTTATATCTGTATATCTAATTTTGAAAATTCATTTATAATTGTGTTCTTGATTATGAGTTCGTAGATGTCTAATAAGTCATATTCGGCTGCAAATGTCCGTGTACAGTTTTGACATGGAATGGCCACTGTAGACGTTTTTTGTATACCTGTGACGCTCTAGCAACTCTCCGCTGCCGAGCTGCTGTACGTCTCCTCTTTTCACAAAATGCTGCTCCTTTTGTAACTGTAGATCGCCATGTAGCTCTATCTTTGTGCAAGTTCTTCCCATGTATCTTTGTGCAAGTTCTTCCCATTTATCTTTGTGCAAGTTCTTCCCATGTATCTTTGTGCAAGTTCTTCCCATGTATCTTTGTGCAAGTTCTTCCCATGTATCTTTGTGCAAGTTCTTCCCATGTATCTTTGTGCAAGTTCTTCCCATGTATCTTTGTGCAAGTTCTTCCCATTTATCTTTGTGCAAGTTCTTCCCATGTATCTTTGTGCAAGTTCTTCCCATTTATCTTTGTCATTTTTCAAAGACTTTCAGTGAGATTTTTAATGTGTCCATCTAGCTTACCAGATGACCTGCCCAGCGAATCTGTGTCTGCATCCGAATAGTGTCAATTCTACGGATATCAGATTTTTACAAAGACAATGGTATCTGGAATCTTGTCATGCCATTTGATGTTTAAAACGTTCTGAGACACGTATATAAAAGTGATTGAGTTTCCTCAAATGTCTTTTATGCACAGTCCACGTTTCACCAGCGTATAATAGCATTGGACGCACCGCGTTTCTGTAACGTTCAGCTTAATCCGAAATGATTAATGCCATTTCTAAATGAGACACGAGTATACGCTCACACTCAGACTTATTTTATACTCACACTAAGATGTATCACATTAACACACTCAGATGTAATACAAACACTAACACTTGATTGTGTTTCTTCACACACATACACGCACGCGCACGCACACACACACACACACGCACATTGTTGCGCACACACACACATATGGACACAATACGGATCTCACATATAGGTTCGGTTGTTACTAAAAATAAAGGGATAAATGTTTTCCAGTGTAGGGTAACAATCCTAAACAGGAAATAGGTAGCTGAAGTAACACAGGACAAATATCAAGATAAACAAAAATAGGTAGATGTGTTACCAAAATAAAACATAAAACAACATAAGAACGAGATACAGAGACATACGACGTTTCGACTAAAAAGCCTTCATCAGGGCAAACGAAAAAACAGTACGACGAATCTTACATGGAGACAAACGTGGTTATGATATGGAGGTAAGAAAGGGTGAGATAGCAGATAGATAGCGATGGAAGCAAAAATGAAGCAGCAAAGCAGGGATGAAGACTACAATATGGTGTACATTATTTACCATGTCAGTTTTCAGAATAGTCTGCATTCTGATCTCACATCGCGTCACTCATCTAGGCTGATACGTTAACTCTGTTTTCGTTTTGTTTATAGTGTGTGTCGTTAGCAATATAAAATCACGAACACAGTCACACATAACAAGATAATTGATGTTGCATAGGATTAGTGTGTACAACTATCCTGAAGAATTACGTGTTTTATAATTAAACTATTGAAAATTGGTTCAAAATTGGAAATCCTAAAGAAAAGACCAAGTATGACTTTTGCTACATCCGTGTATATATCTAGATGTGTGTGTTTACCTACACTAAGATGGATCAAATATAAATACTAATACGTGTTATAAACACAGTAAAAAATATTAACTTTAAAAATTAAATCATTTTATCAGGTACTGAAATAATGATTTAATCAGATATTGAGGTAATTGAGATGATTCAGTTCTTTCTGAAGTTTCCTGAACTTGTGTGGTTGCATTATGTTTGAGCAATATTTGAGAAATACCACTTACGAAATGTAGACGACTAGTTCTCAATCCTTTTTGGACATTGCCCCCTTTTGGAACATATTTTTTTTCCATCTATCCTTCCTCCGGTCCCTAAAATAAGTTATTGACTTTCTTATTCACCTTGGCTTTCTACGCGCTAACGATGTATTTCCTGTTTATCATTCACATAGTTACTTCATGTGGTCCCCTGCACGGGTTTATGTCCCTCCATTTCAAACTTTTCTCTATTGCCTAGTGCAATTCCCTGTGGTTCAATTGGGGTGGAGTATGTGACACACTTTGAAAACCATAGATATGAACTACAACATTTTAGCTTAGTTTTGTAGAATGTGTTGGTACAAAATACCAAATATTACTTAGAGAACGTTCCTACCAAACCTCACATCAAGAAAGTTTCAAACAAACCTCACTACCAGAAAGTTTCAAATAAACCTCACTTCGAGAATGTTCGTACTAAATCTCACACCGAGAGAACGTTCCTTTGAAAGTTTGGATAGTTTTGGATAAAGTAAATTGAAGGGAATACAACATAATGTAGATATGTAAATAGGCTGGAGGCTGATAAACATTCAGAACATTCATTTTGACCTTTCAGTGAAGTTTTGGCCGAGGTGACTTACGGGTTCAAGTGTCTGATGAAATATACGGGTAAAGTAAAGGAGGAAATATGAAGGACGATGGAAGATGTGTTTAGAGCAAGGAAGATGTGGGTAGAGTAAGGAAGATATATGTAACGCTGGAAGATGTGGGTAGAGTAAAGAAGATCTGAGTTGAACTATGAAATATGTCTTTAGAATACAGGAGGAAATATGAAGAACAATGAAGGGGTTGAATAGAGTAAAGAAGATATATGTAACGCTGGAAGATGTGGGTAGGGTAAGGAAGATATATGTAACGCTGGAAGATGTGGGTAAAGTAAAGAAGATATATGTAACGCTGGAAGATGTGAGTAGAGTAAGGAAAATATATATAACGCTGGAAGATGTGGGTAGAGTAAGGAAGATATATATATAACGCTGGAAGATGTGGGTAGAGTAAGGAAGATATATATATATATAACGCTGGAAGATGTGGGTAGAGTAAGGAAGATATATATATATATAACGCTGGAAGATGTGGGTAGAGTAAGGAAGATATATATATATATAACGCTGGAAGATGTGGGTAGAGTAAGGAAGATATATATATATATAACGCTGGAAGATGTGGGTAGAGTAAGGAAGATATGAGAAGAACTATGAAATATGTCTTTAGAGTACAGGAGGAAATATGAAGAACAATGGAAGATGTGAATAGAGCAAGGAAGATGTATGGAGAACGGGAAAAATGTGAGTTCGTTTTTTTGTGATTATTTGGAATTAAAATAAGCTTGGTTTCCTTTGAGCAAGAATCTCAAATCATGCGGTGTGGTATCTCTAGAAGACTTCGACTTTCCTCGGTGTGTAATATCGTGTATGAAAACTCCTATTTAGTGTTGCCGGGAGTTGCTTTACACTTGTTGCCAAGTATTTTTCCAGAATAGCCCTCCATGCTGACCCGACACAGCGTCACTCATCTTGGCTAACGTGATTAATTATTGGTTTCATTGAGTATTTTGTGTGTTTTCAGCCAATGGAAATCTCGAGAATAACCCAATAAACCATAAAAATTGACGCTCTGAAGTACACAGGAATATTATGGAAAAGGACTTTGCGTGCACATAGTTAATACATTTTTAAGGTATCATCATCATCAGGTGACAAATTCTTTCCAGAACGTAGTCTTCCCTATGGATCTCTTGAATTCTCCGCGGTCTTGAACAAGTTGTCCCGCCTCTTGTAGTGACATGCGCAGGCATTATTGAATATCTTTCGTTCAACGGCGTCTTGGACGTCCTATGCCCCTGTTTCCTTCTATCATCCCCTCCAGTAACTCTCTCTCCATGCTGTAGTGTCTCTTAATGTGACCGAAAAAGCTAGCTTTATCTTTAATATGGTGTCCAGATGTCAGCCTTTCTAGACGTTAATTGTTCTCAACACCTCCTGGTTTGTTTTCCTTGCTGTCCATGGTATTCCTAGAATTCTTCTATAACACTTTAATTCAAATAATGTTAATATCTTGGGTACTATTTTATTTAGTGTCCATGCTTCACATCCATTTGTGACACATATATATTCACAGAAAACACACATGTTCATAGTAAACACAATTTGGTTCTTTTGTTAGTACCCTGCCATAGTTTCTTTATCTGTTTTAATTTTGTCGGCGCCATTACTGCTCTTCTCTTAACTCAACTGCGCAGTCATGCGCATTGTTTATGCGGGTAGATTTTATTTTAGTTATTTAGTTCCTAAATAATCAAAATATATCACTTCTTCTAAATTGCAGTTCGTTATATTAATATTGGATCTTGTTTCGTTTTGTCAGTTGCCATAATTTTTGTCTTTTTCATATATAAGAACACATTTTGATGTTAGGTTGATTTTATTATGTTAAGTAGGTCTTGTTCCTTTGTTAACAGCACTGTGTCGTCTGCATATCTAATTTCCGATATCTGCAGCCTTTCTATATTTACGGGTCTGAAATCAGCCTTCATTGTTTCTTATCTAACGTTTCTCATTATATTTTACGCATAGATGTTAACAATTATTGAGACAAGGTTCAACCTTATCTTACTTCTTTCTGTACATTGAACAATTCCGATCTTGCACCCTCCACTGCTTCTTTTAAGATATGCTTGTAAAAAATAGTTTTAAAAAATTAAATCCCGACAGAACTTGATAACAACTGACTGTTTTTGTGATTCCCTAGCATGTCCTTGTGATATATAGAGTCCATGGTTTATCTCACCAGATGGATTTAGCCCTTTTTTGTCAGCTGTGTGGTTTATCTCATCAGATAAATTTAGTACGTTGTTTGGTCAGCCCTTTGATTTATCTCACCAGATAAATTTAGTACGTTGTTTTTACGTTTTATAAAATGTACGTTGTAAATTTAGCCATGTGGTTTATAGTTCCACAAGCGGCACCTGTCGGCGGTGAATCATTCCCGTATAAGAAGGCGAATTAATTTCCCACTGTTCCTATGGAATACTAAACTCAATATATTTGTAAAGCCGCATTAGACAACGGTTGTCAGTAGAGTTGCACATAGGTCGATACATCTCTGGAACAATGCTTCATATATGGTGACCACTTCTAGTGTAAAAAGGAAGATCCCATTGTATGTTTTAAGCAAGATGTGATTTGTTAGAAGTAAGATGTGATTTGTTAGAAGTAAGATGTGATTTGTTAGAAGTAAGATGTGATTTGTTAGAAGTAAGATGTGATTTGTTAGAAGTAAGATGGGATTTGTAAGAAGAGAGATGTTACTGATTTTTAATAATATTTGAGTAATTTGAATGAAACTTTGAGTACAGACTATTTTTAATGAGGGAAATTTGAGTACAATTGATGACATGTTTAGTATATTTGATACATTTTGAGAAGAGAGAAGCAATATATGAGTTGAGTTGAGGGATAGTTGGAGTAAATTGGAGTACTGTACTTATTAGAAGTACAGTAAATTGAAGGCTTGGTTGAAGTGCAGTAAAGTGAAGACTTATTAGAAGTGCAATAAAGTGAAAACTTGCTAGAAGTGCATGTAAGTGAAGACTTGCTAGAAGTGCATGTAAGTGAAGACTTGCTAGAAGTGCATGTAAGTGAAGACTTATTAGAAGTGCATGAAAATGAAGAATTATTAGAAGTGCAATAAAGTGAAGACTTGTTTGATTTACAGTGAAGTGAAGGCGTGTTTGAAGTGCAGTAAAGTAAAGGCTTATTAGAAGTGCATGAAAGTGAAGGCTTATTAGAAGGGCAAGAATGTGAAGACTTGTTAGAAGCGACGGTAGTGAATACTAGTTAGAAGGGCAAGGATGTGAAGACTTGTTAGAAGCGACGGTAGTGAATACTAGTTAGAAGGGCAAGGATGTGAAGACTTGTTAGAAGCGACGGTAGTGAATACTAGTTAGAAGGGCAAGGATGTGAAGACTTGTTAGATGGGCAGGAAAATGAACATTTGTTAGAAGGACAAGAAAGTGAAAACTTGATAGACGGGCAAAAAAGTGACCAATGGTTAGATGTTACATAAAGTGTAGCAGAACATACGCTTTTTATTTCTTCTGCGTGCATTCTGAACCTCCTTCCGGATTGCAGGTTAAAGCTGGAGGTTTGGTTGCAATCTTTTATGTTTACAGCTGGACTGCGATATGTGTGCCTTTCGCCTTAACATATCCCACTTCAGCATAACTGTTTGATCTTAACTCTTTATGGGATGGAACAACCAAATGTACTCCCAAACCTAGGAAATTCATGACAGATTAGTGTTGCTAAACTTTGCTCCCTGTTCAGACCATGTAACACACTGCCGACGTTACATCGAATACATGTTATATCTTTGTAAATAAATTAGTGAAAAGAATATAGGACGTGGGAACATGGGGAAAATGTCATTGATAAAAAAAAAATAGAAACTAACAGAAAAGCGGAGAAGCAGGGTGGCCCTCGAGAATCAATAAGAAAAAGTGCTCAAGTTTGCCAGAGATTAAGATATTGAGTTTGAAGCCAGGGAAAGCAGATACGAGACGAGACATGCACAGTAATTGAGACGTCATCATGCATCCGTGGAAACAAGAACTAGTATCACATGACGGCACATACACTCACACATAACCACGTGTACATACAGTAGCACAATCATACACACACATACACACACGATCGAATATGGAAAGTGAAATTCAAAAGTCCACACAAATACACACGTACATACAAATACATACGTACATACAAATGCACACGTACATACAAATACACACGTACACACAAATGGAAATACTCAAGAACACCCAATTCCCGTACCTTCTCTTTTTTTCATCAACTGCAAAAAGCATGCATGTCCAAACGAACTCAAGAAACATATATACTCACACGCTCACACGTTGACACTCACACTTACAAGCTGGTTCAGTTGTAGCCAGTTTCTTATCTGATGTAATTTCAACAAGACTGCAGATATAAATCTTATCCAACGAAAAGTTATCTGCCCGTGGCAAGTTATCGCTATGCAAGTCTCGCGTCTTGTGGATCCAAATCTAGGAAGAATGTCTGTAAAAAACATACATATAAACAAGCGGAGACCAGCATGCATGGAACTTTCCGTTAAACCATTTTGTGACTGTTACACTTCGACAGTGAATTGGCTGTGGGGACAAGAGGTACAGAAAAATAAAAATTGGTAGCGTATCCTATTCACGACGTAGCCATCAACCCAGCATTTTTTGGCTTTAGTGATTTTCTAGGTACAGAAAAGAGACGTTATTTGCATTGTGTAATGAATTCGTTGTTCCGACTTAGCCTATGCATATAGTTCATACTTGAGTTACATTATCACTGTTACCATATTGACGCCCACATGCGGGTGGTCTCCCCAGTGGATCATCGGACCAACCACTATGCAACAACAAAGTAGATTAAATGCCTATATAGTGAGTATTTCCTCACGTGCAAGACCTTCAGCTCTTCGGGGTTTCTACCAGAAACCTACCAGGGTTTCAAACGGGGGGGGGGGAGATACCCACTGGAGGGACTTGAGAGACTTCAAGGGCTGATGCAGAGTCAAGGAAAGAGAGGAAAACCCCAGATGAGACTTCAGGACTGTAAAGTTGACGAAAGACATGACTCATATATATCTAATGAAGGTCATAGTTCAACATATTTGAACGTTGACTAACGTAGTTCTCGTAATTTATGAAGATTTAAACAACTAAATATGCATCCCTCTCATTTTTTATACGAGTATCACGTATTTCTTGAACTCAAAAACTTCATGAAATTTGTAATTCCTTGCTAATAGTTCACACGAACTATAACAAGATATGATATTTGTGCAATAATTCTATGCTACACAAATATATTCACTAGTTCTAGAATTTTAGAGAAGATAATTGTCAATCAGACAGCTAGAACACGTCTCGTCTAGTACCATTACTAATCGCTAATTTCATTTACCCTGCATGTAAGAAGTATGTTCAGATCTGGTTTTACTTTCAAGTTGCAGCAAACTAAGAACAAACTTTTACGTTTCCAGACTTATTTACGTCTGCACGCAGAAACAGTTGAGATGTACTTTTATAAAACACATAATTGAGCTTGGAGTACCAGATGCCATTTATGTTAGTTAAACATTGAAAAACATGTTTAATTATGGACTAAACGATGGATGTTCATAATAGGACAGAGTACTTTTATATTAATACCTTGAAGCTCCTATTGAAATATTACAATATTGTTTTTAATTATGCAATGGAATCCCATTATAACGTCTCGATCCGGACTGGCAAGATATGTATGTAATAACAGATATTCGATATGTACAGTAGAAACAATATAGAATAAATATAATTGGGGATTTTTTAAAAGTATTATTATATAGGAAAATGTGTTACAAAACAATACAGGGATTTCACTATACTACATTCGCGCACGCAGAATCCTGCCTTGTTAGTAGTAAATACAGATAAGAGAGCGGAATGTTTCGCGGATTTCAGCTTGGTCTATTTTTGCAGTCTACAAGTTGCGGTTGCCACTTCATTCCCAACCATAATTGACCTATTTTTGTGACAGGGGTAAGTTACACCGGGGAAATTGAAAAAATACCGATTGTTTAATTATGCAAAGATATTGGTATCAAATTAAAGAGTATGCATTTATGCACATTTTGCTTAAAGGAATTTGGTCGTAGCGTTTACAGTTATTGAAATATCGAATTTTGAAAGATATGGAGGTGGGTCATGGGTTTTTAAGAAATATTGCAAAAATGTTCAGTATGTTTGAGAAAAACAGTGAACAGTTCATATTAATATTAAAACAATGAACACCTCCCTATGTAATTGTGGCAAATAGCCTCGTTTTGAATTTGCAAATCTTTCTTGCACACATCAAGATAGGTATCAATTTGTAATCAAGTTATTAATTCAAAATATCCGGGGGAAAATATTTCTCAGTACTGCAGGAATATTGATGAGTCCTTCAACAGAATGATATGGCAGATCTGCCCAAAGCACTTATACAATAGGTTGACTTCTGTTAATATTGCTGTTAGCATTGCAACCTTAGTTTTTACTGATGGATCACATGCTCTGCAAGCTATACTTTGACTGTTGGAAGTGAAATGCGGAAAATTCATGTTGGATTACTTCGCAAGAACTGATTTTAAAAGCCTGTTAAATGCACAAAATAAGGTTACCGCGGCAACCCTAGATGTCAGAAGAGCCATGAGAAGAAGGAGATTGGGTCTAGATGAAGCACAAGTTAAGGCTGAAGGGTATCTATATCTTGCAGGATGTTATTAAAGTAAGGAATTCTATTTTTAATGTGTAAATTCTTTAATTGTTCGTTGGTAAATTTTGATGCAATTGTCACTTCTGCACTCATAACTTTTTCAAATATTTACTAATAATGATGAAATTGTGCATGCATATTGTTTACATAGTTCCATATAGCACATACTTATCTATGTATATTTACCAGTTTTACAGCTTTAAAATATGGAAAATTGTCACCCAAAATGAGTGAACTTTGAACCAGCCTGTATGAAATATTTTAAAATATATTCTAATATCCGCAGTATGTGCCATAGCTAGTCCAATTGTATGCATACATTTTTAATTAAAACTCATTTGCACTTAATATCTTCTCAAAACTTTTACAGAACTGACCTAACAATTTTGAACGTAAAAATTTTAACATTTTTGTTCAAGACCAAATAATTTATAATTACATTTATACAGAAAGTAACATTTTACCTTCTTATTATAGTGTATCTAATTCAGGTATCTACTGTGAAAGTTGCAGCCTTGTAACTTTAACTGTTTGTTTTTCCTTTTAAATATGAATTATTTTGTAAAGCTACCGTCTCCTAGGTGTACCCCCCCCCCTAACTTATTGCAAAACATTACACAATTTCAGTTCAAAATGATAAGCTCAGACTGATGTTATTATATAGGCTTAATTCTACAAATATGCGGCCCTGTCGATTAATATGACATGTCGCCCTAAGCTAACTTCAAGTTCCACAGCAATGCTCTATAGTGACAAAGAGGTTAAAATCAACATAAAATCTGGCACTAACGAAAAAAGAACACATGTAATGTGATTAACTTGCTGCCATACTGAATATTCGTGGGTTCACTGTCCAATTGAGGCGGAAATATTGTCAGATCGCAACGACTCTCGGGTCCACACTGCCTTTATTGGGTTCCGGATTAATCCGGGAAGTAAAGACTGCGACAGAGAGAGGAGATGGCTACAGCCCTCATATAGCAGAACCTCTGAAATGTGAGATCGCTAAAATCTCACACTACTACGGCACTAATAAACTATATATGTTAACTGTACTTTTGCTACATCTACGAGTTCACGAGTTCATGGTATTCGTTGATTATATAGAGATTAGCAACAATAGAATTATCTACACTACATTTCCTTCAAAGCAGTTCCTTTCGGAAATTACACACTTTTGCCAACGTGCATACAGCTACTGAAAACATTACTGTAATAAATTATTTGGCACCTCTCTCGGCTGCATTATCGCATTGGTGATATCGCCATCTGCATCCTTGAACCACTGTCCATTCAGTGTCAATTTAAATCGAAGGAAAAAGAACAAAATCAGTTGATGCCAGATCGGGAGAATATGGAGACTGTTCCAAGGTAATCAGTCACATTGTGTTTGATAGCTACTGCTTTTCTAGTAAGGATGTGTCGACGCATTGTCATGCAACATAATCCAATGGTTTGTTCTCCGCTTTTCTAATGGTTTTCTTTTGATTTCATCTTCTGATTACAATTGATTGCATTCTGATATGCTTTAATAAGCAATGGTATTGTCTCTGAGGTTGACTTCTCAAGCACAACACAAAATTTGACATTTGTAAGTTGTTCAATCAAGGACATTTTAAATGCGGACAATGCAATTAGCACAAACGCAAATATCTGTATGTTATTTCGACAGTATATGTGAAGTGTTGAAAGAGTCAAATGCAAAACGGACCTTAATCAACAATATAAGAAAAATACAATCTTCTTTTTTTTGGCCACTTCATGAGACAGGCAGGTTTAGAGAACATAGTCACAGCAGGAAAAATTGAAGGCAACAGAGACAGAGGGCGACAACGTGAGAAAATATTAGACAGTTTGACAACCTGGCACGGCAAGGAAACAACAACGACTTTGATACATAATACTGTGGACAGAGAGCTGTGCAGAGCCTACGTCAGCCGACATGGCACATGATGATGATATGTGTCTGCCATTTCCTTTCGTCAAGATCATTACCAACTTCTAAATATATAATCTTCATAACATCATCTTTCATTCAAACACTAGTCAATTTCCGTGAACTTTTTGAAGCTACCTCGTACAATCAAGAAATTGAGAAGTGAAGTCAACCCAACCCGATTTTATGACGATTTAGTCTTTCATCTGCTGTTCACAACGTGAGTAATGTTAATTGAACATTAAAATATATTTATCTATTCGCTAAATTTGTTATTGCCTTTCAGCGTCAGAGGTAGAATTGTTCTCTGGAGATGGCCCTCGTGTGTGCTGATTATATTGAGGAACTTGTCGCCTCTTATATCGGTGGTCCATCGTTTTCGAGGTGGGCATTTAGGTCTACCTTCACTGCATCTGTGTAGCATAGCTTGATGTGGTATGCGACGTTACAATGAATTACTGTATAATCAGGATAGAACAAGAAGATTAGACTTGAATGAGTCGTTTTTAGCCTTTGTTTGTCCTATTTTAGTCTTTGTTGGTCCTATTTTAGTCTTTGTTGGTCCTATTTTAGTCTTTGTTGGTCCTATTTTAGTCTTTGTTGGTCCTATTTTAGTATTTTTTTCCTATTTGAGTCTTTGTTGGTCCTATTTGAGTCTTTGTTGGTCCTATTTTAGTCTTTGTTGGTCCTATTTTAGTCCTTGTTTGTCCTATTTTAGTCTTTGTTGGTCCTATTTTAGTCCTTGTTTGTCCTATTTTAGTCGATATATAAATAGCAAGATTCTGGGGGGGGGCACGGACAATTACAGGAATGTTGAGATGATAATGATGATGATAGCAGCGATGAATATGATGAGGATAACGACTGCGACGATTAAGATTGATGTTGTTGATGATGAAATCATCATGATGACAATGATGAAATCATGATGATGATGTTGATGTTAGAACCGTGAGGTAGTACGATGTTTTCACTCTGTTCCAAAATGGCAGGGGGTGTTTTACTTTCGTCCAGATTGGTACTTCCTTGGCACTCTTTTAATTAGAAAGTCTTTCAGAGCTTTTACAATTCCCAGGCAGTGCTAGAGAGTAAAACGTAGGCGACATGGCTCTTCACAGCTCTCAATCTCCGGTATTATAATTGTTGTTGTTTCCCTGCTGTGCCAAGTTGTTACATTGTCTACTATTTGCTCACGTTTTGGCCTTCTATCTCTGTTGCCTTTAATCTTGCATGTTGTGACCATGGTCTCCAAAACCTCCGTATCTCATAGAGTGTGAAAAAAATTATGATAGTCTTTTTCTTATATTATTGATTAAGGTCAGTATCGCATTTGATTTTTTCAAATACTACACATTAGTTTTCCTGACAGTCAATGGTATTCTCAACATTCTTCTGTAGAGCTACATCTCTAGTGCCTCTAATTTCCCATTGTCCTGTTTGTCCAAGACTCGCATCCATATATAGGTATGGGTGTTTTATAGCACTGTAGAACTCTCTTCAGAGAGTTGAATGAGAAGGGCATAATGAGAACCTCTAATGAGAAGGGCATATTACACAATATATTTTTGTTTCCTAATCTCACAATTAGAAAAGATAATATGAGACTCCAGACAACTACTCTGTTTACTGTATCGTGTCTGTCATCTCTCTATTAGTTTACTTCTCGAGGATATGACGAGTGCTGATGACAAACACGAGTCTAGCAGTACCATACGATTTCAGAAATAATTGTCAACATGTAAAGATAATATTAATCAATCTTAACTTCAGCAGAATAATAATGTTCACCTGTTAACAATCGCGTTTTGAACATATCGACAGAACATCAACAGTGCCGCTGCGATAAATAAGCATCGTGTTGAGGTGTCACTATGTGGTCTCTTCTCCATTCATAACCGTCTACGATATAAGACCTACTGGCTAATGTGAAGTCAAGCCTTCTTAATGATTTGTTTCACTAATTCCATTATTTTCATTGGTCACTGATTATACTATGGGTGGCACTCAATGGAAAACAAGGACATATTCAAATGAGTAATTTTAGAATGCTTGGTTGTCCAATAACCAATAGATCTTATATTGGTGATGGTCATGTCCCATCACTGAATGCCTGTCTGTCTATGTTCATTCAGCACCGAATACGGTACATAGCGCAGAAGCAACAGCTATCCAGTTTGAGTATGTGATGATACTTTATAATTAGTACATTTTGTTGAGACCCCTAGTTATACCGTTTTTGATGGTTATTCTACGAAGATTTCTCCTTGTCTTGTTTTTTTTTCTTTTAAATAATTATTTAATTAATGAATAAGTACTTGTTTATTTATAGTAGCTGAACCCATAGTTAAGCTTTGAGTATACTTTTTTTAGTACTAGTCTATGTTATTTAGCGTAAGTATTCATAATTCTTCTTCTTTCGTTCACTTGGAACAAGATGATGATGATGATGATGATAATGGTGTTCCTCCTTCGCAAGCGAAGATGAACATGGCATGAAAAACATTAAATGCGATGAAAAATAAAACAAAAACAAAAAATTAAAATTGGTAATTAACTAATTTAGTTTGTGAGTTCGTAGATGCCCGATGAGTCCGATTCGTGCACGGAAAGTTCTATTGCAGTGCATGCAGGAGTGCTGAAGGTTCGGGGTAGGAGAATTCTCGAATTTGTCCTTCCACTTCTTGCGCTTGTGGATTGCCCGCAGTGTTCTTTCTTTTTCAAATTGTGTGATGCCGGCAGTGATCTGGGTGTGCCAGGCTGAGCGATCAAGTGCTGTAGTCTCTCTGGGGCTAGGATCGATGCTGCAGTGCTTCAGAGAGCTTTTTATGTGATCCTTGAAGCGCTTTTTCTTCCATCCACATGAACGTTTACCTTCGCACAGCTCCCCATAGAATAATCTTCAATAATCTTGGAACGTGCTCATACCTGAGGTTTCGTGTTTTCTATGAACTTGACTGTGTTCTTTAACTCGTACAGTGGTCGTATTGTTGTTTTTTTCTTCTTCTTTTGTTGTTTCTCTGGGCCAGTATATTTGCCTCATAATTTCACATCCCTGGCATTCTTAAATAATATGCTATGCTGACAGAGGTACCAGTCCACATGTTCACATAGCCGTGTTGCCAATCTTCAATTTTGTATACACGTGGCTGCGGAGTCGGCTGTGTTCCGTTCTTAGGCGCAGAATGACAACGTGTTCTGGTCTGTTCATAATTCCGTAGTCATCTTGTGTTGGAGTTAGCTTTCTAATTTCCTTGATCCTCTGTTTCTTTCGATGGTACGTCATTGGCATATCTAGTTGATCATCAGCAACAACCTCCTTAGCCAGATGTTCTGTTTTCTCGTTTCCAGGTATTCCATTCGATGGTACGTCATTGGCATATCTAGTTGATCATCAGCAACAACCTCCTTAGCCAGATGTTCTGTTTTCTCGTTTCCAGGTATTCCACAATGTGATGGTATCCACTGCATAGCTACTTTACGCTGATTGCTTAGTTCTGCCATTGGTATTTGGAGGTCTGGTAGTTTTCTGGATTGGAGCGCTTAGAGTATTATCTGACATTTGTCAGAAATACCACTGGATGTGATTCACGATTGGTGCTCAGCCGTTTTTCAGTTGCCACCTTGATTGCATGGATTTCTGCATTGTAATTATGACAGAATTTCCGTAGTGATACTTTGATTGTATCCCTAACAATGTTTGGGTACTCTGTATATATTCCTACTCCTTCATTTTTTTATTTTTTTTTGCATGGGCTATATTCTGGCTCCTGGCTCCACGGGGCAATTTAGAAGAAATTCCAGTTTCTGGGATTGGGCCGTTTAGAGGCTTAGTAATCATAATAATTGTGGGGTGCAAAGGGAACGCATTTCTCTAGGCGGACCCAGGGTTAGCAGATAACCAAGATCCCAAATGTACCTCCACGCGGTGCACCCTGGAAACAGAAATACAGCAGCTCGAGCTGATTCTGGCCAAATCATTTGGGGATCGTGTCCGAGAATGTGGAGGTAGCAGATGGAAAGAGATTTGACTGCAAAAGAGACAGATAATATCTCCGACACCACCAGCATCACCACATATAGCGACACTGTCGACAAACAGTGAAGCAAGTCAGTCCAGTCCGAACATTGGAGTGGCGGCCAATGTAAAATGCACGTAAAGGTAGATGCATGGCGAGAGACAAATATATTTCATGCCGAGTACAATGAAAGGGCAGAACAGCGCTAACTGCAAATAGAAAGTGAAAAGTCCCTAGGAAAGGGGAACTACAAGCTCCGTCAGCTCGAGACGAGCGTCTAGTTACCTGTGTTCCTTACAGGAAGAGACCCAGACCCATTCATTGGCGTTTGGTAAAGCAAGAAGACCTAATCCAACTCTAATGTCGAGCCTTCCTAAACCGGAAATATGCTCGCGAAGAGAAAGGGTTCTGTACCTGATGGGCTTAGGCAAGAAAGGGACAACGATGGTAGTCCTGGCCCAACTCTACTGTCAAGGTTTCCTATGTCGGAAGTACACTTGCAGAGAGAAAGGGTTCCGTACCCGATGGACTCAGGCACAAAAGTGACAACGATTTAGCCCTGGCCCAACTCTACTGTCAGGTTTTCCTACACCGGAAATACATTTGAAGAGAGAAAGGGTTCAGTACCTGATGGGCTCATGCGCTATTGGGACAAGGACGCTCACCTCGAGAACGCCTTGCTCTCAAACGCGTGGTGTGAGACTCGAACTTGGACAAGGGGTACACAATGTCGGTGAATGACACCTCTGCTAAGAGGGCGAAAGTGCCAGGGTCCAACTCCTCTGTTGAGTTCTTCCCCTTAAGGAACCAGGCTCACGGATGAGAAACGGTTCAGTACCCAATGGGCACAGGCACAGCACGTCCAATTACACGAGGCAAGTTCATAAGACAGTGGAACACCTCGTACGAGTCAGACGAGAGCAAAAATCGTCTGGGCGAAGAGTCGCCACTACGCGTGCCTGGAGACAGATATAGAGGCTGTCACAGGCTTAGGGTAGCCCACCCGAATTGTCAAGGCATGCCGAAATCGGATGTGCTAGGCCTACAGGGCGCATAACGGTGGCACAACGTAATCACGCTCCCGGCGGAAATCGCACGGATATCCGTGATGGTTACAATGGAGCGAACGCAAAATAAACAAACAAACATAATAATTGTACGCTTAGTTTAATAAATATAGAATTAAAGTTTCTTACCGAGACTCGACCATTTCAACATAAGATCGCATTTATGCTTGGGGGAGGCAGAGCTCACACAGAAAGGGACTATGGGCAACAAAAAAGGGTTTGAGTCCAATGCAACTGACTCATAAAATCATGAATTTTCCAGAAAATTACACAATATTGTATACTACATTCTGATAACGTAAAAACATAACTAACAATCAAAATTGAATACAAGGAACTGGAAAAAATAATAAATAGTATATATTTAGAAGCAAACAAAAACAGATGAGGAGCTCTGATGTAGAAATGAGGAGAATTGCATTAGCGAAATAAAAATTAACCATAACTGACAAATATTTACAAGCGAAAATAAACAGTTCAGGAGCTTGATTAATTATAAGAATTTATGAATGAGAGCACACACTCATTAAAATACCTGACAGATATAAATAAATTTAGAAATGTCAACTACAGAAGTAGTAATAATCTTTACTGTTCTTCATTGTTTACATTAATATTATATATATGTGCTAGATCAATATGACATTCAATACAAGGTAACTGCGTGAAAGTAACAACAATCGTACTTATGTATTACACAGGTTTATATAATCGCTTCAATCAGAAACAACAGACTATGTCTAAAACTAGTGGGAAATGATGTACACACAAGAAAACATACAAATTACAATACACAAATCATATTCAACATTTCAACCAAAAGGTCTTTATTAAGATACACACAACACATCAAAAGACTACGACTGGAAAAATTATGACAACAAACAAACGTATCCAACGGACATATAGAAATGAGATGGTGGAATGAGCAATAGTGTCACATACTGTAATTTGTAGATGTCTTTATTTTATAAAATCTAAATCTTGATCTCCCGGGTGTGTTTCATGATGTAGATTTGAAACTCGAGTTGACAACTCTTCAAATTGTATATTTAGCGTTGATGTGACCAACATCGGACCATTACTTTTAATTTTTCACAAGATTAGGTATCCATTTCCATGGACTTGTGTGACATTGAAGCCATTAACGATAGAACACATTTCCATAAAACTAAACGTTGGACCATAACCGTCTCCAATAATGACCTTTCAACAGAATTAACTAGGGCCCCATTCGTTACAGCTATGTTAAAATTATTGTTGGATTTCAGTTGATCACTATTTACATACTTAGAATCGTATGTCAAGCCAAAGCGACTCCTAGTATATAAAAAGTGACCAATCAAAATCCAAAAAATAATTTTAAAAAGTAACAAATGGAGTCTTAATTAATACTGTTGGAATGTCTTCTATATTGCCGACTGTCTCTGTTGGACAATCCGACTGGAAACTCCGAATAATGCTTCTCCTTCTACGAATAACTCGCCTCAATCAAGACGGTCGGTACCATTGGAGCCCGGTCCTGCCTCAATCGAGACAGTCGGCAGTACATGAGCCCGGTCCTGCCTCAATCGAGACTGTCGGTACTATTGGAGCCCGGTCCTGCCTCAATCAAGACGGTCGGTACTATTGGAGCCCGGTCCTGCCTCAATCGAGACTGTCGGCAGTAAATGAGCCCGGTCGTGTCTCAATCGAGACCCCCGGCAGTACTGAAACCCCGTCGTGCCTCAACGAGCGAAAGAATGTTGACCTAATTTCCGCAGAGACCCTTATAGACACTATTTCTTTTTATGTTTTGCAGAGAGAGAGGTGTCAAAGAATGTGACTTGACATTCATGCCGTAAAAAGTAACTAAGCAGGTTAAGGGGAATGGTTGTGTATTTCATCCCATCGAAGTTCAAAGGCACAGATATCGCAGCCAAAATGAAAACCATGAAACAATGCATTACGTTCTCTAAACTACGTCCCGCGAACAACCAAGAATTTCAGACCGGCAGGCACACGATGATGAATGTAATGTTTCTTCTTGTTTTTGTTTTCTATACACTTTAAGAAAGGCATGTGAAAAGTATTAATTTTATTCTCTTATGACATAGCACGACCTCCACGGTTTGCTATCGCAACATACGATACTTCTCATCACACAAACCCTGTACGCAGCGACCTTGGTGTTAATGGCCGACATGCCCCCTCTCCTTTCTCTTCTATTTCTCTGAGATAAACTAGCTTTATATACATACACGTTCTGTGTGTTTAAAAAGCAGCACCAGTATAGCACAAACTAATACAATATAAATACAGCTTTCTCCACGTTATTAGAGCCCGAAAACTGATCACACAATTGACTGATCTGTTTAATTGATCCGTGCTTTTCATTGGCAGGCAATATAGAGTGACCAATGGAAACGGTTGGTTCATCAAAGATAAATGATGTTGCCGATATTTGGTATCAGATATTGGTTTTTTGAAGTACGGTGTTTATATAAAGCAATTTTGTTAATGGTACTCAGAGGTAGTGGTGGCAGGATTACCCGAACAGTGACCACAATTACATGTGATTGTCATAAGCTCATATATATTGCCATATATATATATTGCAAACAACAGAAAGAATTATTTTCATTTATCCTCAAGCTTCCTACTTGAATTTACTTGTATAATATATTATTTGAAGCAAAATTGTTATGTCTCTATGTTATTTATGTTTACAAGAAGGTCTCTAGGTCCTTGTGTCCGAATATGCATGTTCTGTGTTTGTGTTCCTGAGGATACTTTAATACTTGTACGGGATGTTCGTTAATGTTGTAATAGTCCCTGTTTCGATTGGACCATTATCAGTGACTTGAGCACAGGCTGAAAGTCTTGACCGCGCCACATTGGGGGGGGGGGGGGAGATGTGGTTGGTCAAGTACAGAAAACCTGTTTACTTGTATTGCAAAGCGATTCGGTGCTGCTAGAACAGACCTGGTTCAATTAAGTCAGCTTAAGAATTATTTTCATTTATCCTCATGCTTCCTACTTGAATTTAATTAGACATGTGGCAGAATTCACATACATAGGAAGTAATAAAACAACAGACGGCAAGAGCAGCAAAGAAATACACAATATATGAATTAAGCATACCAAACCCTAGGGCAATTGACACCAATCTTCAGAAACAAAAATGTAGATTTAAATAAATTTAATAACACAATATTTTAATAAAAACACACAAAATAACACTATTCAAAACGATTAGTATGCCAACTCTGGGCTACCAAAGTCAAACATGGATAACGACACGACAATACAAACGTAAACTTGTGACAGCTGAAATGGCGTGCTTACGCAGAATCCTAGGAATATCGCTGAGAGACAGAGTGAGAAATGAGGACATTATACAAAGAACCAACACCATGCCAATCTTGGAATATATTAAGAGACAAGAGATCAAATGGTTTGAAGACAGCAGACTACCATCTGACAGCATATAACGACAAGCTATGCTACATAGATACAGTGTAGGCAGACCTAGAGAGCGACCACGAAAACGATGTACCACCGACATAAAAAGAGGCGACAATTCCACAATATACTCAGCACACACGAAGGCCATCTTCAGAAAGCTCTTCTACGCCTGACGCCGAAAGGCAACAAAGGGTTTGCGAATAGAATAGAATAGAATAGAATAGAATAGAATAGAATAGAATAGAATAGAATAGAATAGAATAGAATAGAATAGAATAGAATAGAATAGGTCATATGCTCTAATATAACCAATCTGGACTTACATTAGCGGTCGAAAGAAAACTTACCTTACCATCAGGGTTTGTATTCGACAAGAGTTAATCTCTTCTTCCGCACTAAATTAAACTCATGTCCCTCCTCTTGCTTAACTGCATATCCCTTCTCTTGGTGAAACTCATGCCCCCCTCTTGGTTAAGCTCATGCCCCTCTTCTTGGTTAAACTTCTGTCCCTCCTCTTCCTCATCGTTAGTTCTTATATAAACAATTATATTTCTCTGCTAAATTTGAACATTTAGTAACAAAAGGAAAGATCAAAAGGAGAAGAAACAGGAAGACGGAGATGTCGTGGATGGGTTATCACTATAGCATTAGAGAATGTCAGCAATTGAATTTATTAACTATAGAAGAGACAGAGAGATGTGGAAAAACATGATCGACTGTGCCACTGGTCATAACAATTGATTAATTGATGTTGGCTAATGTCTTCGCAAACTAGGCATGTCCATATTTGCTCAGATCTCCTGTTCAGTAAATCTCCCAGGGTGTAGCTTCTTGGTGTAGCTCGTTATTGTTCAGTGTTGGTTGAGTGTTCTTTTTGAAATTTCCATGATGTATTCTCTCCTTGCTACCAATATCCTCACGCCCAACTCATGTGTTCTCGATACTGACTCATGACACTCCAATCGTGAGGTCTCTCGTAGAGCGTTAAGTTTGTCTTCTATTTCGAATGGTTAGCCACCTGTTATAAAAACAAAACTAGCCAACTTATCTGCTTGCTCGAAACTCTCAACATCTGCATTTCCCTGACACAAAGATGCAAGTGATTGTACTCAGTCACACCTAACTCTTAGTCCTCTCCAATGACTTCACCCATCGCCTACTCACTTCACCTGATTTAACTTTCTGGAACATACTTATTGATGCGTTTAGTATGCATGCGTGAGAATAGACTGGAGATTCCAGCCAGTTCATGGCCTTTGTTACTGCAAATACCGTCATTGCTAGATTTTTCGTTGTTGCAGCGAAAGCCCCACTGGCTTCCTGAACTATTCTTCTACGTAATCTGGCGGTAAAGGCCCATTCGCAGGTTGGTGAAGCTTGTCTGACTAACTTATTAATTCATAACATCTGTATTTTCAGCATGTTCTGAGATGAATGCCTCCTTCCTTCGCTGTCAACACTCACGGGATTACCCTCTTAGCGCTATCTATTAGGTTAACGACCTCTAAAGTCTAGAGTCTCGTGAAAAAAACCTTGGTACGGTTATCCACTGCTCTCCTGGATTAGTGCCTTCTAGCGTACACATCTTCCTGACAATATCCACAGTGCGCCACATCCACGATTTGACTCTCGTAAGCCTACTCCTCTTCATACGAGTGAACTCAAAACAGGTTATAGTGCCTACGATATCGTACAGTCGTGAGCAAGATAACATCAACAAATTAAACAGAGGATGAACAAGTCAAAATGTGTCGGCTGAAATCGAGGCACTGCTTAACGGCTCACTTACACCGATTGGGCATCGTTGACTTAGCAGCGACTTGTGAAGAGCAACACCTACATCATTAAACATACTACACAACTTTATCTACTTCACTGTTCACAGAACGAAAATCTGTCACACAGGAACATTTCTACAAACCAAGTTGTGGGAAACTATAATGATGTAACGATTTTAAACGCTCGATACATAGCCAATATTCATCAAGTAATTTGACCAAGCTGTGCATCTGACCAATAGTGAAATTAGAAAATTATAATAGGAAGATGAAAATAGATGCAGCAGGCGTTGGAAATACGGAAGATTAGACACCCACGCAGTGCTGTAAAGTGGAATCTCTGTGGCAAGTCAAGCAGTGAGACCTAGTTAAACATAGAGGTTAACCGTGGATAACGATCGAGCAGAGACAGTAGTAACCTTGAATGAATCAAACTGGCTCGTTCAAGACAGATCTGGATGGAAGACGTTTTTGAGTGCAATGTTCTTCACGGGAGAGAGACTATAAAAAAAACTAAACGCTAAATCTGTCCACTTGACCTGTCTCATCTTTCTTGTCACATGCTCAAGTCAGTGTTGCCACTACTTAGCTTTTTGCCCCCTCACTTATATGGTTTTTAAACTATGTAGCAACGCTGCCAGCAGTTCTCGAGTGTTAATGAATGAAACGAACATTTACATTGGAAATTTCATGAAATGGCAGAAATAAGGAAGAGATTGGCAATGGCATATTGCAAAATAACACGGCTGAAAAACATATGGAAAAACAACAAAATAGGAAAGTGCTAATGTTACGAACTTTTATTTTTCCGGTTGTAACATACGGCTGTGAAACATGGACTCTTAAGTAAAACAGCGGCAAAGAGGATCAATGCCTTCGAGCTGAAATGCTACAGGAAGATACTTAGAATATCATGGAAGGATAAAATCATAAACTCAGATATTATAAACACACTGAATATTCCAGAGTGTTGGTTACTAAACACAATAACAAAGAAAACTACGCCTGTTTGGTCATATAAAGAGACATAACTGTTTAGAAAGACAAATAATGGAGGGAAGAGTACCTGGGAAGAGGAGAAGGGGCAGACCAAGAAGACGATGGACTCACGACATTACAGATAACATGAATACATAGCTAGAAAATGCAAGCAACATCGCCCAAGACAGAGAGAGGTTCAGAGACTTCATTGGGAAGACAACGTTCTGGAAGGAATACGTCCCATGACAACATTTACATACAAACAACATAATGATCTCAGTATAAATAGCATATGAACCAACTTACCTCTTGTTGTTCCGTTGAGACTTTTATCCGTTTTATTTAGTGGCATAGATCCCAGAAACGTCACTTGAATCGTAATAAGTAAAACAATTATCCACACATCGGACATAGTGAAATAACGTTTAAACATGTTTCTTATGCGACCTTTACCGGGTTTTGTTCAAACGTGTCTTTCGTTAGTCATACAATTCTGCTGGCTCATTGGTAATCATCTTTCTAACGTGACGCATGAAACGCATTTGTATGATACCATTTGTTTCATTTGTTTTTCTGTGTGTTTTTTTTTTGCATCGAAATTATGAGTTCATTTGTAAAAAATATCAACCAAAATCGTAAAAAAATAATTAATAAATTATTGTTTTAGTACCCCTTTCCCACTTTTTTCCAAAGTCCATTAGCTGAATGTATGCCCAAAGTTGGAGGAGGAGGGGGGGGGGGTGTTGGTCTATAAAATCGAAAGAAAATGGGACAGGGCGAAAAAGAGTTTGAGAAACACTGAGACACTGATGTTGAGATTCTAACGCTGTAGACATATTGAATTAGGCAATATTGTAGATGGTAAACAAAATTTGAAACCTACTTCTTTAAACGTGTCGTCAGTAAAACCGTTGTACAAACTTAACTGCAACATCATATAAGAATAATATCTACTTCTGTTTTCACATGGAATGTTGACAGCAATGGATGCCAACTTCCTGTCTCTCGCCATTTGATAGCAAACATTGTCAACTTTCAGATGTAAATCTCTTTGTGCAACTGTTTACCTAATTAATCTATATTGATATAACTTTGCTCTTTGACTTTTAACCTCATATGTATGCAAAATTTTCAGGAATGTCAAATCACAATACTATATTTTTATTCTTTTTATTACAAACAGTATTCATGTATCCTTCCGAATATTAATTCGTTTAATCACTGAATTTAAAAACGTTTTTAGATGATCCTTGAAGGGCTTTTTCTGCCTTCCGCTTGAACGTTTACTATCGCACAGCTCCCCATAGAATAATATATTTAGAAGGCGCTTGTATGGCATACGGACGATAAGGCCAGTCCAGTGGAGTTAAGACCTAGTCAGCAGGGCACGGATACTTTGTAACGGGACTTTTAAAGGATTTCCGTGTCTGGTACTGGATCCTGCTAACGTACTCCCATGAGGTTTCTTAGGCACCGAAGGTGGAAAGAGTTGAGCTGTCGAGAGTGTCTCGCATAGACAGTCCAGGATGACACAGCATAAAGCAGTGTTGGTAGAACCACTGCGCTGTACACGTCCAAGTTAGTTGTCAAACTGAGACCACGCCTCATCCAGACGTTGGCACGAAGGCTCCCGAATGTCGCACTGGCGCGAACAATACGCTGGTCAACTTCCTCGTCAATTGTCGCAGTTTGCGATAAGGTACTGCCGAGATATACAAACTTATTGGCAGTATTAAGTTTTTGTTCCTTTACTGGATACTGATTTTGTGTAAGGGACACCTAGCGCTGGTTGATGCATTACTAATGTCTTAGCTGTGTTGATGGTTAGACCACGCGCATTACAGGCCAACGAAAATAGGTCCATGCTGTCCTGCATGTCTTTCAGACTGGTATCATTTAGTGCACAATCGACGGCGAATAAGAGGTCGCGAAAAATGTCCGTCTTAGTTTTGGTCACAGTAATCACTGTAAATGCTGCCAATAAGATTGTATATTTCAACAGCACCCTATCTTGGCCTACAATCTAAAAGATTGAATAGTCCTCTATCAGTTCGATAGCAAACGCACATTTCTGCACTGTTATTCCGGAAGGCATCATTTAATATGGAAGAGAAAACCATGCTGAAGAGTGTCGGAGAGCCAGGACGCTACACTATTTGACACCGTTAGTTTCTGGAAACGGGTTTGAGTGTGCACCGTCATCTTGCACGCGGGCTGTCATACCATCATGAACCATTTTGGCGAATTTTTGGGACATCCAAATTTGGTCATGATCTTCCATAGTTCTTCGCGATTTACAGTGTCGAATGCATTAGTTAGATCGACAAATAAGGTGTATAGACCAATGGTCTGTTCGCGACACTTTTCCTGCAGATGTCTGGCAGTGAATATCATGTCAACCGGCCCTGTCGTAACCCACATTGACTCACTGGAAAGAGAGCTCTCTTAAGATGAGCTTGCAGTCTGTTTAACGGAAACCTATCCATCATCTTGCCTGCTATAGAGACCAGGGATATGCATCAGTGGTTGTCGCGAGCTAGGCGATTTCCTTTTCTCTTATATAGATATGTGATGGAAGCATCCTTAAAGTCTTGTGGTATCACTTCCAGGTTCCAAATCGTCTGGAAGAGCTCTGTGAGTCTAGAAGTCATTAACAGGACCACTGATGGTGTAAACTTCGGCTGGAATGGAGTCTGGACTTGGCGATTTTCATACGGACAAATTTGAGATTGCTTTCTCCACCTCCTCAAGGCAAGCGGTATCCGATAATGAATAATTGATTTGCAGTTGCGTGATACGCGCAATCGCTTCGTCGTTGATGCTGGAGGGGCAGTTTAGTACATTTTCAAAATATTCAGCCCAGATTTTGAGAATTTCCTTTCTATCAATGACCGTATGCTTTCCATCTGCTCTTAGAAGAGGAAACGTTCTTGAAGACTGAGGGCCAGAAATTAGTTTTAGCGCTGAATAAAATTTATGCATATTATTTCTGTCAGCGTAATGTTGTATCTCTTTGGCTTTGCTACTAAACCATGAGTCTTTCATCCTCTTTAGTTAGTTCTTTTTTGCTCATTTTTCTTTGAGCTTTTGTATGTCATTTTGCTGGTTAGTGTGGGGTTGTTTAGATCGGCTTTGTGCTGTTTATGATTGTTTTCCAGGAGAAATTTGATCTGTACATATTTTTCGTCAAACTGGTCTTGATGTTTGCGAACATCAAGCCTATTACTTCTTCTTTAGTTCTGTATGTAGCGTCACGTAGGTTTTCCCAGCTTTTTTTAAAAAGTATATGAAGTCAACAGTCAATGGTGCAATTTAGACAAACATTGTTCTGCTCAGAAGCTTTTTATAAAGTGAATCTTTCAATTTGAAGACGTCGATTCATTTTGAGTGTTTACTATTTTGAGGTAGCTGAAGATGCAATGCGTGGAGACTCATTTTGGAGACTAGCAGTCTGTGGTCCGTCCAGCAGTCGACGCAACGCATAGATTTAGTAACTCTGACATCCTGCTTAACACGTTGTTTTACGATGACATAATCGATTTTATGCCACTATTTTAATCGTGGGTGTATCCATGAAGTCTTATTACGGTGAGGTAGTTGAAAGACAGTGTTGGAGATGAGTAGGTTAAATGCTGCATACGTTTAAGTCACCAAGGATGGTGAATATTTCAGATTCTCCTTTATGATTTTTTTCAAGTCATCATAGAACTTTTCTTTATGTTCATTGGGATTCGTCATAGTCGGGGTATATACGCTAACATTTGTTGTACCGCTTTTTAGAAAGTGGAAGTCGAACAGTCATCAGCCGCTGACTAATCCCATTTTGAGATCCAGCCACCTCTGGGGCTAGGCTAGATATAATTGCAAAGTCAACTCCAGCTTCGTGTTTCACTTATTTTTTTCTGCCAATCTAGAAGAAGGAATATCCAGCACCTTGTTCCACAAGTTCACCTAGGACAGTCGTGTCTCGTTCAAGGAAGCGATGTCGGTTTTGTACCTTGCTAGCTCTTTCTCTATCGGTACGTCTTTCTGGTCGTACGACCTTCACGCGATCCAGTAGGATGGCACATTCCTTGCGCCAATTTAAAGCTGATGGCAATATGATTAAGTCAACATATGCCAATGGAAAATGTCAAAATATTAACACACTACTATGTCGGCTCGTGTCCTTAAAAAGTAATGAGCTTCCCTAATGACTTTCATTGGTCGCTTTGTGTATATTTCGTGTCAACATTAATGAATATTAACAAGAAAGCTGAGTTTTCTTTCTGACCATGTAATTTTGGTCATCTTGTCATAACAGTGGTAACAGTGGAGAGAGCGCCCAAGACAATGTTTGTGCAGTGATATATATTATTGCTTAAACATTTCTCTAAATGCAGCAGGACAACTCGCCTAAAATCGCGAAGTGTTCAGAGAATTCATAAAGATCACGTTCTGGAAAGAATATATCACATCATGATGATGAATAATGAGTATCACGGGAAAAGTCTAATACCTCACTTTATAAGGAAAAATTCCCAATTCTTTTGTCATAACTCACATGTCTTTTGTCTATGACGTCGGTCGTAGTGTACCATCAAATAAAGAGATAGAGGAAATTGGAGACTGAATGCATATAAACTGCATTGTGAAAGGTGGTGTTTAATATGGACAAATGTGCTTGCCGTAAACCTGGTTACACAATTCATATTTAATATCTTTTGTCTTTAAAAAACGGTTCAAAAAGAATTAAACCATGCTAATTACCTCGGTTTAGAACTAGAATCCCTAGGAGTGATAGCCTTCATAGTTTCTAGACTACCGATTTGTATGTGTATTAATACTGTACTTATTATTAATAACAACTTAAATAAATTAATTGAAAAATGATTATTTCACTACGTGAGACCAGGCACCACAAGATACAATTAATATCTTGTCTTCCAATTAAAGAAAAGTATCCATTAAGATCGTCTATCTTGTAACTAAAGCAAATGTAATCTTTCAAATCAAGCACACAAAACACAACTGTAGACAATTTGTTACAGGTACTCTATACGGGATATTTGTGACAATTAAAGTTGACACGTAAGGCAAGTGGTTCTCAATCCTTTTTTTTATTACACCCGTGATCTACTTTTGGAGACACATGTCAACCATCATTTCATATTTCCCTATCTCAGGTACTTTAAACAAACAAATTTCTCAATTTTTGTTCATGTTTATTAGAAGTACAAAATATATACGAGCGTATGTGTTCATTCTCAAAATTCCACCGATGCTCTCTTGTAGCTGAACAATAGCCTACTAGATTTCGAGCATGATGTAGTTCAGAGAACAGAAATGAGCCGTTACGTTATTTTATTTGCGCAATGACTCGACACATTCGACTTCGGCGTTAATAAATAATACGCTCAGTGTTTTTATTACTTCACTGAACGGTGGGCATCTATAACTATATCGCTACAAGTAGGCCACAAAACAACTGATATAGTCTCTGCTGAAAACAACTTCATGAACAATGTATAGAACAATACTGTGACCTGTACACAGCATTTATAGACTTAAAAGCATTTGATACAGTAAGTAGAGAGGGGCTGTTGAAGATTATGGCAAAATATGGATGCCCACAGAAATTTATGACAAAGGTAATAATGGTCCATCTACGAACTCATATTCAAGGACATAACTCAAATTGAATTTTCGAAAGTGGATGTAACAAATGGTCATCATCACCTGTGATGGACGAACAACAATCACAAAGGTTGAAGCAATTGGTTGATGGGATGCAAGCTAGAGTTCAGGATAATGGAGAGTTATCTGAAACATTTTCTATTTCATATGGAGTTAAACAGGGATGTGTACTAACCCCTACCCTGTTCAATCAGCATCATTATCTCTGCTGTGTTGGATGACACGTTCAAAGATCTGGACTTAGGGAGTAAACATCATATATCGCATAGATGGAAAATTATTCAACCTTCGACGGCTCCAAGTAAAAACCAAAGTCAAATCCCACACAATCAGGGATCTCCTATTTGCTGATGACTGTGCCTAAATGTCAACTCTGAAGCTGATCTACAATGTGCTATAGACAAATTCTCCAAAGCATCTACCACCTTTGTGCTTATATTAACACGGAGAAAACAGAAGTCATGTTACAACCAGCACCTTGAGAAAGCTATCTCAAGACGTGCAGTGGTAAATAGCGTAGAATTGAAAGTTGTAAACAGATTCACATACATAGGTAGTATATTATCACAAAATGTCAACGTTTATGATAAAGTGTATGCAAGGATCGCAAAGGCAATCAGCACATTCGGAAGATAGTACGCAAATATATGACATATAAATAGCATTAACCTAAGCTGAAAGTTTACAATGCAGTGGTACTTCTAATGATGTTATATGCTAGTTAATCAATGACTGTGCATAGACGTCATGTGAGGAAACGTAATCAATTTCATACAACGTGTCTTGAAAAAGTTATAAACATCAGATAGCAAGACACAATTCCAGATATCACTATCCTTGACAGATCTGGTATCCCTAGCATTGGCACTATTCTGATGCAGACACAGATTTATTTGACACATTACATGGTACGTGTGCCAGATCACCGCTTGCCAAAGATGTGTCTCTATGGTGAGCTGGAGAAGGGTACACGATCTCAAGGTGGTCAAAAGAAGCGATATAAGGACTCATTAAAGACCTCACTGAAAGCCTTTGAAATAAAGCCTTTGAAATAAACCGGGATACATGGGAAGAAATTGTAAATAATAAAGCTACATGGCTCTCTCTGCGGTAAAAAAAAAAAGTCTTATCGTCTTGTTAAAGGAGGAGAAATGCTGCGATTAACAGCGGAGAGTTGCTAGAAAGTTACGGGTAGACAAAATAAAAACCGTCTACAGTGATCATTCCATGCCTGAACTGTCCAAGAATATTTTCGGCTCGAATATGGCTTATTATCCATCTATGACCTCATAATCAAGGACATAATTCTAACTTAATTTGTCAATAATAGGTGTAGCAAATAGTCATCATCACTTGTGATGCACAAACAAAAGACGTATGCCAGAAGTCCAAAGATATGGTCTCATGCTTACCAATCTTACCACTAACCATGGCCACGCATTCTTGCCCTTTTTGTCACTGTCTTGCGTGACTATTTACATAATCATAGGCGCCCACTTATATATTATTATATACTATTCGAAAAGTTATATTTCTGCGGCTCACAAGAGTGATTGTGGTGCCCCAGTTTTTAATGTTGCCTTCGTGACCTCTGAGCAACATGTTTGAGATTGGTTGAGAACCATTTTCCATTAAACAAACACAACGCGTCATCGCTTCAAACTGTCTATTGTCTGTCCCTAGGTGAATGATAGTTGATCGTATTCACACATGACGCTAAGCATATGGGTGGGAACTTTAGCTGTCGTTTCAAGGCCAGCTGTGTCAACGTGGTTGCATTAAGTCCATGTTTTTTCAAAGCTATCTAAATGTTTTCTATCCACTGTTTTCTTGATCTACTTTTAGGTTTCAAAATGTATCAAACGCAAATAACAATAGAGAAAATGTCGTCACTGATAACGAGGATGCCCTAGCGAAAGAAATCGGTTGACAAGAGAAGCTGTCATTATTTCATTATAAATGCGTTGAGTGAAAAATGACCAACATTTTATCATGACCAACATCTTACATAGGTGAAATAATTCACTTATCTTGGAAGCATCACTTCATCAAATGGAAAAAACACCTTAAAAATCCAACATGACATATCAGATCTTAAGACATGTCTCCTATTCTCAAAAACAAACATGTGAGCATGAACATAAAAACTGCACTATATGAAACGATAATCATACCATCACTATGCTACCAATGTCAAACGTGAAAACTGACAATAAGAAACAAAAGAAAACTTGTTATAACAGAAATTACTTGTCTACGGAGAATTCTCGGAGTAACAGTAAGAGGCAGAATACGAAATTAAAATATGAGAAGACTAGCAACCATAATGCCAATCCTGGATTACACCAGAAGACAACAATATTTAACGGTTTTCACATGCTTCCAGATTACCATCAGATAGTTATGTTATGTTCCTCCTCCAGGACCGTAGGCGGCGCATAGGGCAGAAACCATAGCTTTCCATTTATGTCTTTGTGTTGCCAGGTCTTTCAATTGTTGCGTGTTGTTTATGTTCATTGACATGTCTTCTCTATTAATGGTTCTTCGTAGAGTTTCTCTAGGTCTCCCTCTTCTTCTTACTCCAGGTGGCACCCAATATAGTGACTGCTGGGGAATTCTTAGGCTGTTCATTCTGAGAACATGACCGATGTAAGTCCAACGCCTTTGTCTAATGAAGGAAGATATATAGGTTTGTTTGCTTTCCTCTCTTATAGTAGTGTTAGATTTAAAGTCACTCCACTTAACATTCAGAATGGTACGTAGGCATTTGTTTTCAAAGGAGTCTAAGTCTCTTATCTGTGGCTTTTGTGGCTTTCCAACTTTCGCATCCATATGATAGAATAGGGATGCTGTTGGAGTTAAACAATCTGAGTTTCATCAGATAGTGCCCCTAAGAAAATATTGCTATACAGACACGATGGGTGCAAAACCAGAGGCAGACCTTGCAAAAGATGGAGTACAGAAATAAGTCAACAAAAACAATCATATATAAAGCCTACAAAAAGGCCGTCTCAAGTGTACTCTTATACTCCTGCAATGCATAAAGGGGTACTGCGCGAAAAAAAGAAAGAAGAGTTGAAGAAAGTTGTTATTTATATAACTTTCGGAGTCGTGGTGACAAATTGAACATTAATTTTTTGTCAAAACACTCTGATATAACCATATATATAACCATATTGGGCGTATATCCGTGATTGAAAGAAGCGTACCTTACAACAATGTATGGACATTCAATAACCTGACTAGTTGTATACTGTTTTAAAAAAAGCAGAGGTGCAACATTATTTCAAACGTGTGCCAACATTTTGTTTTACGGAAGTAATGTTTCAATATTCGCAGGAAGAAATTTTCAGAGTTTAACTAAACCAAAGCCTTCTCCAACCATTCCCAACTGTCCATTGACGATGCTGGTTAGACCACTGCATTCGATTCTGGTGATGCCGGTCCGTAAGTACATGACATATGTAGGGTCTTCTAGACCAAAGACTAGCGTCGTGCAGCCGGATCCTGGCCGTTTGATCTGAAATTTAACGAGCTGCTGACATTGACTGGATTGTCTAGGACGTACGGAGATGCAATTCGATTCCTGAGGTGACGCAGCCGTATGAAGCAGACTTCGATAGAAGTTGTGACTCTGAGTCTTCCACTGCGTGACTGGTCTGTCATTTAGCAAGTTTGTTGAAATAGCATCCAAATGAGACTAATCGTGCGTCGATACAAGTATTTCGGCATCTATATTAGTGTTTTGGATTCCGGTAAAAATAATTATATTGGTCTAGTGTCTAACCACTCACGCACCACCTGTTGTACTTCTTCATTGCATTTTATTGTAGCACATTATGGAGAATTCTATATTCTGAATCTTGACTGATGTCTATCTAGATTTGCAGCAATGTCACTCAAAGTCATTCAGTGGTTTTCCTGTAACTGCTTCTGGTGGTCGCTACACTGGGGATAATTATTAAGGAGACACTACTCATTTTGCCTGACATGGTCATGAACAGTTTGTCACAGAGTTCAATCCGTTGGGAAACTTCCTACTCCACTCATGCACGTGCTGAGTTAAAAGAAGTTTGTCATGCGACACATTCTCTCCAGAACGTAGTCTTTTCAATGAACTCCCGGAAGAATTCTCTGTCTTGGGACACGCGGCTTGCATTTTCCAAGGATGTGTTACATTATCTTTAATGTTGTCAGTCTATCGTCTTCTTGGTCTGCCCTTTCTCCTCATCCCAGGTGCTCAGTCCTCCATTATTTGTATTTCTAAACAGTTATGTCTCTTTATATAATCAAACAGATGTAGTTTTCGTTTTGCTATTGTGTTTAGTAACCAACATTCTGGTATCTTCAATGTGTTTATAATATCTGAATTTCTTTGTTTCTTCCATGATATTCTAAGTATAGAATTAAATGAAAGATGATAATACTTTTCTCAAAAAGTATACGTGGAAGCTTTGTTACTATAGAATACATGTTACAGATATTTGATATCTCATAACATATACCTGGAGGCAGTGTTACTAAAGTGAGACCTGATACAACAAACAATAAAAATAGGAATTTCCGTTGTAGAAAAAAGCACTGGATAATACAACAATCAGTTTCTTCTTCTTCTTCAACGTTGATTCTCAAACTTCCACTGGAACTCTCTTGTTGCAGCACAATGGTCTTACAAGATTTCTTGTAGGATGTAGTCCAGAGAACGGAAATGCGTCGTGTCGCCGTGTTATTTGCGTCAATGGCCCGACATATCCATCTTCTGTGGCAAACACTTATTTAATTGACAATTTAGTTCGTAAATGGTGAAAAGAAAGATGTATAATTCTATTATGCATACAGTTTTTAAGTACCTCCAATGTTCTCATGCGTACAACAAGCTCAGACTTTCAAAGTAACATTGCAAGAAATAAAATTAAGTTAGCAATAGTATATATATATATATATATATATATATATATATATATAATTGTCATTGTGCAATGAATTAATGTTGATAACTGGGGAGAGGTAATGCAAATATATAGACAGATAGCATTCTTGAAAATACGTGGCTTTAGTAGTGTGTATCAATCAATAATATCAATAAAACCCATAACCCTTCAGGGTCGTAGGGGTGCCACATTGGATGCTTCAGCGCACAGAGTCCTCCAGCGAATTCTATCCTCAGCGATGCGGATGAGTGTGTAAATATCTAGACCTGTCCATTCCTTGATGTTGTCTGTCCATGTCTTTTTTCCTCCTCTGTTTCTTCCACCCTCGACAGTTCCCTGCAGTATTGTTTTTGACAAGGAATCGTGCCTGCATACATGCCCGAACCATGCTAGTTTTCGTCGTTTCACTATTGAAAGCAATGGCTCCTGGACACCTGCACACATCTCTACTTTATTTCTTACGTACACATTGGTCTTATGTTCCCTATAGGAAATTCGTAGAATTCTTCTGTAGCATTTATACTCGAAAGCCTGTAATCTTCTCTCCATGTCCGCAGTGAGTGTCCATCTGTCACAACCATACAACACAACAGAAAGCACCAGCGACCTATACAGTTTGATTTTCACTCCAACACTGATGTTGCTTTTCCAAATCACAGTTAGCCTTGACAAGGACGCTAAAGCTATCTCCAGCCTTATTTTTAGTTCTGCTTTGCATTTACCATCGCTGCATATACTGGATCCGAGGTATTTGAAGGTATTCACCGCTTCAAGCTTGTATGTATAGTGTGTATACATAATTTTGAAATATGGCCATTTTTTTGCCAACAATTTCGCCATAAACATTTCCAGCCATCTCGCAATACTGTTGTTTGCTCACGTTTAAGACCCGATAACACATGATCTTTACTATTTACCGGTAAACCAGTTTTCTACTTTATCTGCAAATCTTTGGTAAAAATGTACTCCAATCATCTTATATGCGCTTCATCGTTCTTCATCTTCGTCCTTCATAATCTGATTTTGTTTAGTTGATAGTATTGATATATGTTTTGACCTGTGCTCAATATGAACATCGGGAATGGGCTTTGTTCGTGTTGCCCGAATCAGAAAGTGGAGCAATGTATAATTACACTGATATCTCTCATGAGTATAAAAATAGGCGACTAATAATTGTTAGCAGTGGGATAGGTTGACACGACCTAAAAGGTCAAAATAATCTAACAACGATATGTTAATTGGATGTGTCGAAATCAAAAGGGAAATACATCGTGATCAATCTACAAAACATGTTGTAGTGCATTTCATTCCCCAGATTAGATTATTCCTACCGACAAGAGTGTGAGAAATAATGATACGCTTGATAAGATATTTATTCGGAGCTGGTAATTTGTATAACATTTCTGCCGACATTGATCCTGCGTTCACATTTCTTCATTCATCTTCTTCTGACACACTCCATCATGATATGTCTATTTACATTGGGTTGAACATTTTCATCCATCTCCTACGCCAATCTCTCGGCCTCTTGATTTCTAAGGATACTGCACTCAGATGGACTCCAGATTATCACAAGTCTTAGATCGCTGAAACATCTTGCGAAGTTATCGTTTTTAATCGTCTTTGAGATCTCAATTTGTGTTGCCTGTTGGTAATATACAGCTACTGATTGCAATAGCTATATACGAACGTAAAACGCACTGTATGTCTTCGTGTGATTGTAGTTGTAATAAGCTGCTCTGCGGCAGCTGTCATTGCACAGTGAAATCTCATTATAACAAGTTGGCCCAGGTTGATGAAATATGTATGTAATAGCAGAAATTTACTATGTACAGTGGAACCTCATTATAACAAGTTGGCCCAGGTTGATGAAATGTGTATGTAATAGCAGAAATTTACTATGTACAGTGAAACCTCATTATAACAAGTTGGCACAGGTTGATGAAATAAGTATAACAACAGAAAGTTACTATGTACAGTGAAACCTCATTATAACACGTTGGCCCAGGTTGATGAAATATGTATGTAATAGCAGAAATTTACTATGCACATTGGAACCTCATTATAACACGTTGGCCCAGGTTGATGAAATATGTATGTAATAGCAGAAATTTACTATGTACAGTGAAACCTCATTATAACAAGTTGGCCCAGGTTGATGAAATAGGTATGTAATAGCAGAAATTTACTATGCACATTGGAACCTCATTATAACAAGTTGGCCCAGGTTGATGAAATAGGTATGTAATAGCAGAAATTTACAGCCCGTGTGTTGCCGTGGCCCGAAAGGGGAGCAAAGAATAGCAGAACTGTTTACCTTCCACGAATGTCGTAAAAGGCGACTAAGGAGGTTATGGGATTGAGTTGGCTGTCCCATCCCATATAGGGTCAGTGACCCAAAGTCATGCTGAAGTCGGATGTGTCAGGCCGAAAGGCGCAGATATCGCAGCAATGCTGTAAACCATGACACAACGCATTCCTTTCTCAGGACTACATCCTGCTAATCTGCAGGAGTTTGAGAATGAACGCAGAAGAAGAAGAAGCATAAATTTACTATGTAGAGTGGAACCTCATTATAACAAGTTGGCCCAGGTTGATGAAATAAGTATAATAACAGAAAGTTACTATGTACGGTACAAATAACAAAGAACAGATATAGTTTGGGGATTTTGAAAAGTGTTGTTTAATAGAAAAATTCGTTATAAAAAATGCACTATAGAAATATTTGACTGTATATGTCACTGCTAGAAATTATTGTAAACGTTTTAACTTTTTCCACTTTCAGTCGCTTTTGTGAAACATGTTTCTTGTTCAAAAAGTGCACCATCCCCCCTCCCACCTTTTATTTTTACTACTTTATTCTTTATTTATATTCTTATATTCTTTATTTATTAACCTGGGCCTGTAGATACTGGTGTTTGGGGTGTACAATGACCACCACCGCCCCCCATGTCCTTTGTACAATCAGAATTTCATTTCTAGATTTAGGAATTTAGCTGAAAGATAGATTAAAACTCCTCATAAACGACTATTTCACAAAAATTACATTAAATATTTCATAAAAACGCAATATTGTAATTAAACACGAACACGGCAGAACGATTTAAGAGGTAAACCCCCATACTTTCTGGAAGCGTATCTACGGCCTTGCTTTTATTGATGTGTGTCATCTCATAGCGAATCCTCTGCATCCTCTTAGTTTCAACAAAGTGCATCACCAGTCTGACATGACACAACGAATAAATTTGTAGAACATTGGGATCTGTTCAATGCAATGGCGATAAGAAATTGCAAGAGAGACAAGAACTAACTTCAATAATTTAGCACAGTGGAATCCTCTATAACAACTTGGTCAAGACCGATGAAATATGAATGCCATAACAGAAATGTGATATATTGAATACATGAAATGGTGAATAAAAATGATTCATCATCATTAAGTGCCGTCTCCGCAACGAAGGTTGGCTGCAACGTATCTCCAACATCTCCTGTCTCTTGTCTTGGTGGTGCACTCTGCCAGACTGTAACCTGTCCATCGTGTAATGTTACTCTCCCACGTGTATCTCTGCCTACATCTTGCTCGCTTCCCTTTGACTTTACCCTCAAGTAAGGTCTTCAATAGGGTGTCATGTCTTTTAATGTGTCCAAAGTATTTTATTTGCCTGATCTTTATTTCTCTTAGTAGTTCTTTCTTCATATTAAGTGTCTTTAGCACCTCTTTATTTGTTTTCTTCTCTTTCCATGATGTTCTCCCTATTCTTCTATATACCCACAACTCAAAGGCATCAATTTTGTCTTCTAATTGTTTATTTAGTGTCCATGTTTCTGAGCCATACATTAATATGGAATAGATGTAGCATTTTATAATTCTCATTTTTAACTTGTGTGTAATTTGTTTAAAATTATTGGGAATTATCAAAAATGTCGTTAAATAGGAAAATAGGTTATAAACGTATGCGCTATAACATTCCAGTGTATTTGTAAATGTTAATACATTTTCTCATCAACCATATACAAACGAGTGAATTCCAATCGATATACAAACATATACAAAGACATGACAATGTTCTGAAAGCGTATAGGAAATAATGACGAGACAAAAATTACAGAATTCGAGTATTAGGTGTATAATATTCAATTCAGATGTGAACTATGCATTTCTTCATAAGGAATGTCCGTGTGTCTAGCGGAGAGCTACAGAGCGCATCTCAACGGCCAAAGTACCATGTGCAATTTACACTGTAGTTGAAGGAAACTGTGTATCGGAAAGTTTAGGCAGCTATGGCAGTGTATTAAACGTAAATATTGCATACAAAAATACTACAAATCAAACAAATACTGATCACTGCTTGCTGTATAGTATATGATAACAACATGGAAAAAAGGAAAAAAAGAAGAACTCTATATACCTCCATCTTTGTAAAAAAAAATGTTCAAGTCTTGCTTGTATAGAATAAACAGTTTCGAAATGTAAAGATAAGAACAATAATGAGGAAAGCGTGGAAAGAACTAGATAGGCATCAAAAGAGATGGGGCTAAAGAAACGGTGTGAAAATGAAAAGGTATACATTAACAAAACCTATAGAAACTATTCTTGTTCTGGAACAAGCAGTAAAAGAAGAAAAGAGGAAATCAAGAAACTAATGGGGACATTTTTAAAGATACAGAATCAGAAAATAGCAGAAAAAAATCAGATTACATGACACAAGGAAAGCCATGAACTAGATGGGTGGTGACAACCAATGAAATCTTAAAGAGACACGGGCTGACCATGGCCAATATGAGGCATATAGCCAAAGACAGACAATTCCAACTTTCCACCACGACCCTTAACAGCACAAGTGGAAATGACAATAATAAATACATAGATTAGAACGTATGCGTAGGACATGGAAAGGACTATAAACAATATCTAATGATAGGACACGAGGGAAAGGATTGTTGAGAACCTCTCCTCGGGAAACTGAAAAGTGTATTATTAGACAGACAGGCCGACCGACAGAAAGAGAAACTGACAGACAGACCGATAGTAGGTAGGTATATAGATAGCAAATATATAACAAATAGATTCGTATTTAAATTGATATCCATTATCAAGAGCTCCATACAAATGGAATAAAACTCAACATTCTCATGCAACTAACAATACGATGCTATCCAAAAGCTTGGAAGTAAGAAGCAAGCAATCATGTTTAGGTTGAGAACTGGTTACAACAGACTCAATCAAATGCACGGAGAGTTTGGAATTCGTGACACCGATATGTTACCCCGTGTACTTCCGATTCATTGACTTTATCAAGGGCTTTCATCTAGTCTTTAAATTTACTTCCTCTACATCTACCTATATTATATATCTACCTATATTATATGGCAACATACGGCTGTGAAACATAGACAATTAATAAAACTACAGTAAAGAGAATAGAGGCTTTCGAAATGAAGTGATATAGAGGAGTCCTGGGACTAAAATGGACAGCAAGAAAGACCAACCAAGACGTGCTAAGTTAAATCAACGTTCAAGAAGGTTGGATTTTAAACGCCATATTGAGAAGGAAGTTGGTTTTTTTATCATGTGAAGAGATACGATGACTTGGAGAAAGTGTTGCTGGAGGGGGCGATAGAAGACAGTGGAGATAGAGGCAGACCAGGACATCGTTGGACAAGAGATATTCAGGATTGCATGCACATGTCGCTAGTGGAAGCAAGAAAACTTGCCAGAGACCGCGGGGATTTCATGAGATTCATAAGGAAGACTACGTACTAGAAAGAATACGTCACATGACAACAATATAACTACGTATTCTGTGGATTCATCGACATCACTGTTTCCTGGCTCTCAACATTGGTACATTATAAAACCACCGATGTTCATAGTTATTTTTTGTTTACATCTTGACACCCACTAGCATGTCTTCAGTGCTATATATTTTTGTTGCATATTCTACCCAGTTGCATATTTTCTATGCTTCTCCGTCTCTCATATTCTACCCAGTTGCATATTTTCTATGCTTCTCCGTCTCTCATATTCTACCCAGTTGCATATTTTCTATGCTTCTCCGTCTCTCATATTCTACCCAGTTGCATATTTTCTATGCTTCTCCGTCTCTCATATTCTACCCAGTTGCATATTTTATATGCTTCTCCGTCTCTCATATTCTACCCAGTTGCATATTTTCTATGCTTCTCCGTCTCTCATATTCTACCCAGTTGCATATTTTATATGCTTCTCCGTCTCTCATATTCTACCCAGTTGCATATTTTCTATGCTTCTCCGTCTCTCATATTCTACCAAGTTGCATATTTTCTATGCTTCTTCGTCTCTCATATTCTACCCAGTTGCATATTTTCTATGCTTCTCCGTCTCTCATATTCTACCCAGTTGCATATTTTCTATGCTTCTCCGTCTCTCATATTCTACCCAGTTGCATATTTTCTATGCTTCTCCGTCTCTCATATTCTACCCAGTTGCATATTTTCTATGCTTCTTCGTCTCTTTCAAGAAGATGGAGATTTCCTCCATGAAGCTCAGATTATCGTGGATCTTTTCCGCCAACGCCTCTATGTTGAGTCCACTCTTACATCTACCCTCATAAATTCCTGAGCATCGCTCACCCTTCATCGGAAGACTTCATGGAAGCGGGTCAACTACTCATCATGACATATCATCCTCATAATTGAACTACTCGCCATTTATGTTCAGACAATTACCCATTCTTATGTTGCGCCCGGTGACCCATGAGGTTTACAAGGATCGATTTTTTTTTTGGTGACAAATAGACGCGACCATTACCTTAGGGCCTCCTTGTCCAGAACAGTTTCCAAATGGGCACAGGTAGAAACAGAGGCACAGTACCTTGTGGTAGACCTTGTGTAGAACATTCAAAACCAACAGTTTTCTTTCATCTTTATCGTCCATGATAGCTTCACCCGTATGTCTAGGAATATCATCTAGGCAATAATTTGTAAACAATGTCATCTTACATATATTGGAGAAACTGGTCCGAGACTTAGAGACTGTTTTTCGCCCACCTCTGTGATATTCGTCTATGTTATAGGGCATATCATTTTAACGATCCCAGCCACATGGAGACATTAGATATCCCGGCAATAGCTTGCCCATCAGACCACAAGAGCCACTTTGACATGGAGAACCGTCTTATTCATACCACATAAACTTTTCAAACCTTTGATATTAATATCTCCCATTCATTTATCGGTACTGTCAAAATAAAAAGGAAAAAACGTAGCATTATTTCAAACGTGTACCAATATTTTATTATTCGGAATTTCTTCAACCTTGGCATGAATAAATTTTCAGACTTACTACACAAAACCCGTCTCCAGTCATTCCCAGCAGTCCATTGACTATGCTGTTTCGTCCACTGCAGTCGGTTCTGGCGATACCAGTCCGCAAGAATAGGAACTGTCTAGGTATTCTAGCGCAAAGACCAGCGTCGTGCAGCTGGTTCCTGAACGATTAATATGAAATTCGACAAGCTGCTGGCATTGACTGGACTATGGAGGACGTAGATTCAAATCGATCCCTGAGGTAACGCAACCGTATGCTGCATTCTTCGGCAGTAGTTGTGACTCTGGGTCTTTAACTGCGCTGCCGCTCTGCCACTGAGCCAGTGTGTTGAAATCGCTCCCAAAGATGACTAATGGTGCTTTTAACCACATTAAATTGTCTGGCCATTACACTTTATGACTGTCTAGTCTGTAAGCGTCAAATGATGATGTATCATTGTTCTGTAGTGCGATGAAGCCTACTTGCGTATTTAATTTTCAACTGGATTTATTCGTAGTCCGTCAATCTTTTATATGCATCCAATAATATGAACAGAGAGTTTTGTGTTAAGTAAATTTCACGCGATTCTCATGAACCTGTCACAAGTTATCGAGTTATTGCCAAAAATGTTGTTTTGACCATGACCTTCTTCATGACCTCACGAATCATGAGATGAGTACAATTCAGGTAACCACGAGAAGTTAATGACCAGGTGGACAGAATCAATTGACTGAATGATGTCCACTTAGTGAATATCTTTTATAAAAGTAGCCTTTTTTTAACAGTATAGTATTTCTCTTGATCCTTCGCCAATGATCATGCTGCTATATTTAGAACCACTGTTGGTTCAGTCTTTCAGACTTACCTCCCATTCTATTCCTCACGCTCTTCCCCCCCCCCCCTTCTCCACATATATCCTTTATTGACGATGGATGAGGCGATGTACAGACTTCGTAAATCAGAGATTAAAATATTAATTTTTGAATGACTAGTCCCGCCGAAGACGGATGTGTTGGGCCATTGGCGCAAATAAAACGGCAACACAACGCATTTCCATTCTCTGGACTACATCCAACTGGAAATCTTGTAGATCATTGTCCTGTTACAAGAGAAATCCAGTGGGAATTTGAGAATGAACGCTGAAGAAGAAGAAGAAGAATGACTAGTGAATCCCACTTCTCGTGTATGTTTCCACATTTACATAAAATACATATCTCAAAACATGTAGCTTATATTTTGCTGTAGACCTAGGCCTACTCTACTCTAAAAACATTAGTAGCATATCCTATTCAGGACGTAGCCATCAACCAAGCGTTTGTTGACTGTAGTGATTTTCTAGGCAATATACCTTACGCCATTGCTTTCTAAACTCTAGTCTGCTTCTATTTATTTCTCCAATAGTAACATATATGCCTACATAAGTTCTTATAATATAATTTTTGTCTACTCTAATTCTAGTTTTTGTTTTTGTCGTTATCTTTGCAACGACATTGTGGTCGAAGCGTTGAATCGGTGTATTCGTTCTATTTGTAAAACTGAATTGTAAATGTTTTTAAAAAAAAGGTTTTTTCATTTACCGAGTGGTAGATAGTTTCACTGCAGTGTTTCTTTTATTTGCACATCAGTTCAGTTTCTCTCGACACTCAAACACACAATTCAATTCTGTTTCCCATTATTTTGAAACAGTCATTTCAGTAAACTTTTCTTCGACTATATAAAAAAACTCTATTCATTTCAGGTTATTTTTAGAAGAAAAAACACAAGTTCAGTTTTAATCGAATCTAAAACATTAAGCAAAGTTCAGGTTAATAGATTTAAAAACAGACAATTCAGTTCAGTTCTTGTCCATTTTATAACTCAGATTTCAATTCAGGTTCCATCGATTCTAAAACTCACATTAGCATTTTAAGTTCCATTGATTCTAAAACACGTTACAATTCAGTTTTGTCGAATATAAAACACAAAAGTGAAAACCACTTTTCAGCTCGGATTCCACCAAAAATGGGCAAGAACCCAGTTTTTGTCAGCTCTTACAATTGGGTCGCATAATTGTACGTTTCTCATTACGAACGGTTTAGATATCTCATTTCAGCAGCAAACTATAATTACTTCTGCTGAATTTGTTTGTTTTCAAAACTGGTCTTTAGAATTTTTTTTTACATCGTACATTGTTATATACCCACACCGAAGTCTATTCATTGGCAATACAGATGACTACAAATAAAAGAAAATGCTTATACAGAAACTTTGAAACTTGCTGAGTACAAATTATACCTGTATGTTTGACATCTCAATGTCAGTTTTGTACAAATTATATCTGCATGTTTGACATTTCAATGTTAATTTTATACAAATTATATCTGCATGTTTGACATTTCAATGTTAATTTTATACAAATTATATCTGCTTGTTTGACACTTCAATGTTAATTTTGTACACATTATATCTGCATGTTTGACATTTCAATGTTAGTTTTATACAAATTATATCTGCATGTTTGACATTTCAATGTTAATTTTGTACACATTGTATTTGCATGTCTGACATTTCAATGTCACTTTTGTATACATTATATCTGCATGTTTGACATTTCAATGTCACTTTTGTATACATTATATCTGCATGTTTGACATTTCAACGTTAGTTTTGTTTGAAAGATGTGTCGTGAGATCAATTTATGAACTAGCATCAACTATTCATGATTAAAGTTACTGCATGTGCTTGTTCAATGATTACCGTACAGTGTCTACTACTTTCAGAGAGATTTCCTTTATTACTAGTTTCAACTGCAAAACTGACCAGAAACGATCATTCTGCATATAGGATATTGTTAAGAGTATCCAACTTATTTCAGCTGAAACTGTGACTAGCACGTAGATGCAGTAAATTCTTAGTTTACCTTAGTCTGACATTATGGACTATAACTAGTCTCGATAGGAGAACTGCTTGTATAATTTTGTTATTTTACGTCTGAAATTTCTTGTGCTAAACACTATCCATCCAGCAAGGGCAATTACAGAGAATTTCAATCACTCAAAAGAAGTAGGGTTATTAGTTTTCTAAACAAGTGCTTCTCAAAGTAGTAATCAGTGGGCACTTGCGGATCATTGACCATCAATGACCGCTGTACAAGCCATCAGTGAAAGTACATATTTGCATTATGATCTCATCCCCCACGCTTATTCCTAGATTTGAAAACAAATTATCAGTCCGCTGCAACAAAATGTTTGAGAAGCTCTGTCATAAACATCACATATTTTATCTCCAGGTAACTATTTTTGCTGGGATCGTTTCTAAAATCCCAAAGAACAAGGTAAGCGAATGATTCAGAAATTTGAATGTGTTTTTTTTTTGGTTCTGGTCTTCAAACCCAGAATAGTAACAACTATATGTGCTTGCTTATCTAAATAAAGGGTTATTGAAATCTCCGGAAATAGCCACAAATGTGGCCTTTGATCTAGTTATCATGGAAATGTGGTTTAATGGGCGACTGATGACAACAATCTCACCTCCAGTTGAGCTATATTATTCTCTAGATACATCCTGCAATTTGGTTACATACGGCGTTACTCATCTTGACTGGTCCAACATTTCATTGTCTGTGGATACAAAGTATACGTAGAGTGACCAATTACGGATAAGCCTGATGTTTGATGCTGTATGTGACCAGAACAAAAGACATATCTGGACGTGGTTGAGTTGACCAATCTTTACAAAAGAGAAATATTACTTTTCCAACATTTACTTCAAGTAGCATCTTTTTACTCTCATCACTCTAATACAATTAGCATGTGACAGCAAGGACGTGTTCAAACAGTGTGATGTCTCGAATTGATATTAACTCTTATCATGGTCAGCGTTGTCCAATTTTACCTCCGACCAAGCCTTCCATTACAAATTTTTCATGCTTTCATGACCTAAAGGTCAGAAAGAAGAGTTTCATTGATATGATATCCAGTTCCCTTGCTATGATATCAAGTTCCCTTGCTATTATACCCAGTTTCCTTTCTATGATATCCAGTTCCCTTTCTATGATACCCAGTTTCCTTTCTATGATATCCAGTTCCCTTGCTATGATACCCAGTTTCCTTTCTATGATATCAAGTTCCCTTGCTATGATACCCAGTTTCCTTTCTATGATATCCAGTTCCCTTGCTATGATACCCAGTTTCCTTTCTATGATATCCAGTTCCCTTGCTGTGATACCCAGTTTCCTTTCTATTATATCAAGTTCCCTTGCTATGATACCCAGTTCCCTTGTTATGATACCCAGTTTCCTTTCTATGATATCAAGTTCCCTTGCTATGATACCCAGTTTCCTTTCTATGATATCAAGTTCCCTTGCTATGATACCCAGTTTCCTTTCTATGATATCCAGTTCCCTTGCTATGATACCCAGTTTCCTTTCTATGATATCCAGTTCCCTTGCTGTGATACCCAGTTTCCTTTCTATGATATCAAGTTCCCTTGCTATGATACCCAGTTCCCTTGTTATGATACCCAGTTTCCTTTCTATAATATCCAGTTCCCTTGCTAGGATACTTAGTTTCCTTTCTATGATACCCAGTTTCTTTCTATGATATCCAGTTCCCTTGCTATTATACTTAGTTTCCTTTCTATGATACCCAGTTTCCTTTCTATGATATCCAGTTCCCTTGCTATGATACCCAGTTTCCTTTCTATGATATCCAGTTCCCTTGCTATGATACTCAGTTTCCTTTCTATAATGTTATTTTTAAGCGACAAATACTGGACTGAGTCTGTGTGTGGACGACGCTCGAAAATGGAGCAATGACTATCAGTCTGTGACCAGTCGTGCATGTCGAAAGAGGCGACTAAGATGGTTTTGAGGAGGGGTGGATAACCCCATACCATTGAGGACCACCGTCAATGGGGCGACTGAAAAGAAGCAGCTTTATCCATCAAGCTAAACGACTCCGTAGACAACTTACAGACCTACCTGAAGTTGACAACCCCTTAAGGTCTGTACCAGAACAAACCCCGTGGAGTGAAAGGCATGGAATGTCAATATACATTCAGACCCAAAAGAAAGGAATACTAAGCGAGGACGAACAGAACAGTGTGCAGCGAAGGACAGTCACCCTCAGTTTCCTGGATGAGGAATATCCACAATAATAGTCAGAGTATACACAGATGGGTCAGCACAGAATGCTGTGAGGAATGGAGGTGCAGGTGTATATATAGAATATCCACACAAGCCTAGAGATACAATCAGAAAACCGACAGGAAAATTCCGCAATAATTATGATGCAGAAATCCAGGCAATTAGTATGGCAGCTAAAAAACTGATGAACTCCAACTCTGGCCTACAGCCTGTGGTATTCCTGACAGATGCAAGGTCAGTTCTTCAAGCTCTCCAGTCTGGAAAACTAACAGACTTGAAAAAACTACTTAACAAATTGTTATACCAGTATAGGGTAACCATACAGTGGATACCCTCTCACTGTGGAATACCAGGAAATTAAAAAGCAGATCAACTGGCTAAGGAAGGTGCTGCCGAAGACCAACCAGATATACCAATCACCTACCATCAGAAAAAACATGATCAAGTCAATAAGAAAGCCACAAACACCAACACAAGATGATTATCACATTATGAACAGATCATAACAAGTTATAATTCTACGTCTCAGAACAGGACACAACCGACTCCGCAGTCACATGTATACAAAGTTCAAGATTAGCAACACGGCCATGTGTACATGCAGCACAGAGTGCCAAAAATATACTGCAAGCGTGTTCTGAGCATGAAATGCTGAGGCAGACATATTGGCCAGAGGAAACAACACTGGAATCAAAGCTCTATGGGACACTGTATGAACTACAAAAGACAGTGAGTTTTATTAAGGAGACAGAAATACAGATATAGACATGTTTCAAGTGAACGAAAGAAGAAGGACCACCGTGATCTAAAAGCCATGCTGAAGATGAATGTACAACATCGAAAATATAGATATCACAGCACAACTGTAAACCATTATACATGTACAATGTATTCCGTTCTCCGGACTCATCACAACATTATACCTTCAATAGTTTCAGGATTGTCTTCATTTTACTCTAATTTCCAAAGATCTACTTGATCTCTTTCCAACAAATTTCACGATGTCTACCTAGTTATCTAGAGTAACTTCATAGCTCAAGCCATGATTCTCATAGACCTCCACACACATACATAATTTCGACGTCGCAGACTGATTTCGATCCCATAACCCAGGAAAAACAAGTATGCCCTTCTCCTGATATAGTTCCTGCAGACTGGTCACACAAATAGGATTAGAGCTTTTCATTGGCTGGCGACAAAATGTATATGCAAATTGATCAATAAAAAACCCGGATCAGCCAAGATGCGTAACAGTCATCAGAACTGATATATGAAGAAAGGCTCGACACAAGGCAACTTCTTTGACTATTTCAGCATAGGGAAAAATTTCTTTCTCTTTCAATCTTCCTATCACTTCTTGATTCGTCTTGTATCGCTGTTCATGGTATTCTCAAAATCTTTCTGAAATAACTTTTTGCTTTGCAGCTGTGTTTTAAAGTGTCCACGATTCACAGTGTAACTTGATATTGGAAGCATGATTGATCTAATCTGATATAATTTATTTTCATTGATGGTACTTCGACAACATATTTTCATATTTGATCATTTAGATGTCCGAATTGTTTTATTTTTAAATTTCATGTGCACTTCCCCCTGAACTCTTAAGACTTTCTTACATTCAAAGTTTTGATATCTTGTCAGTGACATCAAAGTATGTATATCTTGTCAGTGACATCAAAGTATTGATATCTTGTCAGTGACATCAAAGTATTGATATCTTGTCAGTGACATCAAAGTATTGATATCTTGTCAGTGACATCAAAGTATTGATATTTTGTCAGTGACATCAAAGTATTGATATCTTGTCACACAGTGACATCATTTATCACGTATTTCACTTGTAAACACTAACCAGGTTCCTGAATGTCTGTATGTGTGTCAAAGGCTATTATGTATTACAGTAAGGAGATCATGGCAACTGGATTACTAGAATTGAAACATTCACTATTTTTGATGATTGTAATGCTAATGTAACCAAATTAAACTACGTCTGCGGTTGAAAAGAAGCTATCTCACTATAAGAGGTACATATTTTATTTAACCAAACCAAATGTTAACGAAGGGAGATAAGTCAGTTTTAAAATCGTAACAGAACAAGTTTGTGATTTGGCGAGCTAGTGTGAATTATTCTTTATAATTATAAAGCTCAGATTATAACCAAATTGGACCATTATGAGTGGATAAAAGCATGTGTGTCGACGTAAGAGGCTATTTGTTATTATAACAAATTTCGTTTATATAGATTTGTGGTTCAAAATAACAGGCTTATTCTGTTACCGTTACATCTAACAAAAATATGGAGGGGGGGGTGTGGTAAAAGTTTAACAATTTTAAGTAAGGTGGATAGAGGGGGTTTGACAAAAGTTGACATCAACAATACTGTTTTTATTTTTTATTAAGCAATTGAATTGTTTGAATTTGAAAATTGTTTCTAAAAATGTAAAATAAAACATATATTTTTCTAACTTTATCTGCAAAAGAAAAAAAATTTGAGGTAATGGCTGACGTAATTAAACCCTGAATTCTTAACAGTTGTTAACACAGGAAAGGGCGGAAGACAAAAATTAACAAAATTATTTTTGCTGTAATTTATGCACAGCCCCTTATCATCGTAGCAGAAAGACCCTAGGTAATGAGGCCTTAGTTTCCAACCTACAGACTCTGAAAACGTGTTCTCTACTGAATGGAAATTGTCCAATGCACAAACTGTGAGGACAGTCTCGTTGATTTACAAATTCTGAACACAAGCTCATCAACTTATACACTCTGAGCATATGGCTCACTTAAACACATAACCACTGATTATCTCTCAAGTAATTCTGAAAACACACGGGTTTACTACACCTGAAGTAATTTTTAACACAGACTCATCAACACAGAAATTCACAGACTATTGATGAAATCATTCAGAAAACAGGCTCAAAAACACAGATTCACCCGACTGAAATCATTCTGAAAACAGACAATGAGTAATACACAAACTGAGAAATTCCAACCCTAAACAAACATTTGTTTCTCTTTTAATCATAACAAATTAATGACATTAGAAATAAGATAAAACATGTTTCTTGAGTGTAAAATGTTGGACTGGAACAGGAAAAATTCCCAAATAAAATACATTTGCATAAACAATGATCAGACTCAGTTGTAATAAAATGGATATTTGCCATCATAATCAGAGATAAAACTATAACAAATTATAAAATTGTATTAATATGAGCATGCATCTGGGATTCACAACGGCTCCATGTTTCAGAATTTTCCTATTCTGTGTTTTACATATGGCAGCCCGTGGCTGAAAGGTTAGAACACCTCTCGCAAGTGTGACAGCACAGATTCCCATCATGGTACAGACTAGATTTCTTCTTACTGGACAGCTAACCCAATTCCTAAAATCTACTTGGTCATCTGGTACATGACTTTAAATAATTTGTAAAACTCTTTCAGATTAGTAGGATGTAGTCCAAGGTACGGAATGTGTTGTGTCATGTCTTATAGCTTGACTGCAATATATGTGCCTCTTAGCATGACACAGCCAAGTGCATCACATCTTCTGGGTCCTTTTGACTCTCAAAGGAACCGATACCTCCCCAAATTACCTTAGTCGCCTCATGCAACATGCATGGCAATTAAGTGTCGCTATTCTATGCTTCTCTTATGGGACCTGAAACACACTGGCATAACTTTATTTTAAACTTGTATTTACAGAGTTTAGAAAGCTCAAACTCACAACCTGTACCAATGACAATGTCCATGCCTTCATAATGTAAACGAACATGAAATCAACACACAAAATAGTAACTTATCTGTAGCTCTCACTAAATGGCCTGGATTCACCTCATCACTCATGATCTGCATAAATCAAATAACTATAAAATGGATACTTCTTCAGCGTTCATTCTCAAACTTCCGCTGGATCTCTCTTTTGTAGGATTATGGTCCTACTAGAATTCCAGCAGGATGTAGTCCAGAGGATGGAAATGTGTTTTGTTGCTGTTTTATTTGCGCTAATGGCCAAAAAAATCTGTATTTAGCAGGAAAAATGGATACAAAGTCTCATGCTCTGGGAAGTTTGAGATACAACAACATAGTTACAGTGTAGATACTCTGGTGGTTTGTGTTAACTTCTACCTAGGTAGTTGGGTTAAACCATGTCCTATAATGGCAATTCATAGCTCAACAACCTTACCATTTTTTCAGAGATTCCTGGGGATTACCGATTGAAGCTACAGAGTTATGTGTCATGTTATGCGTGATCAGTAGGCACATTGAGATGGATCTGGAGTAATCCGAGTACAATGGAGTCAATCCTCTACGCCTTTTTCAACCCTTATCTTTCCACACATAAGCTTGCATTTGTAATTAATAATAGAAAATATCTTACACTTGTAAATAAATCTTCACATTAAACTATCCATTTTTACTGCCATTGATATCATATCTAATTTAAAACAGGAAATGTGTCTTATCTTCAGATTTATGTACAGCTAATTTACTATTTATTGATAAAAGCTTTGATACAGTCTAGTTCATAGAACATTTTTCCAACTTCTCTGATTAATTAAGCCCAGTTTAGTTGGAGCATATAAAAAAAACTTATTCGAGCCATGGAAGGAAAACTTCAGATTCTACAACAAGGTACTGTGAGTTTTCTCAAATTCTCAATATGTAATTACAGATTATTTTGTATTTATATTTTTTAGTTTGACATATAATAATACAATTTAATATTGATTCATAAATGGAGCAAAATCTTAAAATTTACAAAACAGCATTATAATAGTAAGTTCAAATGAAAATAAGGCCAACCCATCAGAAACAAGAAGAAAGAAATATGTAGGAAGTGTTGCCAATGTTTAGCCGTCATACAACTGGTACATTATGTTGTTCTCAGACACTGGAGATTCATCTCGTTATCACTAATAGTATATTTGTTATCACCCAAGATACTGTTACAGTGAAATCCCATTATAACAACTTGGTCCTGACAGAAAAAATATGTATGTACTAACAGAAATTTGTTATATACAGTACACAAACAATATAGAATAAATATAATTGGTGATTTCGAAGTGTTGTTATATAGGTAAATTTGTTATAAAAGGATGTGCTATAGAAGTATTCCACTGTATCATCTTTGTATTCTGAAACAAGATCTGAGATAACATGTCCATGAAGAGGGCTGACAATCGATTAGTAGTACTGTATAATCTATGAGTTTGTTTGTTTGCTTGTTTGAGAACCCCAGAAATTGTGAGCGATTAGCTCTTACTTCCTATGTGCGGTGGGGTGATTTTTTTCTGAGCTTTTTTCATACATGGGAGACTTAAGCTTTCAGCTTAGTGCAATGCCTATTGAAGGAGTCTTCTACTCAGAGGGGGTCTATAATTGTATAGATGACATGCTACAAAGCTTCCATAAGAGAGCCTCAATATAACGGCATGTCATCTACTAAGGTCTTCTGTTGCATGGGTAATTTGTCTAGTGGGCCATTGGTGAGACCCACAGATGCAACCTCATGCTTATAATCTATGGTTACTTACATAAAACATACATTTACTGTGGAGTCCTACTATAGCCACCATAGAATTACTGTAGACTCCTACTATAGCAATATGTTTATAACAAAATTCCATATTTAATACTTCAAAATCCCCAATTATATTTCTCTTTTATTGTTTATACTGTATACAGAAAATGCATATTTTACAAATATTTTGTTGCTCTGAACCAACTTGTTATAATGGGATTTAACTGTATACATTTTACAGTGCACAGGCTAAATGGCTATTGGATACATATAGATACTTCTATACAAAACAGACTGACATTTCAGTCATAAGATCTTTATCTAGAAAAATACAGGACAAATAACAATAAACAATAAAATAATATATACTGTATTACTGCTCTCTGTCTTGTGTTTTCTTGATCCGACAAATATAGAATTACAAGGAACTCAAGGCAAAATTGTTGATACTACAGTTAAATATGGAATTGCAATAAACTCAGGGCTACATAGCTGATACATTTGACAAATATATAATTACAATGAACTCAGAAAAATAGTTTATACAACTGATTATAGAATTACAATGAACTCATAGCTAAATTTTTTATATATCAGACAAACATAGAATTAGAATAACCGCAGTGCTAAATAGTATATGTATGTATGTCTGGCCTATATAATCTAGACTTATTTAGCATATTTGTGTGTTTAGAGGAACTTTATGTCTGTAGTTTGTTGTAGTATAAGTCTTGGTCACCGCTGCTTTGCAGTAACTTTTGCTTTACATATGCTGCTTGTGCTCTAGTTTGTCCTGAAGTGTTTTAAAAGTATGTGCACCTTTGTGTAATGCTGACTGCCATGTATTCAACCTTCAGGAACTTTATCTTAGCTATTGTAGCCAATGGAAAGAACAGTTTTTCATTGAGGCCTTGATACACCTTTATATATCAGGAATCATCTACCTCATAACTCTGTTTTCCTTCTGAAAGTTCACAAACAATATTTACTGTGGGATATGGTTGTTGTTCATTCTTTGCGCATGACCCACCCATCTTAATCATTCACTGCTGAATGTTCCCATTGTAGAAGGTAATTTTACTCGCTCAACACCTCTATGTTTGTGATTTTGTCCAACTACTTAATCTAAAGATGCGAAGACAGAGAAAGTTAAATATATTAAGTCTTCTCTCTCATGTTTGGAGTATGGGTGTCCATGTTTCTGAGCAGTATAATAAAGTTAAAAATAGTATATACACCAGATTGATTTAGAATTCTAATGAGGTCATTAACCAGACAATACATACATCAGAAACATATGCTTGCTAAGAAAATAATCACAAAGTACTGGCACTATAAATGCTAAATACAATAATCTCTACTTTATAAAAGCCCTGAATGTAAACAAAATATACAAGTGGAGATAAAGAGTACATCCATGTTGACTAGCAATAAATGATATCCTAATGTAGACAAATAATTCATGAAAAAATATCAAATTTAAATCAAGATTAACAACTATAATAAATTGATCAAATCAAGATTAACAAATAAGATAAACTGATGTAATATTTTTTTTAATGTGTGATATGACTGAATATCAGGCTGTTGTAAGGTGCAATATCAGGTCAACTGATGCAGTGAAGTTGTAATGGAATACAGATTATAGAATGCACCATAATATTATAAAGATAGATTAGCAAATAATAGTAGTATTGTGATCTGCTATGCATGTAGTTAGGAGGTGACTATGGAAGTTTGGGGGCGGAGTTGGTTGTTCCATTTCATAGGTTAAAGTGATCGAAAAACTTGTGAAGTCGTATTTGTTAGGTCAAAAAGTGCAGATATTGCAGTCAAGATGTAAACCAATGTTTCTCAAAGTGGGTGAAAATGATCCAGCGGTGGGGATGAGAGACTTCAGGGTGGTGATGCAGGGATTGGAAAAAAGCTTTAGGCAACACAGAATACATCAAATTGTACAAAAAATATTGAAAATTTTATGTAAAATAAGACAACAGATGCAATATTAATTAAAAGTTATCTGAAAACTGACCCAATTAGTTTTATTGAATCCATTAATTGGCAATTCCAACAATAAGGAATCTGTGCAACTATTCTTTGATAAATATCAATGTTAAGGGATCATTCATCAGGAACAAAGCAGCCACACAAAAATTTGACAAAACAAAAGACCCCCATAAATTTCATTTTAGATTAAAAACCTCCACCCACCAAAGACGTACCTATGGCGCTGGTTGAAGAGGGATGATATACCACATTACATGGAATCGGGAGGGAGATGGCAGAATTATGGAAACACTAATGTAAACCATGACAAACATTCTTGTTTCTGTACTATATCTTGCTAGCCAGCAGGAGTTTGAGAATGAACACAGAAGAAGATGACAGGATATGATAAAAACCTCATGTCATAACAGAATGGCAGATCGTGTAAGTGTGTCATACATACCTATTACACCTTATGGTACTATACAAGGTTAAAACAGTATTTCTTTTCACAACAGAACAAACTATGACAAAACATGGCACATTGACAGGGTATCCGGTTACAGGGCTGTCACTGTTAAGTCACTCTCCTGCCCAATAGCAGACTTGGGTTTCAAATTGATTTGTATTTTGAAATTAAAATTACATTTCTAGTTCATCCAGCCAAATGTAAATAGAGTACCAGGACATGCTCTGGAAAGACTGAGGAATGGAGCCATTGTTACTGATTAAGAGTGGTAGGCGATGTCAGTTTCTGGTTAGTCACTGATTAGACAGCTGAGCACTTATGGGGAAAATTGTGCACTGTGTTGCAGGTTGATAACTCAGCTTACCTTTATCATTATCTATTTACCCTAGTTACAGAAGCATACCTGTCGGCTTGTACAGATTGATTCTATTCTGTACAAAATACACTCAGAAATCCAACATTCTAGACAGCCAATGTATCTAGTTCAAATTCAGCTGCAAACATTTGAACATCTGGACATTTAAGAAAACAATGGGGCAACCAAATGAATATAGATAGCGTCCACAAAATTCCTGCAGTAAGAAAATGCTGGGTTAATTGCTACATCCTGAATATTACCATGTTCTTCATTTCTGAATAGTAAAAATACTGTTGATAAAGAAATAAGTCTGATCCTGAATTTAAGGTTTATTTTAGGCTACAGTGCAGAACGATTTTATTTTAGTCTATAACTGAAAGAAATAAGACAATAAATACCGGGTAGTGTTCTTTTGGAAGTTTACAGGTATGTAACAGAATGCCAGGCCATGACAAGGCACCAGAACACACTAGGATGCCTCGCAGTAAAATATTGCTATAAATATGTTCAATTGCCATGTTACTAACCTGAGAAACTAAACACTCTGAGGTATTACAACAATAATTTATAAAAAAAATAAAACATATTAGAAACACATAATACATTGCTATAATCATAACTTTTCCTGGTCTGTTGCAATTCTCACTGGAATTCATGGCTGCATTTTTGTTAATTATTTATATCCTTCTCTGATTTATTAATTATTTTCATAAAGCTGTTCTCAACTCAAATTCTACTGCCTCTTTATTCTCTTACCCTATGTGTTCCAGCCAAATAATAATACAGTGAAATCTCGTTATAACAACGTGATCCGGACTGACAGGATATGTATGTAATAAGAGAAACTTTCTATGTATATAGTAAAAATAATATAGAATAAATTGGGGATTTTTAAAAGTGGTGTTATATAGAGAAATTTGTTATAACAGAATGCACTATAAAGGGATTCCACTGTAAAAATAATAATAATCAAAGACTATCATTACTTATTTCTTTCCATCAATTAATAAATGCTTAAAGCCAGAAATACATCGAATTGTATTGCCAGTACAATGTCAGCAATCAATTTTTAAACCATGAACAAGTTCAAGCATATTGTGATTATAATCATAGTATACTGTATATATAGTAATAATAATATTATAATCATGTAATTATAATAATAATTATTAGACTAACCACTTTACCACCAAACTGAAAGTCAAATGGATACTATGACAAATATATATTTTGTTCCAGAGATTACATTCTGACTGTGATCACTTTACATAAACTATTAACACCAAAACTGAAAATCATCCTTCAGCCAGCATAATCTGTTTAAATAACTATTATATCAATAAATTTGCATGTAATCACAGAATTACAGATAATGAAAACGTTAAAAAATAAGAACAATGCAATTTTATTGATTATTATTATTTCAATTATCTTCTTTTTATGAATTCCCTCTCAAACCCCTTCAAATTAGCAGGATGTAGTCCAGAGAGAGGAAAGCGTTGTGTCATGATTTACTTTGCTGTGATATCCGTGCTTTCAGCCTGACACATCCGACTTCAGAATGACTTCTGAATCACTTTGACCCTATATGGGATGGGACAGTCAACTCCACATCATATTTCCATCAATTTATCATTATCAGTAGTATTTCGTGTTTAACACATCCTTATATCCATATTTGTGTTACCAGGGCAGATTCTCAGATATTCTCTGATGTTCTGGTAATATACAATTTTCATTCATTTATTTTCACCCAATGATGATGGTCTTTTGTATCTTTATAAACAGTCAGGAAGCAGGCCAGTGTAGTATTTCAAATGAACTGAGGCCCTAAAATTTCACACGATTGCACATACCAGGGCAGGTTTTATGGAGGAAGTGGCTTGCCCATTAGCAGTATATACCTCCGGGCTTTGTTGATTAGTTTCAAGGGAACGGCAATGCCAATACATCTGGAAATAAGTAAAACTGCAGGAGATGTCAGAAGATAGAACACACCATTGACTGCCTTAGGGTAGTCTGCCTCCTGATTTTCTGTAGAGGTTTACTCCCTTTGCCTGAGGTACTCTATAATGCTAATCTGCTAGGCTGTGGGAATTTTTGTTAGGTGTTGACTCCCTTATTTTCACCCATTAGGTTATGTACAAATCAACTATAGTATTAATTTTAAACTGACTTGATCTGATTTGTAGTTACTGTATTCATTAAGTAAATATAAGGAATAAACCAGTTTTAAACAAAGATGTGCACTTCACACAATAATAGAATTATAAAAGCATTCAGAAAGTTCTGAGGTACATGTAAATCAACAACTGATAAAATACATATGTACATAAAGTATAAATCAGTGGTTCCCAAACATTTTCAGTGCATATATTTATTTTGCATAGGCTTCCCTTTCATCACTCCCATATAGATCCCAATTTTAACCCCCCACCCACTTTTTCAACATCATAATTCTAGGAAACTGCAAGTCGAACTAAGTTCTAAGCATGCAGTATGGCATTGGATGGACATAGTCAAATTAGCTGTGCTTATAAAAATAATTTGTATTTGGAGCAATAGTTGTAATTTTTTTTTTTCTGAAATATATATTTTGGAAATATGCTTATATTTTTAACTGAAAAACAATTATATCTTTAATATACTAAATTGATTTGTGATTCCTTTGAGATCCCTTCACCCCTTCCCATCCCCAAGTTTGGGAACCACTGGTATAAATGCTCATTGATTATCAGGAATGTAGATTTTATATGTTCCTGCTGGATTAAGATTATGAAGTAGATTACTGTAAAAATGGAAATTGTGGCAACACAGTAAATTAGATAAATCCAGAGAGTTATTAGATTTTAGTGGAGCAAAATTTAACTGGTACCTACATAAAAGCAGGCAAATGTAGTCAAACTGTCCTGTCATCACAGTTATGAAACAGTATCAACAAATAATGTGTGATGCTGAACACATCACCCCCTGGGGTGCTGATGGTCATATAAAAAATATGGGACTAACATCATCTTCCCCATTCCTCTTAATGGTGTGTAAAGGTACTTTACCACATATAAGTTAACAACAATCACAACTAGTTCATAACAAACAGTGTAAACTGAGGTCATGCTACAAGCACTCACATTTTATCATTTCTGGGAATATAAAGACTAAAATATTTTTAAGGCTTGCAATATAAATAATCAAAAACTTATTTTTTAAATCTCTTGATCAAGGCTTTCAAGAGTCAACAAATGTCTTGCATTTTAAAACATTTTGTTAAAACAAAAGGCACATTAGTTTTTCTAATATATTATTTATTTAAAAAGTCAAATATATTATCTTTATTTTGGGAACATTGGTTTAAGTTTATATTTAGGTATGTTGATTATCGTCTTTGCACATTGGACATATTCGTAGGTGTTCAGATCTCCACTTCAGTAAATCACTCAGCTGATGGTTCCTGTTTTGTGCTGATTGAGTGTTTCTTCTGAAGTTTCTGTCCATGCTATAAATTCTTGCTCCCAATTCATATATCCTTGATACTGATATATGCGCATTGACCTTAAAATTTTCTGATCATGCAGACATGTACCATTATTCCAATTATCAGTTACAAAATTGTATATGTGACAAGACAAATGTGCGTCTGTGGTAGAATTGAATAGCAGCACAACCTACAAATGCATTCTAAAAACTTAAGCACAAAACATTTATTATTACAGGTTTTCCTGTTGATGAGAGCAGACAGGATATTATAACTTGTAAA
>CM067321.1:35151604-35196982 GCA_034231615.1 Meghimatium bilineatum
CAATCTAGAGCGTACTACCATACTGCTAAGCCTCTAATTACATTAATTTCTATATATCATACAATATTTCCTTCGAAACCTCTGATATTTCTTGATAAAACTCACTTACTAGGTCTATATTGTTATTTCCGACATGCCATGCCCACCATTTTTACTGAGCTTAATTTCCCCGGAAATGCTATTTTTAGCAATGGGTATTACCGTTTTTTATATATTGACCAAAATACGGTAATGGTCTGTGAAAAAACGAAATATGGTAGCCTAAGCTGATATACTAGTAACACATGTTTATCATCAAGGCCCAGTCTTGTTTGTGTAGGGAAACACCGACTACCAGTAGTCTAAACACTGTCACACACTTTCATTTTGGGTAAAGCAAATGTTACAACAGTTACTGACCGTCTACTAGGCTATAAGACCTGTGTACAGAAAATGTAAAAACACATCAAAGGCAGATTTTGAGTATTTCCGTGCATGTGCTGGTCGGCCTTGCCAATTTTTAACATGCGACTCCAAGTATATAAATAGGGACCAAGACAATAATCAGAAACATAAAGAATGAAGTCCTAATTAATTCTGTACAGAGGTCTTTTTCTACATTCAACAGTCTTGCACAAACACGGTCTTGCACAAACATGTAACTGACATCCAAAACTTTGCTACTTAAGCAGTGTTGGGGGGATGGTGGAGAGAAATAAATAGTGAAACTTGTCTGAGCTGTGCCTCATGTTTATATTACTGTATAAGGTAAACATACAGGTCACACAAAGTTCAAACTCGTTAAGTTCAAACTGTTGATTCTGTATCTTTTAAAAACAAAGCCGGGGAATGACTGTCTGCAATATTTTTGTGAGAACTCCGTGGCAAATACCGTTAGTTACATACTGGTACTCTGTTAATTAGTCCAGCCCACTGAGGCTGAAGATGGACTACTGGCCCTACCCATTTCAATCAGCTCAACCAATCCACGTTTCCCTCACATTATGTGATGCCATTCAGATAAGTGACTAAAATGTAATCTTTCTTTATAGAAGATTTGAAACGGGTTCCAAATCACAACACATCATAGGCATTTTGTAGTAAAATTGCACCGTAATTGATTCCCTCCCCCAACCACTGTACATTTAGTGGAAGAAGAGATCAATTTCACAATCCTCTGTTATGTTTATTTTATTACCATATTCTCCCCACATGGTAAACATAACCAGGAACAAAGTTCAAACTCTTCTGTATCTTATAAAAACAAACGTGATCTCGCTGTCTTGCCTTTCATCATTTCCCACTTAAACGTCACTGTCAGAAGCCAGTGACATAATAGTTACGTAGTAATTACTATTCACTAGCGCTGTGCGTCATAACGTCCAGACACCCAACACAGACAATTCATTCAGGAAAAACTTTGTTCCCCAAAGTCTTGCCACCTCATAAACCGTCTATAGTCATGGATAGGGAAGTCAGCCTACGGGGTATTCATTATTTTCGGATATATTGATCCAGAATACAGTAGCCACCAGGGTTTCATTCCTTGATTCATTCAAGTTACGTGAGTGAAGCAAATGAAAGGAATGCTATTTTCTTAGAGTTGCAAAAGTTTGTGTTAATTTCCATTTAGCGTGTTGGTTCTTTCTTATGATGATGAAGTTCATTATTGCCGGCTTTGTTAAGTTGGGGATGTCGGTCTATAGTCGGACTTTCGACTTTCTCCACTTTTGGGAAGGGATAGTTAGGTTATCGGCCTACAATCGGATGGGTTTATATTCAGAATTTAACGGTATATACACATATATATACATATATATATATATACATATACACATATATATATATTCTGATATTCCCAGTTTATGAACAGTTAATAAATCATAGATCCAATCATATTTTTCTATATTTTTATGTAATAATAAGTGGGTTTTCAACCCAAAAAATTTTTGTTTTGGACCTTTCATAAACTTATGTTTTATTCTTTCTATTTCATGTCATTTTATACATGTTCATATTTATCTTTTCAATTTTTCTGCTACAAAATATATGCATATGCATCAATATAATAATAAAGCCACTTCAATTTCCTTTAAAATGACATAAATTATATTGGATTCTTGTAAGGTAACATATTCAAGATGGACTGACCTGTGTGAAGTAAATAAAAAGTCACAAATATTTGATATGATACAAACAGTATACACAATAACTTCTCTGTTTACGTAAACTGTACTTATGCAAATTCAGTCTTACATAAATCAATTATTAATCAAATTATTTACAAAGAAAAATACTTTTATACATATCTGAGAACCAGTATCTAAAATACATTTTACCTTTTTACATTTTAAGTGAGCAACAAGAGATACTACACCTAGAGGATCCATAATATTCAATATCAATAAGAGCTGGATATTACAAAACAAAATCAATGAAAGAACTCGTTGCTTTTGAATCAGATTAAAATACCAGATTAAAAAAAAACTATGAAAGCTGTCGCTACCTTCTGCAACAGATTAAAATGCAAGATAAAAAAATAATGAAGGCAACTTCTAATTTTGCATCAAATTAAAAAACCAAATAGAAAGCTATGAAAGTAATCACATTTTCTGTAGCCTCTATTTCTAACAAGGACAACACATCATACCAGCATTTCATATAAAGATACTGTAGCCACTGAACAAATTTGTTTTCTGTATGTGTGCTCAACAACTTGTGTATTAACTTAGTTTTATTTTACATGTGCATAACATTAATGATTTGTATTAACTTGTTTTATGTAGATTAGTGGTAGATAAAATACAGCCTGTGTGTCAGATCTGAACTGGAAAAAAATTTTGTTTGGTCTGCCAAGCTAATTTAAAATTACCATATGCATTGCCATGGAGCTCACAAAATTGATATTCAAATAATATTATTATCTATGGTTTTCATATATTGGGCACTTTCATAACTACTAAATTATGGGGTAAGGTGGATCTATCTCTCTATTTACTCGCTAAACCATTTATTGCCTTTCAGTGTCAGGGGTAGAAGAGTTCTCTGGAAATGGCCCTCATGTGTTCTGAGTACATTGTGGAATTTGTTGCCTCTTTTATTTTGGTGGTCCATCGTTTCCGTGGTCCACCTCTCGGTCTGCCTTCACTGTATCTGTGTAGCATAGCTTGTTGTGGTATGCTGTCTGGTGGTGGTATGCTGTCTGGTGGTAGTCTGCTGATGTGTGTAAACCATTTGATCTGTTGGCTCTTAATATATTCCAAGATTGGGGCGGTGCCGGTTCTTTATCTAATGTCTTCATTTCACACTGTCTCTTAGTGATATTCCTAGGATTCTGTGTAAGCATGCCATTTCAGCTGTCACAAGTTTACGTTTTTCTTGTGCTGTCGTTGTCCATTTTGGCACTGGGTAGCACAGCGTTAGCATAATATAAAGTTATTTTGGTGTTTAAATCTACATATTTGTTTCTGAAGATTGGTGTCATTTTCCCTAGGGTTTGGTATGCTTTACTACATCTATTGCATATTTCTCTACTGCTCTTGACGTCTGTTGTTATATTGCTTCCTAGGTATGTGAATTCTGTCACTTGTTTAAGTCTGTTGTTTCCAATATATATATATAACTTAGTGTATCCTTCTGTTCATCCTATCTTCATTACTTTTGTCTTTTCTATGTTTATCTTCATTTTAAAGGATAGGCATGTTTGATGTAAACTGTCTATAAGTCTTTGTAGTTGCTCTTCTGATGATGCTACTAGTGCTTGGTCATCTGCAAATAGCAATTCGTTAATGGTATTCGCAGATGTGGTCTATGTATGTTATAAACAATAGGGGGGATAGTACACATCCCTGTCGCACTCCAGAGTGGATTTGAAAATAATCAGATGTGCCTGCGCTTGTTCTTACTGCACATTGACTATTGGCGTATATGCTCTAACATAGGCTTATCAGATGTTGTGGAACTCCATATGTCTGTAATGTTATCTATAATTGTGCTCTATCCACTCTGTTAAAAGCTTTCTCGTGTTCCACGCAAGCCAAATATGTCTTGGTTATGTTCTATCGCTCTTTCTGCAAGTTGCTTGAGGGTGAAGTATCTGTGTCCAGTTGTGTGTTGTTGAGCTGTGGTTCTATATATGCGCGCATTCTTCTCTCTAGTATCTTGCTAAAGATTTTTCCTATGTGGCTTAAGAGTGATATGCCTGTATACTTAGTGCAGTCCCTCTTACTGCCTTTTTTCTTCCAGATGGGAGCAATCACCGCTGTATTCCACTCCTGTGGTGTTTTTTTGTGTCTGCCATATCACATTGAACAGTCTGTGTGGCCACTTTATACCTGTCCCTGTTAGCATTTTTATTAAAGTTCTATAGGTATGCATTCTATTCCTGTTGCTTTGCTGCTTGGTGCATGTTTAACTGCAACTTCAATTCTGGATTTTAGGATGTATGGTTCTAGGTCTTTTTCTATTGTATTTATTGTTATTCTCTTCACCTTCCTTTAAGTTTAACAGTTGTTTGAAGTAATTTTTCCATCTTCCCATGATTTCTTAGGGCCTATTTAGTATGTTTCCATGTTCATCATTTATTATTTCTGTTGGTTAAAAAAATGTGGATACAAAACCTTATAAAACTTGTAGTGTAGATTGTAGTCCTATGAATCTGCATGGAATAGTGTTCATTCACTAACCATTATGTAATCTCTGTTGTTCAACTTCATAAACAATGTTTTGCTCAGTTTTATTCTTTCATTTTTTGTAGCAAATTCATCTATTATCTTTAGCGCTAATTAGTACAATGCAAAGTTAGCATACAACAATTATTTTGGGCAAAAACAAGCTATAACAAGGTTATTTGTATTATGTAATTTGGAGGAAAAATTTCTGCTTAAACAAGGTGCTTTGTTAATTGAATTGGAAAATTCAACTTCAACAAGGTCATTTCTCTTAAGTGAATGGGAAAAAAGTGTGCTCAAAAGGAGTTTTCAGTTTTCTTTTTATAGTGAAAACAAAAATTTTATTCCAAAATAGTATTTTCTATTAGACAAATTGGATTTTTTTGCTCAATATAATTTTTATGTCACATATCAGAAATTGTGTACAAGGACGGAACTCTGAATAAATAATTTTGGTTACTCATTTCATGAAAATAGAATTGACATATATACCAGCCTGATTGATGTCTATCACTTAATAACAATAGTTAGAATGTTATATTATTTCATAATAATGCAGGCACACATTTACTTTGAATGTTCTGTTTGCATTCAGGAATATAATAGTTATGTACACTTGCTGCAGGATAGCCTTAATCCCATAAACAACAACACAGGAGTGTGCTACACAAGGCAGCTATGCAACACATCTCAGCGGAGTTGTCCCGTTCCCTGTGTCTCTCCTCAACATAGACCCTGTCAAAAGAAAATACCATATAAAGAGTTAAACCTTGTTTACAAATGATATGAAAAGTAAAGTCATGTCCATATTTTGGTGCTGAATGCTAATTAACAAGCTAAAATAGCAGTCATGTACTTGATATAGAATACATTTTGCAACATTTAACATTGTTTTCACTTTTCAAAGTTTGATGAATAAACATAATTTGAATATTTAACCATGTCTATTTCTTTACTGCCCAAAATACACTTCTATATATTTTATACAAGTAAATTCAAGGAGGAAGCATGAGGATAAATGAAAATAATTCTTACAGCTGATGGGAATTGAACCAGGTTCGCTCTAGTAGCACCGAATCGCTTTGCCACACAAATAAACAGGTTTTCCATACTTGACCAACCACATCCCCAAAATAAGACATGATCCCGTCAAGACATTCAACCTGTACTCATTCCCGTCAGCTGTAAGAATTATTTTAATTTATCCTCATGCTTCCTCCTTGAATTTACTTGTATAAGATATTATTTGAAGCAAAATTGTTCTGTCTCTATGTTATTTATGTTTACAAGAAGGTCTCTAGGTCCTTGTAATACGAATCTGAATGTTCTATGTTTGTGTTCCTGTGGATACTTAAATACTTGTATGGGATGTTCGTTGTTGTAATAGTCCTTGTTTCGATTGGACCATTATCAGTGACTTGAGCACAGCTCGAATGTCTTGACAAGATCACATCTTTCTGGGGGGATGTGGTTGGTCAAGTACGTAAAACCTGTTTACTTGTGTTGCCAAGCGATTCAGTGATGCTAGAACGGACCTGGTTCAATTCCCATCAACTGTAAGAATTATTTTCTATATGATAGCATAGGTCTGTGTAATAATAAATACTGCTAGAACAAGCATTCTTTTCTATATAACATGGGAGTAATTTTTAATTCAAACCATGAAAAACGAGTGAACTCAAAACTTGGGTGTGCTGGTCAGCTGGTGAAAGATTTAACATTAAACTAGTTTCCAAACCTTGAGATGTTTCACATGCACATTCCAGAATAAGTATTAAAATATAACTCACACTTGTTGTGCTGGTGGTTGCTGCTGGTATGTGCCTGGGTGACCATACCCATACTGTTGAGGATAGGGTTGTCCAGTATACGGAGGATACGGCTGTCCATAACCATTATAGCCTTGTGGGACAGGAGGATAACCAGGTTGGGTAGGGCCATATGCCTGAGGAGGAGGTGCTCCATAGTAACCAGCAGGTGGTGGTTGAGGATACCCACTATCATATGGTGGAGGTGGAGCATTGGGTTGACTGTTACCATATGGACCACTCATCTTTCTGAAAATAGATCAAAATACACATAAGAATATTATTAATAAAACAAAACAAAATACACATAAGAATATTATTAATAAAACAAAACAAAATACACATAAGAATATTATTAATAAAACAAAACAAAATACACATAAGAATATTACCGGTAGTAACAGGAAACTAAACAATATACACATAAGAATACAGTGGAATCCCTATATAGTGCATTATTTTATAACAGATTTTCCTATATAACAACACTTTTCAAAATCCTCAATTATATTTATTCTATATTGTATATAGAAAATTTCTGTTATTACATACATATTTTGCCAGTCTGGGCCAAGTTGGTATAACGTAACAGGATTCCACTGTATTACTACCATAACAGAAAGCTAACACACAAATAATATAAAAAGATAAAATCATAAGTATCACTGTTTGATCACAAGTACATACAGTGGAATCCCATTATAACAACTTGATCCGGATCGACAAAATATGTATGCAATAACAGAAATTCACTATATACAGTACAAACAATATAGAATAAATATAATTGGGGATTATGAAAAGTGTTTTTACACTGGGAAATTTGTTATAAAAGAATGCACTATAGAGGGATTCCGCTGTATTGAGGGCTATTCTGAAAGGTACAAACCAAGTGTGTTCTCCTTCAGTAGCAGAAGTACTGGAATAAATGTATACAATCACAATGGAACTACTTTGAAAGAGATAAGACCAACTAGTCAGCAAATACAAATGTTTTCTGGAAAACAAAAATAAAGTATGGGAACTTATTGAACATCCCTAATACACAATAACAAGGATAATGTCTTCTAATATAACAATTTATCAACTACAATACAAATAGAACAATTCATCAACTATAATACAAATAGAACAATTCATCAACTACAATACAAATAGAACAATTCATCAACTACAATACAAATAGAACATTTCATCAACTACAATACAAATAGAACAATTCATCAACTACAATACAAATAGAACATTTCACCAACTACAATACAAATAGAACAATTTATCAACTACAATACAAATAGAACAATTCATCAACTACAATACAAATAGAACATTTCATCAACTATAATACAAATAGAACTCATCAGCTATAATAGAAATAGAACAATTCACAAGGTTTAATACAAATAGAACAACTCATAAGCTATATTACCAAAGTGCTGAACAAAATTAGTTTCAAGGAAGCAAAGTCTCTGATACAACAATCTACCTATTCGACTTCATTGTAGTGGGCTAAACAAAAACTACAGACCTGAGCAGGACAACAAATTGAACAGAAACAACCAAGTCATGATATTTCAACCAAGAACAGACACTGTTATCTAAAGGCACACTTTCAGGAAGCTGGCATCAGCTGCTCTGCTGCCTACATCTTCATAGCAACAACACATAACATATACAACAGGACTATCTCAGCTTCACCATTCACAGAGGCTCACAGGAGCACCTCTGCAAACTAAATTGTGGAGAACCCACAGCAACCTAATACAAATCATTCTAAAAATGACCAATATCAGGCCGGACGAATAGCCATTGACGGCAGAAGAATATATTTCTTATATGAGATGGTAGTGTGTAAATCGCATTGGATCACATATCAACAAAAAAAGAGGTAGATATCAAGATGCCTACATCAATAGCATTATTAATTTGAAAAGAAAATATTGCTGTCTACCAAATGAACTGCCCTGCTATACACAATGTTAATAACTAAAAATGTTTCTAGCAACATGATGCAAGGAACTAAAGAGGTTCATAATCTATTTTTTTTAAAAACAAAGAATAACACTAGCATCATATATGATACAACAAAGTTATTTATGATGCTTTTCATGCTTATTTTTATAAAATATGTGCTTAAAAAGGGTTTAAAAGCCATAGAAGATTAACTTCACTGTACTCGGTTTCCCATATGTACTCCGTTATTCTCAACGAAGAGGCACACCGCCTGCCGAGAGTACCACTCATAGCACGTAACTCCATAGCTTCAAGTGATAATCCACAGGGATCTCTGAAAAAAATCCACCTTATAAACAAGATGACACGAGCCGGATTCGAACCTGTGACCTCTTGAACACAAGGCGAGCAGCTTAACCACTACGCCAGGGAGATCCTGTGTATATGTGTATAAATGAAAATGTTTTCTATGTTTGTTTATACAATGATCTTACTTAGACCGAAACATCTACCATTTAAATTTTTATTCATTTTATTACAAATGTGAAGTATTTGTAGCACATATGTATTTACTAACAATTATTACTGTGACATTTGTGTTACTACGCCCATACCCGAATGTTAGATCTACTCTGACTGTTTTGGTCATTATATATTTATATGATACAGTTATTAAAATTTATACCAAACATGTTTCAATGGTTAGTAAACTCGCTTCATTGACTTGCGATCCAAGGGCAATTCCTAGTTTTAAAAACTATCAACACTACATGTTTCCACTTAAGAGAGCAGCAGGGAGGTGGTGCTTGTGGCTGTGCAATAAAAGCTATACGCCTTGCTGTCTCCACATCATGTACACAGTGGTTTTTTTTATTCACAAACTCAAAGAAAAGATCCCCATTAATTACAGTCAAACTATTGACATCACAGATGTGAGAACAACGCTATAATCTCTCAGCCATGCGTCACACCTTAATCACCAACAACCTGAAAATTGGCAACTTAACAAATTTAGAATAGTAAAAATGACCTGCAAAAAACTGACCATATCAATGCAGAGCGCTTTCAGTCACAGAAATATAAGAATCTTACACTTCCCCAATGACTCAGCAGTGTCAAAGGAGACAAACAATTTTTACTGTAGATCACTCAGATGCAAATATTTTAAATTCAAATTACTAAATATTACCATATACAACGATATAATCTTGATGAACACACGGACAGAAATTATAATCAATATTCCCTTCAGCTGGAGACAGAACCACCATCCATTCAATGTTGCTTAGAGCAAATACTGCTTAAACAAATGCTGTAATGTTTTATAGATATTGATTGTAGACCTAACAGACAGGGCAATGATAATAAATGTGTGCTAGCTCAAACTGGATGTGATAGATTGTTCTGGAGCTTTTTTGTAATGTGTTGATTTTCTGTTGAAATTCATATTACACAGATCGAATAGAAGTTGACCATAGAAATGAATGTGTCAGGTCATTTGCGCAAACTAAAACTATGACAAAGCATTTCTATTCTCTGGACTCCTGCTGGAAATCAGTGGAAGCAATAGAGACCCAATTGAAGTTTCTTCTTCTTCTGCGTTCATTCTCAAACTCCTGCAAATTATCAGGATGTAGTCCAGAGAACAGAATGCATTGTGTCATGGTTTATCAGGATGTAGTCCGGAGAACAGAATGCATTGTGTCATGGTTTACAGCACTGCTGCGATATCTGCACCTTTCGGGCTGACACATCCGACTTCAGCATGGCTTTGGGTCACAGACCCTATATGGGATGGGACAGTCAACTCCATCCCATAACCTCCTTAGTCGCCTTTTACGACGTGTGGAAGGTAAACAGTGTTGCTATTCTTTGTTCCCCTTTCGGGCCCCGGCAACACACGGGCGCAATTGAAGTTTGGGAACAAACATTTTTTTGCAGAATCAATGTCATAGGGTGTCAGAACTATTTTATTTGATGCCCTCCTCAATGTCTTAAATGTAGGGTATTATACATATTCTCTTCCTGATTTCATCATGTCTTATTCTGTATAGTTTGGTAACCCTTACAGTTTACTTCGTCACTTCGTTTTACATGCTACAATTTTTCTATATTGTAAAATTGTTAGTGATTGTATTGATACTAATATCAGAAGTTGTTGGCATAAAAGATAACTGTTTATCATCTCTCTTCTTAACTTTCATTTGAATCTTTCCACTGACAAAATTTACTGACTTCAATGTTTTGCAATTAGCTACACTTACTATTTATATCTATTTATTTTCAGTTCCCTATGGAATGAAAGAGTTATGTGATGTGCTGTCCTTTTGATGTGTCCATTGAGGTCCCAATTCATTTGATCTCTTCCTCCACTGTTCTTGAAGTATTCTTTAATTTTCCAACTCTCCTCTTTCCCTGTGAGTTCCAGTCTAGTGCTTGTCTAGTTATGTTTGCAAGCTACTTTCTGAGGGTGTGTCATATCCACATACATTTTTTTATCTTTACCACCATCAGGCACTGGTGTGTTCTCTATAACTCATCATTTGATATAAATTCTGGTCATTTAATGTGAAGTAAACGACGAAGACATGTATTGATAAATATCTGCGGTTTTAATGTGATTTTCTGAGTTACATGCTTGTTTCAGAAGTCATAAAATAATGCTGACTGTGCATTCATATTAAACAACCTAACCTTGTTTCTCTGGAATAATGCAGAGGAATTCCATACCGGGGGAACAGTGTTTACAATAAACCCCTGAGACTAACGGGTACTGAACCAGGTTCGTTCTAGAGTCACTAAATCACCTCGCAACACAAGTAAATAGGTTTTTCCGTACTTGAGTAACCACATCCAAAAAAATGCTATTTTGTCAAGACATTCAAATTGTGTACTCAAGTCACTGAGAATGGACCAATTGAGACAAGGACTGTTACAACAACAAACATACTGTACATGTATTACAAGTATACTCAGGAACACAAATATAGAACAGTCACTATATAGCACGAATGACACTCCTTTTAAAAGGTAACACTTCTCCCCTTAAGGAAAACAAACATATATTACCATATACAACGATATAATCTTGATGAACACACGGAAAGAAATTATAATCAATATGCTTGTGACAGCACAGTTAAATGAAAAAACCAGTATCAGCACATCACTCAAAACAGTGAAAGAAGAGATAGACAAGGAAGAAAAAAGAAGGTAGATGAGAAACAAAGATGATAAACACGCATGTAAATCTCTCTGGAAACACATTAACATAGAATAAAAGTAGAAACATCAAGAAGAGGCAATCTGGAAACAAACCAAGTATGTTGAGACAATGGCAGCAATTTACAGTTATCAATAGAAACAAATCATGATAATTAATACAATGAGCTAACTATAACAAACATTCCTGTTATTGATCTGCCAACTCAAGCATATGCTGAATGAAAGCTTAAAACATGCTGAATGTCTGATCTGTCACATGCTATGTCAAATGTCAATAAAGCCTAGGCATGTGACACTAAACACACCCACATAGATTAAAAGTAGCACAAGATGTGCTACAGGAATTACGCATTGTTTGTTATTTTTAAAAGGAATAATTAATTGGTGGCTGCAAGCTGTCGAAATACAGTCTAAATATATAATTTTAAAAATATAAAGACAATTATTTTGTTACATTTTGTTAAAATAAAAATTTTATGTAAAGCAAATACAAGATGGAACATATTGACGTTTCGACCTAATGGTATTTGTCAATTGTGGAAAAAACATAAAATATATATAAAACAACTATCAGTATGTATTTTACTGCTATATGATATTATGAGAAAATTAACTTGAAGTAAACATGTAAAAGTTAACTTTGACATTATGTGAAAATTAAACTTAGAGTAAAAACATGTGAAAGTTAACTTGGTAAACAACATTGTATAAGAAAATTAACTTGGAGTAAGTACAATTTATCAGAAAGTTTAATTGGTGTAAACACATCAGTGAGAAACTTATGGATTGCACGCATTATGTAAACATTCACATGGAGTTAAGGTCATAGATATGACTTTGTCAATGGAATGTGATTACACCACCTCCACCTTTCAAAAAAAAAAGCTAATCACCACTCTATAATGGTGTTTTAGTGATAATCATTAAAGTGGGAGGGAGTACCCTCCATTCAGTTTCCCAGTACTATAAATCAAGTTCTATTTACCAAAGGGCAATGAATATTTGATAACTAGAACCCTCTCCTCCTTATTTACTGGTTGAGAATATGTGAGAAAGCTATTATATAGTAAGTACATTATACCAGAAACTTACTCTGGAGTAAAAAAATATGTAATAAAGTTAATATGGAGGAAGGACATTGTAAGAAAAGTTAATTTATAGTGAACACATTATATACAATTTAAATTGAGCACAGTATGTGAAGTATAATTTGAAGTGAGCACATTATGTGAAGGATAATGGTGATCACACTTGGTGATATCATCCCAGGAAGTAACAGCAAACTTTATATTAAAATATACACTGAAGACAGATGTGCGTCCCAAAAGACAGATGGCGCACATTAAAACTGCGGAGATGTGCATTTCCCTAGCAGTACCATTGTTCTGCACCAACAGAGATCCAGTGTGAGTTTGAGAATTCATGCAAACAAACAATATTAAAATATAACCAAAAAAATGACAGACACAATTTCTAAGTTTAACAGTAAATTAAAAAAAGGTACTGTACATTTCCATGTATAGGCCAAGAATTTTTTTTCCCCACTATTGGTGTAAGGGGTTCGGCTTATATACGTGTACAACAAAAATGTTTTTAAACTATTACCAATATAATCACTAAAATGGTAATGCAGAATACAGTCAAATAGGCCAACCACTGGCATGGTAAAACTTACCGGTAAAAAAAGTCATTAAAATCCTTCAATGTCAGAAACACTAAATTCTGAAATAGTTCACGAGTTTCACCCTGTCACAGACATCATTAGTCTTCGCCTCATTATCTACCGGCACATTGTCGACATTGTCCAGCGCTTTTTGAAAGATGTGCAATCATTTTGGATGGAATATTCGACAATGAATTTTTAACCACTTACCGATTTAATTATTCAGCTTCTTTTATGTTTGCCACCATTCATCACAGCTACATCGGATAAGAGTATTCATTTTATTTTGCTTTAAATCTGTATTTAAATGGTTCTAGTGGCTACAGGAGGAAGTCAAGGCTCCCAGGAATTAGATATGGGTGTGCACAAACTGTGACCATTTACAGTATGCCAGGTCATTCACAAATATGGCACTTGGAAATTTCACTCACTTAGGCAGCCTTGAGGTTTTCTTTAAAACGTGTGTGTGTGTGGGAGGAAGGGATGCCATGCAAATGAAACAATGAAACAGGTCTTCTCCTTCCAGTCGCCTTTACGCCTTTTCATTACATTGTGCGATTTGACGGCAAATGTAAAAACCAAGATAAAAATTGACCTCTTCCATTCATTGACTAAGCTTAAAATTACAGTATTGGCTTATGCTATCACTAGCACATGAATGGTCTCTGCTAACATTATAGCCAATCTTTGATGCAGAGACAGCACTGAATGAATAAATGAATCTGAGCAAAGGTGGTACTATATTATCCTTATTGTTGTATTTTATGTTGAGTACAGGTAGGTTATAGAATTTGTGTTTCAAATGTTATAAAAAAACACAGATGGAAATACCTCGGTCAAATTTTAAGACTAGATGAAAACAGAATAAACCAACAAGCCCTTATGTGGACACCCGAGGGTAAAAGAAAACGAGGAAGGCCTAAATCAACCCTAAAAAACACCATACTTAAAGACGGGGAAATAACAGGCTGCATGGCCATACAAGAACTAAAACTGCAGGCAGTGGACTGTAACACATGCAGAATTAAAACCTCCGCCTTAAAACAGTTAAATTAAAACAGTTGCCGCCTGTGTCATGAAAGGAACAAACTAACTAACAGGTAGGTTTGCAAATGGAAAAAATGACTTTGTATCTTACTGTTGCTAAAGTTGGTGAAAATTTTTCCTTTTAGAATTATTTTGTTTGATCCTTCATTCTTATAATAACGGAACTCCACAGATTTTATTACGGGTATTTTTGTTTTCCTACCTCATCCTACATACAGGTTTTCGACTTTTGTCATTAAAGTTACATTCTAAGCCTATATATGGATCGACTTATTCACAGAAATATATGGTAAAGATTAATACTGGGAGCTTAGTCTGAACAAAACTTTCAAAATCCTAAATCTAGAAAAGGAGTAGAATAAAGAAAGGTCCTCTGGTAGAAATTAACTGTTTACTATTGAACATGTTACTGTTATACTGATCCCCAGATATTAAAGCAATTGGTACTTATTTCCTATGTGCTATAGGGGTGGTGTCTCCAGAGTTTTTTCTCATACCCAGAAGACTAATTCTCAGCTTTGTGCAGTGCTTTGAGAAAAGTCTCCCTTATATGAGGAAGTAACTTATGAATGTGAAAAAAATCCACAAATGTAAAAGCAGAGGACTGACACTCAACAGAGGTTAACAACTCTAATGACAAATTTCCCCCACATCAACACTGTTTTAAAGTTAAATAGATGAAAAATATTCCTCTAAAGAAATGGATGTTTCAAGAAAGTAATTAGGAAATGTCTAAATCTGTAATGCTGCAAAATACAGTTCTTGCTTCTAAACACAGAAGAGTTGAGTTGAATGATAAAACCACCATGATTGGTCTGTGGAAATTATCCATAGACAGCTACAAACTTTATATACAAAGGAGGATCTTAAGAGCAGTGCACAAAGCTCTGCAGCACATAGGAGGACTAGGATCTCATTTTTAACACTTTCGCTGTCAGAGAAGCAAACGTGGCCTTTTATTTTAACCAAACACATACATTATTAAACAACAAAATATTTATAAAGATGCATTTCATAGAAGCTAAGTCTACTTGTGGATCCATTGAACTGCCCGCTACACACTGGGAGGTCCCCTGTCTTTGGATGACCCGGGGGGAGGGTCCTCTCCATGTGTAGCATGTGGTTCGAAGCATACACAGCAATTTTTAATCAGAGGTCAGTTAGGTCACAAAATCTGAATGAAACTATGCGTAATAGTAAAAAGTTGGACTTATCATGTGATAAGGCCACATTTGTTTAACCTGTACCCATCCCAGCATTCAAACTCGCTATGCATTGATTTTTATACTACTTCATTGCATCAAATGTTTCTCATTGTTTGAAATGGTGATTTGGCTTGTGCTATCCTGCTCTTTTATCTCACCTGATGTTAAAATTGTAACAAAATACTTTATCCACTTGATTTAATTTTGCATCTTTGATATTAATACTGCATCTTGGGGTGTATATTTATGTGAAACAACCATTACTTGTTTTTTTCTTGTTTAGACTGAGGTCTTTGTTTTCACTGTCTTGTACTACAATGTCTATCCATTGTAGTTTTGGAGATGGCTTTAGCATCTATGTCAATGCTAACGGTGATTTGGAAAAGCAACATCAGTGTTGGAGTGAAAGGCAAACTGTATAAGTCACTGTTGCTTTCTGTTGTGAGAGTTCAACACTCACTGCGGACATGGAAAGATGAACACAGGTTTTAGAGTACAAATGCTACAGATGAATTCTACGAATTTCCTATAGTGAAATTTGTATGTAAGAAATAAAATAGAGATGTATGCAGGTGTACAAGAACCATTGCTCTCAATAGTGAAACTACAAAAACTAGCATGGCTTGATGGCTTGGACATGTATGCAGACATGATTTCTTGTCAAAAACAATACTACAGGGAACCATCAAAGGGGGAAGAAGCAGAGGAGGGAAAACAAAAACATGGACAGACAACATCAAGGGATGTCCAAGACAAGATTTTTCTTCACTCCTCCGCATTGTTGAAGATAGAAATCGCTGGAGGACTCTGTGCGCTGAAGCATCCAATGTGGTACCCTTAATTGATTAACTACAACATCTAACTGAACTTCATCTTTGAAGTTTGTGTTTGTTCTATGCAATCAGAACTGTATTGTCTGCATATCTCATTATTCAGATTGTAACCTCCAACTGCGGGCTATTCTTAGCATATTTTCTATAGCATAATATATGGGCTGATATATCATGTGTAAGCCTAATCATAGACTATGATTATGTATATAGTATGATTATGGTATAGTATAGTATTCACAAATTGGTAAAAGTAAAGATTAGTTCTTCACTGTGCTATAAATAGCATACTGTTGACAATTTTACCTATCCAACATCACAGATTTCCGTGTAACACTAATGAAAATAATGGCTGCCGTGATGTTGCATCCAGACAATCACAAAGTTCAACTCTAGACACAGATGAACTTATGCATAATCTTTTTGTTTTCAAATTTAGATATTTTTTACAGTTTCCTATTATTTGTGCTGAGTGATCAGTATTTCTGCCCGCTAAACACGGAGCGAGGTGCGCGCGCACATTAGAAATATTATTTCTAATCCTAATCGTCCTCTAAGTACTTAACCTTAAGATTGCCAAATCACACAACAAAGGTTAGGTTATACCTCGAAACTAGAACAAAGGTCACAGTGAAGAACTATTCTTTTGGTGCGCCCACAAATTCAGATATCAATATACCATTATTCCCTGATTCAGTCACTCAATTTGATTGATAGTCATTGATATATCTGATATAATAATGATTAGAATAGAAAGACTAGACCTTTACATAATAGAAATGTAAAGGTCTAGTCTTTCTATTAGTTTTAGCTTACTTAGTTTTACATAGCTTAGTAAGCTATCTGTTTACGCCTACAACTAGGCGCACCTAATCTAGCTACGGCCAAATAATTAAACTGATTACTAAAACTTGGCAGTTGGGTCCCCTATCAATAATGTCAATATCATGCTAAAATTAAAATAATCAAAATGTTTTTTATGATTAATTAAACTTAAACATAGGCCTTAGTTCACGTCGGCTTAATGATAACAGGTGACAACAAAAAATGTCGGGCGGCCTATGTGATGAAAAAAATTATGAAATTGGGCCTAATATCATCAATTCAATTTCAATCATCGGCTTCCGTTTCACTTACTTTTAGTTAGAAGATGGTGGCTGAAAACGACCAGGTCAGAGGCCTACACTACACAGAAGGTGTGAATGAAGGTGTAAAAAAACCGCAATTTACTTTCTTACGTATAGACTTATAAAATGATATGTTGTAAATCCGTATGACATACCCTCACCTGGTTATGTTACGTTTAATATGTTAGGAAGTTTCCTGGCCTCGTTGACAAGTTTTCCGGTTTTACGTACGTCTGGACTCAAGAAAAGTTTTTTGTGTCACGTGATACGATGGTTTTTACCCACTTTTAAGTAGTAAAATAGGGGACACAAAAAACTCAAATAATTTTCTAAATACCACTCCAGTATTTCAAAACATTTTAAATCAAAATAGAGGTGTCTAAAATATAAATAAAGCATAGTAAACGATTCATATTACTCGTTGCTATTTATAAACGAATGGTGCAATTCCATACGTGAAACACGTGATAGCAGTATTATATACTGTCACGTGATGTTTACCATAATATGTGGCGAGTTATGCCTTTGTACATATGTTTATGTGATTCATTCATTCGTTAAGAACAATATATATTTTTTTAATACACACAATGTGGGTGAGAAACAAAAACAAGCAAATTATTGTCATGAATCTAGTTATGTTATGTTGTTTGTCCATCACAAGTGATGATGACCATTTGTTACAGCCACTTTTGAAAATTCAATTTTAGTTATGTCCTTGATTATGAGTTCGTAGATGGCTAATGAGCCCTATTTGAGCTGTAAATGTCCTTGGACAGTTTGGACATGGAATAACGACTGTAGACGGATCTTGGTCTATCCGTGACTTTCTAGCTGCTCTCCGCTGTTGAGCTGCTGCATTTCTCTTCTTTTCACAAGATGATGCGCTCTTTTTTATTTTAGAACGCCATGTAGATCTATTTTGTGCAAGTTCTTCCCATGTATCGTGGTCTATTTCAAAGGCGTTCAGTGAGTCCTTTAACGAGTCCTTGTAGCGCTTCCTTTGGCCACATTGAGATCGTATACCCTTCTCTAGCTCACCATAGAGAAGTATCTTTGGCAGACTATGGTCTGGCATACGCACCAAATGACCTGTCCAACGAATCTGTGTCTGCATCAGGATCGTGTCAATGCTTGGGATACCAGCTCTATCAAGGACAGTGGTATCTGGAATCTTGTCTTGCCATTTGATGTTCATAACTTTTCTGAGACAAGTTGTATGAAAATGATTGAGTTTTTTCACATGACGTCTATACACAGTCCATGTTTCACTAGCGTATAGCAGCACTGGAAGTACCACTGCTCTGTAAACTTTCAGCTTAGTCTGTAGGTTAATGCCATTTCTGCGCCAAACATTTGCGTACAATCTGCCGAAAGTACTGCTTGAAAGTATTTTATGTTATAATTCATGCCTTTGGGATGTGAAATTTCCTATTTTGTATAGCCTCAATCCACTGTTCGCAAACGAAAACCCACTTGTACCTTCCTAATCATACTCATTGAGTATACCCACTCAAATGTTTAAGAATTACAGAACCATTAGCCTTATAACACACCCAAGTAAAGTGATGCTCAAAATACTGCTGAGCAGATTAAAGCACAAGTCCGAAGAAGTAATTGCAGAACATGCTGGCTTCAGAGAAAACAGAAGCATTGTTTAACAAATATTTAACATCAGAATATTAAGTGAAAAACGTATACAGCCCCAACGTGATCTATACCACAACTGCATTGATTTTACAAAGGCAATTGAATGTGTTTGGCATGATGGTCTATGTCACCTATTGAGACAATTTAATTTTGACACCATAATCATAAACATTGCTGAATCATTTTACAAGTGTGTGTGTGTGTTCGTCCATCACAAGTGATGATGACTATTTTTACATCCACTTTTGAAAATTCAGAATTACGACCATGCGTAATAGTTCGTAGACGGCTAATGAGCCCTATTCGAGCTATAAATGTTCTTGGACAGTTCGGACATGGAATGATGACTGTGGGCGGATTTTAGTCTATCCGTGACTTTAAAGCTACTCTCTGCTGTTGGGCTGCAGTATTTCTCCTCTTTTCACAAGATGATGCACTCTTTTTGACTATAAAGCACCATGTAGATCTATTTTGTGCAAGTTCTTCCCATGTCTTGGTCTATTTTGTACAAGTTCTTCCCATGTGTCTTGGTCTATTTCAAACGCTTTCAGTGAGATCTATAACGAGTATTGTCCTTGAGTATTTTCTGTCACCTTGAGATCGTTTACCCTTCTCCAGCTCACTATAGAGAAGTATCTTTGGCAGGCGATTGTCTGGCATACGTACCAAAGGATCTGCCCAACGAATCTGTATCAGGATAGTGTCAATGCTAAGGATACCAGATATTTCAAGGATAGTGATATCTGGAATCTTGTCTTGCTCTCAAGACAAGTTGTGTGAAAGTGATTTATTTTCCTCAAATGACGCCTATACATAGTCCATGTTTCGCTTGCGTATAACAGCACTGGAAGTACAACTGCTCTCTAGGCTGTCAGCTTAGTCTGTAGGTTAATGTCATTTCTACGCCATACATTTGCAATCTGCCAAAATAATACTTTTTTGGCCACCTTGGGAGTATATGCTCTTCTACAACTCACCACAGAGAAGTATCTTTGGCAGCCAGTGATCTGGTATATTCATCTTTGTCAAAGTCAAACGTATCGAGAATATTGTCTTGCCTTCAGATATTCATAATTTTTATGAGGCAAGATCTGTGAAAGTGATTGAGCTTCCTTATATTTCGCCTATACACAGTCCATGTTTCACCAGCGTATAACAACACTGGAAGTACCACTACTCTGTAAACTTTCAGATGAGTCTGTATGTTGCTGTCATTTCTATGGCAAATATTTGTATGCAATCTGCCGAAAGGGCTGCTTGTATTGGTGATCATTGTATAGACTTCATTATCAACAGTGGCGTTTTGTGATAGTGTACAACCTAGGTATGTGAATATATTCATAACTCTCATTGCTACGTCATTTTGCTTTATGTAAGGCTCGTGATTTATATTTCTAATCGCTGATTGTATATTTATGTTAACCACTTTTTAGAAATGTGCACAAATTTCATCGACCTACGCTCAATGTTCTTCTTCTTCTCGTTCGGAGTTTGACATGTCTACACAGCAAGTCCTGTTTTCTAAATAAATGCTGCTATATTTGAAAGCTCCTCAGTGTTCCCATACATCTTTCTGTGGATATCCATCTCTGTGAGCCAGTGTTCTTCCCTTGACCTAAGCTCAATGAGAAAACCTTTCCTTTCGAGTGGATCTTCGTGGATGTAAAAATTATTTTCAATGGGGATTTTGATTTAAGTGAAAAAAAAAGAAAGAGATGCATAGAACGTCAACCTTTAAATCAGTGACAAAATGAATCGAGAGACTGGAAATGATATTCGATGCAGTGGATGAATTATAGTTTTCTACGTGTCTCTCCGTGATCTATGTGGTTCACAACGTGTTGCGGGAATTGACCTACATACCCGTTGGGTCAATAAATTATGTTACCTCATACGCGTGAATTCACCTAAAATCATACTTTCCCTTCCATTTAAAAAAAATAAATTATATTTATGTCTATACTATATCAAAGTATTACACTTTCCACTGGAGAGGTTTATGTAATGAACAAACCAAACTGGAGCTAAATTTAGCTTTAAAAACTTGCCAACTCTATAAACACGCCTGCACTCATATCAGAGGTCTACAATTCAGTTTCTCTACAACAGTCTAAACATGTCCTACAAGAAACACATAGACCAAGGGTGGGCAAACTTTTTGTGCAGAGGGCCGCATTGAAAATTGTAAAGCTATTGGAGGGTCGCATATAATATTATGTATGTATTTGTTTAAAATTCTCGGTAAGTAATCAATTAAATATTTTTATTCTAAAGAAAGGTAGTTTTACATAATGTAGATAACTTCTGAAATATATTACATTTCTTACAGATTTACACTATAACAGTATATTTTCTAATATGGATAAAAGATTTTGCAAATATTTTAACAATGTTCGTGTATTTAAAAATGTGTTTGAGGGCCGCAAAATATCTAATGGCGGGCCGCATGCGGCCCGCGGGCCGTAGTTTGCCCACCTCTGATATAGACAATATTATCCAGAAAAGTAAACATAGTTTGGCATTGCTAAAACTATTAGAACCTGTGGGTATAGAAAATTGGTTACTTGTTCTGCTTTTTCAACATCAATCACAGGTTATTGTCTGGAGCTCCTCACATTATCAACAATGGTTGGGACTCGTTCGGGATGAATGTATGCCTCGGTTGAATGCGTAATCCGACGGTTGTGATGAGAGACACGTTTGGATTAATCTCATCACATCAAGACACGCACTGGCACTTGTGGGGAAAAAATGAGTGTGATCCCTACATGAATACCTATCGAATGTTAAAGATTCAGAACTCCAGATGTGTCATTGATGGCAAGCACGAATAAGAGAATTTCTCAAGTCACCCCTGTTGAGGAAATACTTCATTAAATTAAAAGATATATACTCAATGGGAAAGGATAAGAGCTGATTAAAATCCGTCAAGTTATAGAGATGTTATAAACACACTCGGCATGGAATGCGTGTATTGGTGCAATGGAAAAGCTGATCTAGAAATCAAAGAACTGATAGCCGATAACAAGGAAGAGAATTCTTGTTCTTTGCCGATCATCACTCAATCAGGTTGGAACTCCGGATTCTGTGATATAGGCTGCTGTCTGTTTTAGAGTTTCCACTGTGCCATATAGTTTATCTTCGATGCTGATTGGGATGGGCCATGTCTTGTTTATCAGATTTGTATACTGGGGACATTCTTGTAAGATATATTCTGCTGTCATATTCGCAAGGCTGCAATGGCGAAGCCCAGTTGTACCTATTTTGAATTTGTTGTACAGGTCATGTCTCATTTTGTTTTGACCAGTTCTGGCCGGAAGTGGATAATGTGGTCATATACATACATGACTCTGTCCGGAGTGGGTCAAATCGGACTGGGACTTTTCTGCAATTCTATGAGGTAAAGTTACTGCTGTAAAATGTGTAGTATATAGTACAGCAACCTGCAATATGCGGATGGAGATCTAGGCAGTTAAAGATACTCTAAAATGGATCTCAAAAACAGTGACTTTCATGGCCGTTATTGTGTCGGACTCTCAATCCATGATCCGTAAAATTCAACATATATGGCTGCGTCATGAATGGGTGGAGTATATTGTGGTTACACCTTTCCAAGAGGACTTAGTGTATATTTTCCTTAGTCACGCTGTAGTTAAAAGAAATAAGAGAACCGACAAATTAGCGCCAAGAGCATATGTGTCAAAACAGATGACAATAGACAAGGGGGCATTGTAGATAACGTATATAAGCATCCATTGGTCGAGAACATCATAGTAGATGAGACTGTTATTAAGAGATTTAGAGAGTTTGGAATTGTTCGAGGCCAATTATTGACCACCTCCCTCCTTATCAACACGCTATCAATATCTCAGAAACATCGATTTCCTTGCGTATTTATATTTTGTAAAAATAATTACCCCCCCCCCCCCCCTCTATTAAGCATTTAGAAGAAAAAGCACGAAAAAACGACATTATTTTTTCCGGCTTGTCGAACAATATTGTTTTTTAAAAATCAAACAATTTAATTGGTATGAGAAAAACAGTTTTTTGACGTTAATTTTATTCACACCCCACCTCCCTTGCCAAAGGACATGTGGGGGTCGCGCGAATACTTATTTAAAAAAAAAAGACTTTAGTAAATGGCTACACGGAAACAAATGCTGGTTTTGTTTGAAAATGTGTACAAATCGTTTTATGGTTTACGGTCTGCATAAGATCGTTACGCCTGATTTCTGTTGGCGGTGCTGTAGGTCCCATGGCAGCAATCTGCCATCGAAGATGAAGATAATTTTTATGTACTAAACCGCAGTAACTATTATATGTGGTGGCTGGTTCCCTGCCTTGTTGAGTTTACCTTCTCCAACTCAAGCGTCATGTACCCACTTATAGCTGGATCAACTGTAAGAACGGTCCTATCAGGCAAGAAATCATGAGTCGGTGTTTTATGTCCGGTCGTGGTTTCGAACCTGGCGCGCTCTAACCCGGTGACAGTAAGCAAGTTAACTATCTACTATACTACCACAGTCATAGTACAATACATATGAGCTAAATTGTGATTCATACTTCTAAAATTATGCATTTGACTTTTGTGGTGATTTTCTTTGGCTCTCGACACAATTTAGACACAAAGTGATAAATGTAAATCACGGTAAAAATCAATCACTTTCGAAGGATGAATTCCGATTAGCCATCAAGACTGTATAAATGACGATATTCAATCAATCAATCAATAAACCCATAACCCTTCAGGGTCGTAGGGGTACCACATTGGATCGGGTTTCCAACAATGAGCATGACGAAGTTGTGTTTATGAGACAGGCTAACTAACCACACTGCCGCTGAGCCGTAGCATAGTTAATAGTAGTTTTAGAATAATAAAATTCAAATAACATGAAATCATTCTCTGTAATTTACAATAGTAGCATGCAAAATACGGGCCACATGCAAAATCCGGCTCACCAGGTAATTTTTCTGAGTGGTCAAGCTGATTTGATGAGGATATTCCTCCTTCGCAAGCAAAGATCAGCATGTCATGCACACAAAAAAACAATAAAAATATGATGAACAGGAAGAAAAAACAAACACATTTGTGATTGTCTAATTTGGTTTGGGTTTGTGAGTTTGTAGGTGCCCGATGAGTCTAATTTGTGCCAAGAATGTTCTATTGCAGTACATGCAGGAGTGAAGAGAGTACCAAGTTGAAAAATTTTCGGATATGTCCTTCTCAGTCATTTTGTAAATTTCCCTCGGTGTTCTCACTTTTTTCAAATTTAGTGATGCCAGCAATGATCTCGGTGTGCCAAGCTGAGCGATCGAGGGCTGTAGTCTCCCGGAGATAGGATCGTTGCTGTAGTTCTCGAGAAAGTTCTTTATGTGATCATTAAAGTGCTTTTTTCTGCCCGCTGTTTGAACGTTTACTATCGCACAGCTCCCTATAGAATAATCAATTTGGAAGGCGCAGTTCTGACATATTGGCGATGTGGCCAGTCCAGCGGCGTTGGGACCTAGTCAACAGGTCCATGGATGATTTACACATTTATGACTCTTGGGATTCATACTTCTAAATTATGCATTTGACTTTTATTGTGATTTTTTTTTTGCATCTCGGCAAAGTGTAGACGCAAATTGACATATTTAACTAATGGGTCCAAAGTGACCAATGAAAGCTGATTTTAAAACTAACATAGGCTTATGTTTCGAACTCTGAGCTCAGAAAATACTATTTAACACGTTAACGTCTTCTCAAATGGAAATAAATGCTTAATCTGGCCAGTCGAACTAAAAAGTTTGCATATCACTGATTTTAGCGCGGAAAAAGCTGATATACATGATAAAATAATATTTTATCAGTGAGAATAATTGTCTCTTCTTGTCCCCCCGCAAAAAAATAAACGTTCATAACAAGATTGCTACATACTTTTATCTGATTACAATCACTATCACAAGATAACGTCTTCCCTCTATCATACAACTAGAGATCAATTGTTCTGTTGTGATTAGCCATGTAAAATTTATAAAGATATGATGCCTTGTCTTGCAATAATAAAAAAAAGAAAAATAAACGTGAAACCATGAAGGAAACTTGCAATTAACTTTCGATGGCAGAAAGCGGGGGGGGGGGGTCTGAATAGAAGGTCTTTTATTTTTATTTTGAAATTAATTAAAAAATGTCTTTCGAGAAAACTATAAAACAAAAGGGTGATGGAGAAGGGTGTTACTATTTATTCTTACAGCAGTGCTGAGCATTATGTTAACCTTTTTACAGCAGTGCTGAGCATTATGTTAACCTTTTTACGGCAGTGATGCGCATCATGTTCACCTTTTTACAGCAGTGCTGCGCATCATGTTCACCTTTTTACAGCAGTGCTACGCATCATGTTCAAATTTTTACATCGGTGCTGAGTATTATGTTCACCTTTTTACAGCAGTGCTGAGTATTATGTTCAAATTTCTTTAAGAAGAAGGGTAGGAGCTTCACCCCTATAAAAATCCTACCCATACATAATTAGAGATTGTTATGACAGAATGCATTGAATCCTCATCTCCATTATTTATTAACGGTCATACACCCTGACTAACCAAAATGAATGTTCTTCCGCTGTTGAAAAAGGAGTATTTCACAACTAAGTGGCGTGAATTAAAAGCTTAAAATAAACTAACAAGACTTCAAAAAAAGGGGTTAAAAAGTCGTGGAGTATTGTCTTCACTGTACTCGGTTTCCCATATGTACTCTCCTTAAGCGACACGCCGCCTGCCGAAAGTACCACTCATAGCACGTAACTCCTTATCTTCAAGTGATAATCCAAAGAAACCTCCGGGAAAAAAAATCCACCTTATAAACACGACGACATGAGCCGGAATCGAACTCATGACCTCTTGAACACAAGGCGAACAGCATAACAAAACTTTTATCCCCGGACTAGATAAAGCTAGTATTGTCCGGACTACATTCTGCTAATCAGCAGAAGTTTGATAAGACACAATAAAAAAACAAGACAATGTAATAGACTTTTCGACCAAATGCTTTTAATTAAGAATAGATGAAAAGCAGAAGTAGATCAAAATGCACTTATTCTTATTAGTTATTATGTAACATGCATCGTATCGAAATTACTATCTAGAAATAAATAGTTATAAATGCAATATGAAAGGAACAAGCAAACGATTATGCTAAGACTGGTAAAAATGAATGCACTACGATAGTTCAATAACGAAGGTACGGAGAAAAACAAAGAAATATACAACAACGAAATGTGTTAAGTTCAATGCGCCGCAGGGTATAACTTAGCAATATATACATATCTTTAGAGTGTACATACACTTTAAGAACCTAATTGCAATGATATTAATGTACAGGAAACCTAGAGGTCAATGCTTGTTTATTTATGTACATTTTGTGTTTGTATTCTGTCAGGACAAATGCCATTTGGTCGAAACATCATTTTAGAAAGGTAGTTTAATTGGTAAATTTATATTGGGGTGGTGGTGGGGCGGGCAGTCTATAAATTATTTCAACAATTTTTTAAACCCCGTCCCGGCCCCGGTCAACAACGTTCAAAAATCCAGAGACTCTCTCCTGCATAATTATATCCAAGTAAAAGTGTTAACCCTAATCCTCTCCATCCTATAAGCAAGTATTTAGCTGAGAAAATACGAAAATAACTACACAATTTGTTTTATATTTTTCAAATTCCTACAATTTAATTTATGTGGGGAAAAAACAGTTTGGTTCCCCCCCCCCTCTCCTTTATCAACACCTCTGGAAATTTTGAAGACCCCATTCTATTGACGCCTTTACTATTGGTGCTTCTAGACTCTTGTTAATATTTCTCAACCTGGTTTATAGTTGGCTACAGCCATAGTATTCACATTTATGCACACACTTGGTTTGTAATAGACTACAGTTGAACTATTCATATGTATGCACACACTTGGTTTGTAATAGACTACAGTTGTACCATTCATATATATGCACACACTTGGTTTGTAATATGATACAGTTGTACCATTCGTATATATGCACACACTTGGTTTGTAATATGATACAGTTGTACCATTCATATATATGCACACACTTGGTTTGTAATATGATACAGTTGTACCATTCATATATATGCACACACTTGGTTTGTAATATGATACAGTTGTACCATTCATATATATGCACACACTTGGTTTGTAATATGATACAGTTGTATCACGCCACCATTCATATATATGCAGACACATGGTTTGTAGCTGACTACAGTTGTACTATTCTCACATATGCACAGACTCGGTTTATAGTTTACTGCATCCGTACCATTCATATAAATAGACACACTAAACATTTTGGTGATAAAATCAATCAATTAATCAGTCAAGTCATTCAGTTAGTCAGCCTGTCTATCTACCAATTTTTATATGCTTATGGTGTAAGGCGTCGCAGGATTGAATGAGGATCGGTTTTCGGGATATGCCATATTTTTTCGCGTGATATGCTGTAATATTGTAATACTGCAATACCTCTCAGAATCTTGGTAACTCCTTCAAACAATCTTCTTCATGGTCTTCCTCTGTATCTTGCTGTTTCCATCTTAATGGTGTATGCACTTGCTGCTGGCAAATAAGGGTTCATTCTCATTAAGTGGCCGAACCGTTTCAGTATCTGTTCTTGTGATCGAACTGTTCTTGTGATCGAACTGTTCTTGTGATCTCTTTACTCCTCACATGATCTCTGTTTGTTTTGTTCGCTGAAATAATCCCGCTAGCTGTGAGAAAGGAGCTCTTAAACAACCCATAGCCTTTCAGACAAAATAACACGTTCTTGTGAATTGTTAACGGAGGTTACAGCCGGACTCGTGCAAGGTTGTTTCAAAGAGATTTGGTTGTGGATGAGAGTTGTTCTTGATTAGAAACTGGCTTCACAGCACGCGGGACATTCCCATAAGTGCTCCGCACTCCGCTCCAGCAGCCATCCCAGTGTATGTAAACTCAGAGTTCCGGTCAGGTGTTGTTTGTGTAATTTTCGGGACTTTCCAAAAATTTTACTTTTCCTCCCCTCACCTCTAGATACTCCCATTTCTAACATTCTCTGTATGTGTACGTTCTCCACCTCATTGACATCATCTGCATCTTGAAATGAATTTATTACTGCCTTCATTAAGTCTGCTTCATATCTTCTTAGCAAAGTGCCGTCTATCGTCGCATTCCCTGCCAGTAAGTCGACTCTCTCGTTTCCTCTGACCCCAGCGTGACCAGGGCAGTATATCCATGTAATGCTCTGGACAATTGAGTTGTTTAATAAGTCCCACCATTCTTTTCTTAGCATTAACTTTTCTATTTTGCGCAACATGCTTTGAGAGTCTGTAAGTATTACCGAGTGTATTGATGTGGATGAGAGTTATACGAATGCATGGCTACTTTCTGAAGTGAAGTATTCCAGTACGCCAGTATTCCACATTGTCACGTTCTGTCAGGAACACAAGACATACTTCTGGGTCAACTATCTCATCATTCTTCAATCAGAATTGTAGGCCCATCCGTAGTGATGGCATATCTAGAATTCTTCTTCATCTAGGAGTCTTCCACAAACGGACACAGGTGCAGTGCTCAGTGGCGTATATCTTTCCGTCATCCATGGGGATTATTTGATAGAAGACGCAAGTAAGAAATTGAGATGCAACAATAATTGTTTTATTTTCACAAGTGACAGTTTGTCAACATATCCTCCTACTTTCCTTAGTCACTTACAATATGCCTGGAAAGAAGAGAGACTCTATTCTTTACACCCCGAAATAGATAGAAGTCCAGGTCCCAACTGCCACACGGGCGACAACTCGAGATATAGATGATTGAAAATAAGACGAGCCCAATTTAACAAATATAAAAAATTGGGACTAGTAATCTTATCACAGACTCTGACAACATAAGCATATGAATGATACTGGGTAAAGATATTTCTTCGATAAGGGACGTGGTTTTACTTAAATAGATTATTTCGTCCACAAGACTGTAGGTATATTTGAAGTGGGACGTGGTGTTCTCGTGGTATTTGGTGACGCATTTGGGACTAAGTCATTAAATGGTAGAGGGAAGAAGGTGGGGGGGGGGGGCTACCATTATTTTAATTTTTTCATGTTATTACATCTTAAAAAGACTGGGGGGAGGGGGTTGAGCCATCTACCCACGGCCATGGTAATACAGTACAGAAAAGTGAACATAACGAGAAATTTTGCAAAATGTGTTTTGCAGTTGTAAAACTGCAGTTTAATATTTAAATAATAAATTTCATACCAATGTTTTAAAATTTTCATTTGTCATTTGAGTAACGACTTTTTATCGATCTTTCATTCAATAACGAATGATTGCTTCTTTTTGGATTGCTTATGCACATGGAAGTTTAAATTACAAACATCTTCAGTACTGAAGTGAAAGACAATAATATAGTGAAATGAACTATTGTTATACGATGCTTATGATGATAGTGACAGGAAAGTGTCACTAAATATCAATATCGTGTAACACATAAAATACAAGTAGATTTTTACAAGAATTGGACAAATGAATAAATATACATGTTTAAACCAAGTTGCACATACTTTCAACAAATATTTCACTCTCTTTTTTGTTCCAGGCATTAAAATACAATACAATCATTCTTGGATGAAGGGGTAAGATAGGTCATTTCACAGCAAATTTAAGACATTCTTGGAACAAGGGTAAAATATTGGTAATTTCATGGCCAAATTTAAATCATTATTGGAACACAAAATTATTGGCCATGACATTTACATTGTAACCAATTCTGTACATTTAGTCAATGCAAAATATATTCATTTTTACATATCCTGCTTAAAATATGAAAACATGAACAATGAAGTCAAACATGCATATGCTATTAATGTCGGTTTGATTGTTTCATCGTGGCTGTTGTCACTCCCAATCAAGAAGCAGAAAACAACTTCTTCTCTAAAGGGCTGTTTATAAATGATGTCAAATTTTTTTGTGGGCCAATTTTTTTACCTTAACCCCCACGTGTCAGAAATTTTCAAAATGCAGGTACTCCCTTTTTAATTATGAAAAAAATCCCCCCCCCCCTCCTGTCCCATAAACGTTTTAAATAGAAAATAGTGCAAAAAAGCTACATGATATTTTTAAATGTTTCAAATTCAAAAAGTTTAATTGGTGTATAAAAACAGCATTGATAATTGCAACTATTGTCAAATCGTCCCTTCCCCGTGTCACAAATTGTCAAACTTTCTCAGATCACCACACTCATTGTTGGCATATTAATGGATAGCCCCTTGGGTGTAGCTAGTATAAGTTATATATTTTTATTCTTTCCACTGTATTAAGCTGGGTTTTTTTCACGAGTTGTGTACACAATTTAGAAGTTGGTCATATTATACAGAAAAGTTGGCTAAAAACATTTTTAAACCTATGCAACTCTGCTCTGAACCATACGACTCTAACAACACATAATGTTTCTTTTCACATCAAAATTGTTGAATCGACACTAGTAGGATGATTCTGTCACTGGTTGGATGATTCTGTCACTGGTAGGATGATTCTGTCACTGGTAGGATGATGCTGTCGCTGATATCTTGTGCAATGTTAACAATGATTAATGGATTAATTATTGATTAAACAGCAACATAATAGAGTCCAGCAGCAGGCAAGAAGGCAACAGTCTTCCGCCAATTCTTCATCTCGCCTTCTCTTGTCATCGTCCACGTAAACCCTGATAACAGATTAACATGACAATCAATACAAGATAACTGCGTGAAACGTAACAACAATTAGACTTACGTAAAACTCAGGTTTATATATCGCTTCAATGAGACACGACAGACTATAACTAAAACTAGTAGGTAATGATGCGCACACAAAAAATCATACAAATTACATTACACAAATCATATTCAACGTTTCAACCAAAAGGTCTTTATCAAGACACACAAAAAATATCAAAAGACGACGAATGAAAAAAATATCACAACAAACAAACGTATCAAACGGAAATATGGAAATGAGATAAACAATCGTGGATTTAAAAAAAAAATCATGAGATAAAAATACATTTGTTTGTTCTTTTCGTTTCCACATACAATTACGTTTCTTATGTACTTTCTGAACTTTCGGCATCTCAATTCTATATTTCCGTTGGATACGTTTGTTTGTTGTGATAATTTTTCCATTGAGATTTCCCACTGTCCATTTGGGATGCTTTGTGATACTGAATTGAGGATAGCTTTTGTCATATCAGCAATAAATGTTTGTACGTCATTGCTGTTGATATTACATAGAAGGCAATCAGATGTTTCTTGAAATAGTTTCCAATCTGCCTTGCCAACTTTTCAGCGAGTTTTCTGTTTGAAGTATGCTTTGTTGGGCGTAGTTTTGGTGGTGAAAATTGGTCTATGATCGCTTCAGGTGTCATCAAGGATTTCTTAGAGCAAGAGTCTATTATATCGGATGAAAAGTAATCAAGTCAGGTCGACTGAGAGATAGATGACTCATATGCCAAAGTGTTGGTACAGACTTTGCATCTTGAAGGACTGACAGGTTTGCTGTTTCACAGAGCTCCTCTATATATCTTCCTGTTTTATTGCGGTTCTGGTAACCCCAAGTGGGTGAGTGACCATTAAAATCACAGGCAAATATTTGTTTGATAAATTGTGTTGTATAGATTTCCGGTAAAAAGCATGTTGTCTGAGGTGGGCTGTATATGTAGTAGATTTTGTCTTTTCCTCGAGTGTGCCAGATGGTCACCTTCTGCATGTCTGTGCGATGGGCTGTTAGCTGGGTGACATGTCCCTGAATGTCATTCCTGATATAAGTAATTATGCCACGGCATTTGGTACACTTACAGGCATAGCTGGTATATACTGGCGGATATGGGTCAATTTCTTTGTTTCTTTGTGTATAGTTTCCTTTAAGAGGGCTACATGTATCTTGTGAGTGTTAAGTAAATTAACAATCTTGATTCTTTGTTTCTTATACCATAGATGTTCAGTTATAGGGTGTTAAACGAAGACTTTGTTTTATGGCAATATTGGTTCTGCTGGTTCCCTCTCCAAAGTTTTCTAGGTGTAATGTTTTGGTGCTTGTGCAGCTGTTATTGATGTTATGTATTGTACATGTTGGTATTTATGTTGTTGTTTTGATGCCAGTAGCTAATTTCTCAGCCAGAGCAAATTGGTTACCCACTGCCTGTCGCGGACCGTGATAAACGAGGCGACGTGTGATCACGTTTGTAAATAATATTTGTTGCACTGGCATTATTTTGCTGGGAAAGCTGTGAATTTTCGGCCCACCCCGGGACAGAGCCAGAGAATAACAATCACACCACCAGGAAAGCAGATTTCTACTTATGCACTGTTCCGAGTCACTGCAGCCAAGAAAGGGTTCGATGTGCTCGTTCCCCGCCACCAATTGACTAATGGTTATGCCGGACTTCTCTATTGCTCCATACGTGCAACCAAATGTTCAATCAAAAGGTTGTCACGTCCTGTGTCACTGTACCTCTACGATTGGCATCAGTCATAGGAAAAAACAATGCTGTCAGTTTGCTCCTCCCCAGTGATGCGAAGGACATCTATGGCTCCCTCCCAACCACAGAGGGTGCATACATTTATAAAAATAACAAAGCACAAAACACATTGCAACAACAAAATAAAAGAATGAGAAGCATAATTGTATAGATGACATGACATAAAGCTTCTATAAGAAAATAACCTCAATATAAGGGCATTTCAGCTACTAAAGTTTTTTGGTGTATGGGTAGTTTGTCTAGTGGGTCATTGGTGAGACGCAAACCAAGAGAAATTAATGTAAAAGAAAACTGGCTGAATAGCATAGTTCTTTCCAGAAAACTTCAATATTTTGGCAATATAAAGGTCCATGACCATAATTGAGAGAATGATACCAGGAAAGCGATCAAGAGGAGACGGTACAATACTATGTGTAAATTTGCCACAAGACTTCAAAGAGCACCAGAACATGACAGTAACAAAAGAAGTCAGACTGGCTCAAGATCGACAGAAGTTTCGAAAGGCTGTGATGACTGCTACATCATGTTCAGAATATGCTGCCTGATGATCCGTTAGTATGTCACTTTCTCGCATTACCATGTTTGACAAGGTTTGTATGTTTTATTCGTTCCCTGCAATCAATACTTTGTCATCAGCATATCTCAGATTATTTACATTGTTTCCTCTAACTGTTATCTCTGTTCAATTTATAAATTTCTTGTAGTATCTTCCGTATAGGAGGAGAAAATATCTGGTGTCGAGTTGAGATGTACAAGTTGAGATGTACAAGTTAAGATGTACAAGTTAAGATGTACACGTTGAGATGTACAAGTTGAGATGTACAAGTTAAGATGTACAAGATGAGAAGTATAGTAAAAGAATACGTTATCGTGATTTAAATTTAGACCTTACACTGTTGTACTTCCTGCAGGCTGATTGTAGTAACCTCCTGCAGGCTGGTTGTAGTAACCTCCTGCCTGATAGCTGGGAGCAGGAGCTGGAGGGTAGTTTGGAGGATATGCAGATCCAGCAGGGGCGTAGGGCCCTCCTGAATATGGTGGTGGGGCACTCATTACGTATGTCTGAAATAAAATTACAAACAATTATCTTTATATTAGGCCAGTATCGATACCTCCAAACTATTTAGGTTTTTACAAGAGTGGATGTCTACATACAAAATGTTGGAACATCCATTCTACAAAACAACAAATATAGCCCATCTTAGTATGAGGAAAGGCTTTAAATATAGCCCATCTTAGTATGAGGAAAGGCTTTAAATATAGCCCATCTTAGTATGATAAAAGACTTCATAGAGGCTTGTTCTCAAAACATTGCATGATCGCGATAATTTAAAAACTGCGGTTTAAGAAAGAACGCATTGGAGACATCGCCCATTACACATAGACAATAAGAGACTTATCGCTCGTAAATATTGTTGATGTTTGTTTCGTTTTTAATTTCTATCCCTGGTACTTACGAATGATGAAGTTTTTTTTGTTACTATGTACAAGGGATATCTTTCTTGATGTTTATAAGACACACAACAGTACGATTGTAAAGTGTGGGTTAATGAATATTAGATTTTATATTTACTTTGCTTAATTTTTAAATGAACTGCTACAGAAAGATCTTAGAAATGTCATGGACAGAGAAAAAAACAAAATTGAAAATTTTAAATTACTGAAGGTTTTTAACTAAATGTAGAGTGGCTTCCAAATACCATCATAAGAAGGAAGCTACAATATTTTGGACACTTAAAGATACATGATGACATCTAAAGGCTGATTCTGGAGGGCAGTGTGCTGGGACATAGAAGAAGAGGAAGATCAAGAGCACGATGGATCAGCAGCATCGAAGAATGTATGAGCATGTTTCTGATTAATGCAGGTCTGCTTTTTCGGAACAGAGAGGCGATCAGAGTATCCACGATGAAGATAACGTTATGGAAAGAATATGTCACTGGATTATATTCAAATATTTGCTAATGCAATGAAGTTTTTAATCTTGTCTTCTATATTCATATTTCAACATCATTGCATCCATCATGTCTATAATGCTGCTAAGGTGTGTGTAAGATTTTGCTTTCTTGTATGTACCACCCTATCAGTCTATAATGCTGGAAAGTTGCCTGAAAGAATTTAATTCCTTGCATGCACCACTCTCTTTGTCAACAATGCTACCCAGTTGTGCGTAAGATTTTATCTCCTTGCATGTAAACCCGTCTCTGTCAATAATGTTGCACCGACGTGTATAAGAATACACATCCCGGTTGATTATTCACTTATTTGGTTTTATTAAAGTTTCTATATTCATGTAATCAAGTGCACCACAACATTTCACATCCAAGACACGCCAAATTTCTTCCCATCAACCCACGACACATCATATTTTTTCCCATCAACCCACAATACATCATATTTCTTCCCATCAACCCACAATACATCATATTTCTTCCCATCAACCCACGACACATCATATTTCTTCCCATCAACCCACGACACATCATATTTCTTCCCATCAATCTACGACATATCAAAATTGTTACAGTAATTCCACAGCACATCAAAATAAATATAATATATTAAATAATTAGTACACATTTTACATTAGTGTTATTTATTAGATAAATACCCACGGAAGACGGATGTTTCGGGCCATTGGCGCATATAAAAAGGCGACACAACGCATTTCCATTCTCTGGACTACATTCTACTGGAAATCTAATAGGGCAAGGGAGATCTAGCGGGAGTTTGAGAATGAACACTAAAGAAGAAGAACACTGAAGATAGCTAAATATACATACATAACACAATAATTACACTGCCACACATATATTTACTTTGACTTAGGTCTCATGCAACCAATATAATACATGCATTTACTTATGTAATCAGTATAACATATACTATTATACAAATATTGACTAATTACTGTGAAACCTGCGAAATATTTCTTCATCACGGCAACACATCTGTTAGCCACACACAAGGAAGCCAGTGCACATATTAATGGTTACAATAATTTCCTTATTATTCCCATTCAATAATGTTTCAAGATCATGTGTTTTCCCAGTGGCAAAATATTGGCGCGGGACTTGTACTTTAAACAAGAGAAAATCCAGAAAAATAAATTCATTTGAAATGAAGAAGAACATTTAAATTTAGAAATTAATGAAACTTAATGAAGAGTGGATTATAAATACCACCATAAGAAGGAAGCTACAGTATATTGGACACTTAAAGAGGCATGATGGCTTCGAACGACTGATTTTTGAAGGCAATAGTGCCAGAGGAGAGAAGAAGAGGAAGACCAAGAAGACGATGGACCAGCGACATCGAAGAATGTATGAACATGTATCTGGCCAATGCAGGCCTGCTTGCCCGGGAGAGAGATGTGTTCATAATATCTACGAAGAAGACAACGATCTGGAAAGAATATGTCACTAGATATATAATTACTCTAATCAGCCCCAAACTTACCTCCAGCATGAGAAATTATCACGTCACAATAGCAGTTGGTTGTAAACAAACATTAGTGATAATTGCCCTACAGTATATACATTTTCCAGCTATACTGGTCAACGTGAGCGCAGATACGACTCCGCCGGGGTAATAGATTACGTAACACAAAATACTAATCACGTGATTTGTTTCCAGGTATCATACAGTTGACCAATATTCCAGGTATGGTCGTACGCACTGTTGGTAGACTTAATATTTTCCCATTTGCTCCCCATTTGGTTTCACATATTATTCTATTTTTCCTCAGGATGGCTAACGTTCTTTTGGTCTTTGTTATTGCTGTGTTGATGTGTTCCTTCCATGTGAGCTTGTTGTAAAATGTGATTAGATATATCTAGGTTGTCTTTGTTTCTTTCTGGGTGTCTCCATTTATCTTGATGACACCAGCATTGTGTTGTGGTGAAAGAGTAAAGAAAGTAGTGCTGCACTTATTGATGGTGATATTGACACCAAATTTTTGCTCATGTGATTAAGGCATCTATAGTTATCTGTACCTGTTTGGAGGTCGATGTCGTATACTCTTCCTTGCACCATATTACAAGTCATCAGCACATTGCTATTTTTATTCATGCGATAGCTCAGCAACCATATCACTGATATATACCAGAAACAGTGTGGGGAACAATAATCCTCTGTGTGGTACTCCATGACGAAATATTATTTTCTTGCTTGCTTTTGTAACCATCTAGTTGTAATCTAGATCTTCTGGTGTGTAGATATGTTAGTATACATCATATCGCGCAAATTATCAATTTCTTTAGAAGCTTTTCTGTCAAAATCTTGTCAAAAGCTTTCCTCATGTCTATCCAGGTTGCTAGGACCAGTTTCCTATCTTAAAATGCATCCCTCTCTTGGGGTAGGAAGGTTGCATGATCTTCATTGGAGTAACATTACCTGGAGCCTGCCTGCTGTGGTACAAGAAGGTTTTGCTTTCAAGATGTCGCTGCAGCCTAAGCTTGATAAAACACTCTATAGTTTTGCATAGACAGCTTGTGAGACTGATTGGTCTGTAGTTGAAGATTATGTGCTGTCTTTTCCTGATTTTGAGATTGGTATCGTGATTGCTTTCCTCCAAGTCTGTGGAGCATTGCCTGTAGTCCAACGTATATTGATGATCTGCATCAGCTTTGATTGTGCCGCGCTTCCCATAATTTTAATCATTCCAGTGGACAGTCCATCAGCTCCTGGTTACTTCTTCATTTTCTGTTTTAGACAGTGCACGCTCCATCTCTGCGTGTGGTTGGTTCCTCCATAACTTTAAATATCGTTCCATCTTGTACAATATTTTTTCGTTTCACGCGAGTCTCCTGTTATTTCGCTGGGCTAATTTTAATGTTATTGTTTTCAGCAAATGAGTCTGCATAGTAGTCAATGCCTGTTTTCCCATGACGATGTTTTCATATTTTTGTAATGTGACCTTTTAATTTCTTCCAGCACCCTCATCATTTTGTCTTTCTTTTACCTGTTTCCACAGTTTCCTTTTCAAGGCTGAACTATTCGATTTTCTCCCTCCAGCTGCTTTTCCTGACTTGTTGCTTGACTCTATAATTTGACGTGAAATTGTTGATATTTATTGTAGTGTTCTTGGCATAGCCTTGTCTCTGACTGCTTGAGATGTTTCCACTTCATTTTGCATTGTCTAGTTCAATACTCCAATAATGTAGTGTTTACGGATATTTTTATGGATGGTTTTTACGATCAGTCTGTAATTAGATCTACATAATTCACTGACTACCTTATTGATATCGTTATCTGCAGGAAGGTCTCTGACTAGTAGACTAGTATAGTGTAGGTACCTTTTCCAGCTTGCCTTCTTGTAGTTCCACCAGAGTCAGTACTGCTTTATTTAATATATTATTCTCTACAATCAGAGAGACCTGCTGTGGTCGCTGCCTCCAAGCTGTTTTCCAACAAGAAGATTGATGTTCTATTCCAAATTTGGTAAGTGGAATGCTAAGTCTGGTGTAGAGGTAGTATTCCATGATGTCGTGTAGAAGTTTGGGATCAATTGGATGGTTGATAAGGATAAATTAGTATTCCTCCTGCCAGTTTTCTAGTTCCTCACCTGTCCTATCCGTATGATCTTGACCAAACTCTGCGAGTGGCTATTGAAGTCTCCGCACGCAACCACCTTTCCTTTCACTGAGATTGTGTCTAGTGCTAATGTGCCATCATTCGGACAGCAGTAGTTGAGGAAATGGAATTCTGTGCTTTCTGTCCTGATGTGGAGTGTCTGATATTCCACTCCCTCCATATCTATTCCTAATTGGCGTGCACTGATATTGTTCTTAACAAGCGTAAGTCTTCCCCATTTTCGCCTTCTCGATCTTATCGCTAGGATCCGAATGCACTTACTTTGAAAGCTACATAAATGTTGAGATGGGTTTCTTGCAAGCAGCATACATTTACTTACTCTTCATTCAAGATATTTTGGAGTTTCATTATTTTTGTTGCGACACCTTCAGCATTCCAGTGCGTTATTTTCAGTGGTTTCATTTTTGGCCAGTTACTTTTTTCTTATACCTACTGGCTCCTTGGGACAATTGAGAATTTCCAGTAACTGGGATTTGACCTTTTCGAGGCATACGACACGGCATCGTCCCTGTATGATTTTTCCACCACAATCCAGACACCGTAACATAAGTCAGATATAAACATATTCACGTTGCATGGATTGGTGAGTGGCATCTTGATCGCTGTGGTGTGGCTCTTAGTTTGTTTCCTCATTCTTCAGCACATGTACTTGTTAGGTCAGACAGTGGACTTCCTGGGTTATAGAATGACCTGTCCAGTCTTAGGGTTCAGCATCTGTTGGCTGAACTAAGCCCCATCTCCGCTGCAATAATCTGACCCTGATTGGGTGGAAGATTGGCGGGGGTGGGGTGAGATCGCACACGTGATTGTCAGATATGGTAACATCCCTCTAGGGATAAATTCCTCGTTTTTACGAAATGTTATCCGAGTACTATGACTGACGTGGAATCAGCGAATCAAATAGACGCTTTCATGTTGAACCTTTTCAGTGACCACTGGTGTACATGTTCTTTTTTTCTTTTTTACAATTGTTCAATCTACAAAAACCAGATCAAAGTAGGCAGCACTCCCATTAGTAAAAAAAACACGTTTAAAGTTAATATTTATTACGAAAATTCAATATTAGGCAGGCAATATTTTCTATAGAAAACAAAAAATCGGCAAGGGGTCTACGAGGCAAATAAGTTTGGGATTCACTGGACTACACTCACACATGAGCTTACATATGATGAAAGTTAGAATGGAAGATTACTGATTTCCTAACTTTAAAACTGTAACACCTCGTACTGTAAGGCCTTTCGAATCTCACACTCTGTTAACATTTAGTGTCATTGATTAATGCAACTTTCAACTATTGTAATTTTGACAGATAACAAACTGTTAAGTATAATCTCGCCCTTGTTTATCATTATGTGTAAGTAAAATAGACACAAGATACCACAATCTCGGTATGTGAGATTATGCTATTGTTTTATTCAGATATGACTAACATTGGCGCTGTGACGTGTTATCACTACACAAGAAACGGTTGGCTTAAGCCACGACCGTCTCATGTAAGACGAGTTATCTAGAATTATCTTGAGACCTAATGGGGGCTCATGTTTGGTTTTCAGTTGGTTACTATTTATATACTTGGAATCGACTTGACTATTTTTGGCACGTGATTCCTAGTATGTAAATAGTGACCAACCGAAAACCCAACAATAAAAAACGTAACGAATTGCGTCCTAATTAATTCTATTCAAATGTATTTATAGGAGACATTCATGCTTAAATGCATCTTTGTTCTCGGGACTTACACCCTCTGGAAATATAGTAGATTCATTGTCCTGCTACAAGAGAGTTCATGAATGAATGAATATCTATATATCGCATAGTTAAATGTGAGCTTGTTCAATCATCGGAAAGTTAGGAAAAATACCACTTCGCTTAATATACTTTTTGAATATTTACAATGAAACGAATATTTTCATAGAAAAATTAGAAATACTAGCTCAATATTCCCCATCGATTTTCTGACAATTAGCATTATAAATCAAGTTTCGAATACAATTACAATTGTACAATTGCAGATTACTTCGCACGCTTGTCAATCACCTTCGTTAGAACATGCTCGTGTGCTGATCGCTATGAGAGGCCACTCCAACATGTCCCATTATTTTGATTGGTCATATATATAAGCCCTCCCCCCCCATATATATATATATATATATATATATATATATATATATATATATATATATATATATATATATATATATATCCTGTATGACGCAAACCAATAAAATGCACAGGAGATGCTAAATTAACCTTACTCAGTGTCGTCAAATCGGGTAGCACTAAGGCATGGCAACGAATATCACTGGCTGGCCTACTTAGAGATATGGTTATGGACCTCACCATTCTATGGTAACATACTCAAAACCGCAAGACCAAATCATATACACGGATGAATCCGTCAACAGGGAAGTGAATAAGTACATGGGGTTTTTTTGCCTACAAGAATGGTGTTTGAGAAATCGTCTTCCGCCTTCATTGCGGAAGACGATTTCATCATGGCTTTCCACCGCTCTCTATATCTAGCATTATGTATCAAGATCGTTGTTGCTTCCCTGCTGTGCCAATTCTCAAACTGCCTAATATTTACTCACGTTGTCGCTTTCTGTTGCTTTCATTCTTGCCTGTTGTGATCATGTTCTCCAAACCTCCCTGCGAATATATAGTCATCATCATCAGGTGCTATGCCGGCCGGCGTAGGCGGTCATGGCTCCCCGCAGCTCTCTGTCCACAGTAGTATATATCAAAGTCGTTGTTGTTTCCTTGCCGTGCCAGGTTGTCAAACTGTCTAATATTTCCTCACGTTGTCACCCTCTGTCTCTGGTGCCTTAAATCTTGCCTGTTGTGACTATGTTCTCTAAACCTGCCTGTCTCATGAAGTGGCCAAAAAAAGAAGATTACCTTTTTCTTATATTATATAGTACCGACGTAATAAAAACAGTCATTGATTTACTACAGAGTGAAGAAAACTTTCGCATACAAAGAATTATAGACATGAGATTGATCATTAGTCAGAAGAATAAAGTGTGTCTTCTCTGGAAAGATCAAAAAATCACTTAATGAACACCTGTCTGGAAATTTGAACCTTCACAGGCTTGGGTGTCTTCTGAACCGAAGAGCGAAGCACTTATTAGAAAGCTCCGTGTGCCATGATGCTGGTTTCTACTCTCTCTATCTCTCTCTCTCTCTCTCTACTTCTCATTGTACCATCTTCATTTTCTCTTCTCTTACATTATGATTTTGTAATATTCGTTGCCTGCTGCTTGTTTGTGTCCTGATGAAGGCCTCTTAGTCGAAACGTAATCCGTCACTGTGTCTCGTTGTTACGATGTTTCATGACTTATTTTGGTAATACTTTTACCTATTTTTGTTAATTTTGGCAATTTCCCTGTGTTGCCCCAGCCACCTATTTCCTATTTAAGGTTGTTACCCGACACTGGAACATTTATCCTTTGATTTTCTAATCATGTATCAATAACCAAACATTATCGTTAAATATTAGCGACGGTCAACGTTGCTTCATCTCTTGTTACTATACCAAATAAAAACAATGGTTCGTAACGGAATCAGTGGCCACATCACGTATCCACATTCCACCCGTGTGTTGCCGGGGCCCGAAAGGGGAGCAAAGAATAGCAACACTGTTTACCTTTCATGCATGTCGTAAAAGGCGACTAAGGAGGTTATGGGATGGTGTTGGCTGTTCCATCCCATATAGGTTCAGCGACCCAAAGCCCTGCTGAAGTCGGATGTGTCAGGCCGAAAGGCGCAGACATCGCAGCAATCATGTAAACCTTGACACAGCGCATTCCTTTCTCCGGACTACATCTTGCTAATCTGCAAGAGTTTGAGAACAAACACAGAAGAAGAAGTATCCACATTCCACTTTTTAATATCATGCCTAATTTAATGATAAGATTTCTAAGTGTTGTACTGATCAATAGACATAGAATTTGTATCTCTTCACGATCGCCGGGTTGAGTTGCATTATAGCGTTGTTTATTCCACTTATCTTGGTCTTCACACTGATCTAACACTGAAATAATGACATTTTCCTGAAAAAAATGTTCTATAACATAGCAATAGAACAATTTATCTATTTTCTATTACTCACCTGTTAAGAAACTTCACCGACCAAGAATACGCTGTCTACAAATAAACTCTCCAAAGATCTATTCACTAAATGTTTTAATCCCACTCCCTTTTACATGTGATCATATCGCGTAATCAAGAGTCACATGACAAGTACTACAGTGCTAAATATAGTAAAGTCTGCGTCATGAGTGTATTCGCATGTTGTCAACAGTGTAATACTGTGTACGGATGGCTATTGACAGTAAAATTATGCGAGCAGAAATAAAAACAAGCCTTCATTCGCGATTATTTCCGTGATTTGGTGTTCGTTAGTCACAATATATGTATATATTTTGTGTCATTTGCCAACGCTGACCAACGAATGCGAGGAAATAATCGAAAACAAAACACGTGTTTTTATTGTTCTTGTACGTTTTTAGTGTCGATAGCCACGTGATACGGAAGAAAATTCACTGTGCGAACTATTTTTGTGTGATCATTGTTGAACCGGATCCAGATGAAAATACGCATTCTAGCTAAAATGGTGAATGCCTGCTACATGGTGACTTTCAGCTGTAGAAGACCTCTATACAGAAAATAAACAGGACTTCATTTGTTAGGGTTTTTTTTAATTATCGTGATTTCAGATGGTCACTTTTTATATGCTTAGAGTCTACTGCTAAAAATAGACTAGACCGACCAACGAAAGAAGGGAAATAATCAAAAACCTTAGTGTCATCTGTACAAAGGTCTGCTATACTGGAGCCTGGTCATGCGACTTCCACGCTCATCACTAAAAGATACATTTTCAAAGCAAAGAGTTGAAATGTGACTGTCGGGAGATACTGAGCTTTGTCATAGTTGAAATTGTCTTTTCCGAGCGGTCTCGTGCTGGACAATTGTATTTTCGTTGTCACAGTGCCACGTAGACAACGCTGCCATCTAGTGCGTGTTGCCTTCTCCAAATTCAACTAGGCATTGCCATATCGCATCGATATCTACCTATATCGAGACATCTACATTGACCATCCATCCAATAATCTGCTTTTGGCTGACCGAGCCAGAATGCCTTGCGTCACTCTCTATCGACAGTGCCGCTGGATGCATTGGCGCAGAGTTGTCGAATACTTGTCTTTTTTTCCATCAATTCACATTTCCCTTTACAACATCCACGGACATGAACCATAAAAGTGTTCACCAGTAACACAGCTCGAGTTGTTATGTTTCTGTTTCCAGGGTGCACCACGAGGATTACTTTTAGGATCTTGGTTATCTGTTAGCTCTGAGTACGCGCGAGAGCAATCTGGAATCCTTTCCACCCCTCGGTGTTTTATAAATCTTCATCTCTTCTTCACACTTTATCATCCCTCGCCCTTGATGATTCTTATCGACCGCTGAGAAACAATGTTCTAAACTCGTCCGCGAAGCACATTATTTTAGACAATAGACGAAGGGGAACAACTATGAAATATAATTAGCTCAAAAAATAAACCCATTTGTCTGCTCGATATACGATTATATCTACATGGATTCAAATAGCCTACACAATGTGAAATGTGAATTTATATTACATTCAGACATCGTCATGTAACTGTTCTTAAATTATGTAACAATAATTTATTATTATGAGTCTAGTAAATATGACCAGGTCTAGTATATGTGAAGTTTGTACCAACAATGTAAGTTATATTATACGCAGGCCCGTAAATAAGGTTGGCAGGGGGTGTCAAAGTATGACGCTTAGTACTACGAGCTTAGCAAAGGTAGACCACCATAGACCTCCCCTCTCCCCCTCCCACCTTTTTTCCCTAAGAAACTATTCGAAACAAAAGCCATTAAAAATTATGAATTGACGTACGTAAACGAACGAATGAACTTCTATTTTTATTAGGTAACCCCCCCCCCCTCCTTCGTGGAAGCTTATCTACCTGACTATGCCCTGATTGTACCTGATAAATGACTGGCTAGATTCAATGCCTCCGAACTTATGTGTACCTTGTGTTCAATACATTTCCTTGCTATTGCTAATGTCAGTCACAGTACTCATAACCATATTTTGCCAAGGATTTAACGAGCATAGCTCTATATTTATTGACAATGTCAGCGATCTAATCACGTGACTACATCAGCATTCTAATCATTTGGCTTCGTCACGTTATAACTACCTGAACACATCCGCGCTCTGACCACATGAGTTCATCATCGCTTTGGCAGCCTGATCTTATCAGCGATCTGACCACATAAGTACACCAGCGATTTGACCAACTGAATTCATCATCGTTCTAACCACCTGAATTCATCATGGCTCTAACCACCTGAATTCATCATCGTTCTAACCACCTGAATTCATCATCGTTCTAACCACTTGAATTCATCATGGCTCTAAACGCCTGAATTCATCATCGCTCTAAACTCCTGAATTCATCATCGCTCTAACCACCTGAATTCATCATAGAAAAAAACAACATTATAGAGCTGAAAGTCAAACGTGCACCATCAAACGTTAGGGAAAAATAATGACAAATTCTAACTAATTTGGTTTTTCTATCATCAACTTCATGACTATGTGTGTGAGCTCTACCAACTTCACTGTTCAATTTCGTGACTATGTGTGTGAACTTTACCAACATGACTACTTCACTGTTCACCCTCATGACTATCTGTGTGTCAGCTCTACCAACATGATTACTTTACTGCTCAAATGTAAAACAACATGTAAACAACATAACGTAGAACGTCAACAACCAGTATGTACCGACAGTCACGATCATGTTGCTGGTGAATATGGTGATGATGATGACAGTGCTACTGATAAGTGGTGGTGGTGGTGGTAATGATATTGGAACTGATTCTGATGATTGTTGTGATAATTACGATGATCGTGGTGATGATGATGGTGTGGATGATAATGCTGATCATGATACTGACGTTAATGTTGATAATGATAATGAGGATGACGTAGATTTTGATGATGGCGATGATCTTGAGGATGTCACTATGATTATGTGATTGATATGGACA
>CM067321.1:35197082-35353394 GCA_034231615.1 Meghimatium bilineatum
TATGTATTATCTACAGGCCACGCCTAACCTCACTCCCAATGCGTGCATTCTCGATACTATAGCCCATTTCATAATTCATGTCCTTGTTTGCTGTTTATTTTGAGATTTCAATGTTATTGACAGACTTCGTGAATTTATTTGGCTTGAATATCTTCGTGATATTCAATGATCAATGGAATGTTTTGTCAAGATTGTTACCAATGAGAAACATGGAAATACTGGGGTATGCCTATAAAAGAGATATTATCAGGACATTTAATGTCAGTTTTGCTGTATGTTTTGTTGGATGTCCTACTTGTTTAAGATAATAGCTAAACTATAGTTTACTCAAGTACCATTCGATTTGTTTCTATTGTAGTATCTTGTTCGACTTAGCTAATTTAAATATTTTGTTAAGAGTATTGTTACAATATGCGTTTGAAGTGTAAATTCACTATTATGCAAAATTTTACAATACAATTGTGCAATTACTTTTGCAGATAAGCAAGAAGGGTCCATTTCTATTACCACACACATAATCATAAAAAGAGAACACATCATACTATTGATTTAAATAAACTGTCATTTAACAGTTGGATAACACAGGACTGTAATTATATAAATCATGAACGACAGCAAGGTCGGAAAAAAACTGACGATTTCGACAATGGTGCTATTGTACTAAAATACCTAAAATGTATCGGGTAAATGATGTGATAACATTGCGTATACTGAAACTTCATCTGTGCATTCATTATGATATTAATATTTCTAAAACCGCATTACAGAGAGATGTTAAGAGCAGCGGTTTCACTTTTCGGAAATCTCCTAGAGGCAAGAATATATTATGTGAGAAAACGCAACTTAATAGTTGCACGATGCAAATATCTGAGGGAGATACGTGAAAGTAGGATGGAAGATTATGACATATTATATCTTGATGAATAGTGGGTAAATGCTCACAATACATTTGATAAATAGTAGTAATCACTTAGCGGAACTTAGAAAACGGAAATTCCAAGCAGCAAAGGTAAACGCATTGTAATAGATCTTACAGGAAGTAACGCAAATGGTCTTGTCAGTGGGGCAGAACTTATTTTCGAAGCATTATCTACATGTGGTGGAGACTACCACACCCAAATGAATGGAATTATTTGCAGTAATTGGTTAGTGAACTCACTTCTACCAGCGCTAGTTAGACCATCATGTATTGTTATGGGCAATGTCTCCTATAATAACAAAGTAGCACAGGAAGACAACATTTCCACTTCATCTAGCACATAACAAGAAATAATTACATGGTTTGCAAAAGAAAATATATCTTTTTTTGCAGCTATAAATTCAAACCAGAGTTGTTAAAACGTGTGTGACGGACAAAGACGACCAGGACGTTTGCAATTTACAAAGTCATCGCTGAGCTTGGTTGTACTTCCATTCGGCTACCACCTTACCATTCACATCTCAATCCCATTGAACTTCTGTGGGCTACAGTTAAAAGGGAATTTGCAGCACTAAACAAGACTTTCAAACTTTGTGATGGAACAAACATAACACGTGATGTCCTCGCACAAATAGATATCGAGTACTGGAGAAAATGTGATGAGCATGTACTTCAAGAGGAAGAGACATATTGGCAACGAGATGGTTCGCATTCTATAAAGTTCTTATCACTAGTCGATCTCTTCGAGACTTCAGAATCTAAATAAAATAGTTCATGTTCCAATTTCTGTTGTTCTCACATCGACCAAATATCTAACAATATCAAGAACTTATAACAAAATCAACTGGTACTTCATTGTTTTGCTTCTCACAATGATTTGTTTGCAGTCACCTTTATTTATGAAATTATCAAATATGCATATTCCTCTTCAATAACAATGCCACAAGAAAAAACATAAGACTATTTGATTATCAAAGATAAAAACTCCTTTACATACACTCTGGAAGTAATGATAACTATCTCACATAACCTGTTTTTATATGGAGTTGGGATAGGCCTTTGCTAACATAATTTTGTGTATCATGGCAAAATGTAAAATGTGGGTGCGATATTTTTTGCTGCTTGTGCAATACTATATAGCAAAAAACGTTATGTGCATTTTAAAATCTACCTATCAATTTGTAAAATATAAGTTCTTAAGATCATGCTTTGTATAAGACTAACTGCGAAATATGGTTTGCTATGCATCATGTAGTTTTCGTGAAAATTGAGCTCGTGTAACTAACATTAATTATGGAATTAACTATTTTCTTCTTCTTCTTCTTTCGTTCACTTGAAACATGTCTATATCTGTAATTCTGTCTCCTTAATAAAACTCACTGTCTTTTGTAGTTCATACAGTGTCCCATAGAGTTTTGATTCCTGTGTTGTTTCCTCTGGCCAATATGTCTGCCTCAGCGTTTCATGCTCAGAACACTCTTGAAGTATATGTTTGGCACTCTGTGCTGCCTGTCCACATGTACACATGGCCGTGTTGCCAATCTTGAACTTTGTATACATGTGACTGCGGAGTCGGTTGTGTCCTGTTCTGAGACGTAGAATTATAACTTGTTCTGATCTGTTCATATTGTGATAGTCATCTTGTGTTGGTGTTTGTGGCTTTCTTATTGACTTTATCATCTGTTTTTTCTGATGGTAGGTGATTGGTATATCTGGTTGGTCTTCGGCAGCACCTTCCTTAGCCAGTTGGTCTGCTTTTTCATTTCCTGGTATTCCACAGTGAGAGGGTATCCACTGCATGGTTACCCTATACTGGTAAGACAATTCGCTAAGTAGTTTTTTTTAAGTCATGAACTATAACTCATGCTCATACATATAAAATACTCGATCTACGAACGCATGAAGAGCATTGAGTCTGACTGGTCCATAATATGACCATCTGCTATGACCGCAAGGCTAGATAATTTTTCAGCTAATTCGCTTCCCTCTCATTAAAAGTTTAAAATATCGTAAAGTGTAAACATATACAAGTGTACATATACCGTATATGTACCTAATGGTGTGGTCAACATACACTTATTTATATAGGGTCTCTATGAGGTCTGTCCACAAAATAATTTCTTTAAAATTCGAATCTGATGATTCCAATAGTATTGTTTAATGGTTACAGAAATTATAACCAATCTTGGAGCCAGTGTTAAACTTCCTCGAGCATTACATGATCCAAGCATTTTTTTTTTTCAAAACTGAACCCCTATTTTGGAGAGGTACTCGTGTGTCAGAGCTTCAACGTCATAAATTTTCAACGTTATGTTCTGTCCAGCAACTTGCCCTTTGACCTTATTCCAAATTAACTCTATTTCGTTAAGGTGACCATGTTATACTGGCAGCCGGGTAGAAGTGAGACCGTATTGTTGAATGATATTTAGCAATATAATATCATTTTGTCTTATTTATCACTCTTCACAAGCTGTAACAATTTGGGCACCAAAAACGTATCGTCGAAGTGGATATTTTCTGTAGTAAGCCATGTCCTAATTTAGTCATGTGCATGTGATACATTTGGTATTTTAACTTACTGTGATACTGAATTGCGATAGGAAGGATTGTCCATTACTAAACATAATGGCCCTTCTAGAATCGGAAAACGACTGTTCTCCATCCAATGCCTAAATATGTGCCCATTTAATTCAATATGCTAGTCCATGCCATCTGTATATTTTGCTTTGAAAATCAGTCCAGCTTCATGGACTAGGCTGCTGTTGTGGTTTCTAGACTGCTAAAATATAATTTGCTTGCCTTTGCTGCTTGGAATGTTTCTTTTATGTTCACCGTCCACTGATTGCCATTCTTTTGTATTTGTGTGGGCAGAAATCAAGTGTTGCTTTTCATAAATAATATCTTTCGACTAAGTTTTTCAAATGACACTACTAAATACATCATGTGAGAATATAACACTTGAGGAGATCAAATCAACTATATAAAAATGGAAACACCATAAAGCCACTGGAGATGACGACATTACAGAAGAAATGTTAAAAGCAGCTGACGACACTTCCTAAACCATCTACTATCTCTATCCAACCAAATATGGCAGAATGAATCACCACCACAACAATGGAAAAATGGAATAATTGTTAAATTACCAAAGAAAGGAGATCTGTCTGACTGCAACAATTTGCGAGGTATCATACTACTATCCATTCCTGGTAAAGTCTTTCTCAGTATATTACTACAAAGACTAAGAAAATCCATTGATAAGGTTCTCAGAGAAGAACAAGCGGGCACTATACCTCACCGATCAACAATAGATCACATCTACACTTTAATGGCAATAATAGAAGAATCCACAGAAAGACAATCAAAACTCAGGATCAATTTTGTAGATTTACAATTTTGAAGCAAGTACAATTTATACCATTCGATATCTGCAGATGGAGACTGAGCACATATTAGTTTTCCCGGAGTACAATTTCAGTTCATAACCAATCCTACACTGGCGCTCTTTTCTTTGGTCCATGATTGATCAATGAATGAGTTAGTGGTGACAGTATTACTTCAGCGATGATGCCATTTATTTTGTATGGTAAAAGCTCATGGTAAAAGCTCTAATCCAAATTAGACTAGCGTCGTTTGAAAAGAGCGTGTCTTATACAATCTTTTTTTTACTTTAAAGACAGCTCCTTCCTTTCCCATCCTTTATATGTTTTTCTCTCTCACTCTCTTCCCTACAGCTCTACTTCAATCACCCCATCTCATATTTAACATTATATGCATTTGTGTTACTATGTCATCGTATGCATTGATGACTTGAATGAACAGAGCGATGGACATTACATGTTGCCTGTCCATTACCTGTCCCTCGTTAACTTGTTCACGTTTCACGTTAGTCACAAATTGGAATCAAGAAGATCACAAAATCAATACGCCACTCCTGGATTACGTTTGTTGATACTTCAAGTACACACAATTTTTTAACTCAATTCAAAAAGCTTTTTTTAGTCAAGTGTTTCATCGTTAAAACAAATGGTGCTGAATAGTTACGATTTTGTTTATTTGTTTATTCGTAGAAATGACTGCTAGCGTGAGTGGGGGTGGGGGGTCATACATTTTTTGTGGGTGTTTTTTGGTGATCCTCTAATAGGCGAAAAAGTTTTAAAATAGGGGTAGGGGCTGGCCATGATAATAGCTAATTGTTTTTAGTACTAAGTATCATGTTCAATTTCTTTAAATAGGGGGTGGGGGTTTCAACCTCGCTACAAACACATTTCCAATCTGCGAATTTGTTTTAAATTTTGTAAAGTAATATAGTATTCACTATTTGTTGTCTGCATCGTGTAGTTGTTGTAGATGGGGTAATGCTGGTGGTTGTGATGGTTTAAGATACTGAAGTTACGATATTTATTCAAGTTTTTAATCAGTTCCAATGCTGAAACCGAATGTGTCAGGCCGAGAGGCGCAGACATCACAGCAAAGCTGTAAACTATGACACAATGCATTTCGTTCTCCGGAATATATTATGCAAAAAAAAAATCCAGGAGTTTGAGAACGAATGCACAAGTAGAGTCCATTACAGAAGAGACTCTTCCCAAAATACCTTGTACTGCAAGCTATGCGTAAGTCATCCGGTTTGTGGTAAGCTATGCGCAGGTAAGCGTTCAATGGTAAGCTATGCGTAGGTAAGCGTTGAAGTCAACCGTTCTATGGTAAGCTAAGCGTATGTAAACATTCATGTCATCTACTCTATAGTAAGCTAAGCGTAGGTAAGTTTTCATGCCATCCATTCTTTGGTAAGCTAAGCGTAGGTAAGTTTTCATGCCATCCATTCTATGGTAAGCTAAGCGTAGGTAAGTTTTCATGCCATCCATTCTATGGTAAGCTAAGCGTAGGTAAGTTTTCATGTCATCCATTCTATGGTAAGCTATGCGTAGGTAAGTTTTCATGCCATCCATTCTATGGTAAGCTATGCGTAGGTAAGTTTTCATGCCATCCATTCTATGGTAAGCTATGCGTAGGTAAGCGCTTAAGTCAGCCATTCTCAACGTGGTGCTATTGCTATTGTAAGGATAGGTGCTCGCGCCATGCGATTAACGGTTACATGTGGGCGGTATGTCGTCATTTAAAAAATTGAGAACCCCTGGTTCACGTGGTAACCAGAAGAAAAGGTTATATTTTTTGGTCCTCCATACGTCCGAGTGACATAGCAGTACTGATTGAACCTTGAGCTAAACATTTTTTACACGGTGGTTATTACTATCAATGAACTCATTCATTCCCATTGTATTCTATCTTTTCTTGTAACTCAAAACTGATTTTCAGTAGGATTTCATTTTATTCAGTCCGTACTTTCTCTTGTACTATTTTGTGACATCAGGTCTCTCACGGGTAAAATTGTAATGGCAGAAAAATACAATACATTTTATCGACAGTACTGTCGAAAATCATCATCGTGCCATCTCAAAAACGAAGGATGACTGCAACGGATCACCACAAGCCTCCGCCTCTTACCTTAGTGTTGCACTTTGCTTGACAGCATCCGGCACATCTAGTAGTGTTTATATTCCCCTTACATCACTGCTTACCTTTGTTTGCCTCTCCTCAATGCTACCTTCAAGTAATGTCTTCAACAAGGTATCCTGGCTATTTAATATGTCCAAATTATTCTATTGGTATGATTTTATTTTATTTAATATTTATTTTAAAATACATAGTGTTATCGGAATCTCTATATTTGTTGAATTATCTTTCCATGAAGTTCTTCCTATTCTTTTATATATTCACATCTTAAAGGCATCAATTCTGTACTTGAGTTATTTGTTCATTATTCATATTTCTGAGCCATATATTTATTTACATTGGATGTAGCATTTTATAATTCTCATTTTTTAGTTGTTTGTGATATGGTTAGATAACAGATGTTCATATTGTCGATATGTCATTGAAAATACTTTAGCCATTCCTGTTATCATTTATCTACAATCATTTATGATGTTCAAGCTTTTGATGTTGATCTACTAAGTACGAGCCTCGTAAACTGAGGTTGAAATCAACTCACTTACACTGTTGATATGTTTATATAATTTCATGTGTAAACAATAGCTTTTTGTGTCACGATATCATCCTGATTCTTGATTAGAAACTGGCCTCACAGCACGTGGGGCATTCCCATAAGTGATCCGCCCTCTGTTCCAGCAGTCAGCCGACTTGATGATGTTTCGAGTCTAATGCCGCAGAAACAGACGTTGACATCAGGGCACAACTCAGGCCCTTGCGACAGGTTTCTTTGTTGCTCCGCCAACCCACTCCGTGCAAGTAACTAGTTCAAGCACAACGTCGGCCTGTCGGAACAACATGGTAACTGTTATCGAAGGTTATGACTACGGGATTGTATAGGTGACGTGCCATGAATCTTCTATAAGTAGATAACCTCAGTATAAAGACATGTCATCTACTAAGGTTTTAGATTTTCTGTTACATGGTTGGTTTGTCTAGTGAGCCATTGGTGAGACTATAAGACGCAACCGCATGCGTAGCCATGATATCATTTTTACAAGTACGGAGAAAAATGATAACAATTTGTAAATTAACTGAAAGAACACAGAAAAACACAAAGAATCGAAGTTTTTAATCAAATATTTATATAAAGAACAAAACATAATTTACGACGAGTAGAGGACAATGCTGCCTATGCACACAAGACGCATCACTGTACAATATGCGTAAACAGGGGTATATTGGAATAAATTTAGAACAAATGGTTATACAAAAACTGGAAAAACGACGTCAAAAAATGAAGATAATGACTTGAAATCTGAACGTTTGAGAGTGTAACTCCTAACTTTAGAACATGATATTATATGGAATGTCCTTTTCCTTTTTGGATTTTCCTTTAAATTATTTTCCCAGAAGAAGAAAAAAAATGGGTACCGAAACTATCCTAATTGCTCATGTGTTGACGGACTCGAACATGGTGTAAAGAACACGACCAACCGCCAATGTTGCAAGAGACAGCTAATGACATTTATTTTAGACATCTCGATGACTTCATCATTCTATATAAATTCATGGAACCCAAAATGGCCATGTTTAGTGTGTCCTGTCAAAAAAATAATATTCTATTCAAGTAGTAAACCACGTTACAACACAATGTCTCCTCATGACAGCATTCTGCTACATGATAATAGTGTGTGTGAATAAACTCTGAGAGAGAAGACTATCAATGTTAACTCTTTCTCTTTAAAGCCCGTGTGTTGTCGGGGCCCGAAATGGGAGCAAAGAGTAGCAACACTGTTTACCTTCCACGCATGTCGTAAAAGGCGACTAAGGAGGCTATGGGATGAGTTGGCTGTCCCATCCCATATAGGGTCAGTGACCCACAGCCATGCTGAAGTCGGATGTGTCAGGCCGAAAGAAGCAGATATCGCAGCAATGCTGTAAACCATGACACAACGCATTCCGTTCTCTGGACTACATCCTGCTAATCTGCAGGAGTTTGAGAACGAACGATGAAGATGAAGAAGAACTCTTTCTCTGTACGAGTTTTCCTGCCGTAATGTATTTAGAAGTAACTGAACAAATGGAGGTTTTATCGGCTTTACCAGCAGATGGTTCTACTTAACTTGTTGTTTTATCGGCTTGTCAGAGATAAGAAGTTCATTCACGATTAAAAATTGTTGACAGAGTTATTGTAAAATGTTCTTATGCCTACACTTCCGTGTGTGATGTGCTGATCACATATAGGGAGGGATGTTCTGACTGCGCAAACATTACAAATTATAACCTGACAGAGTTATCTGGTTTACGATATAAAATATATTTATCTGGTCATATTCTACAACATTTCATTTTATTCTTCTTACATTCGCAAACTCCTATTGGTTGTGTCATTGTTTATAGCTTGCCTGTGATATCTGTGACTTTTTGTCTGACATATTCAACTTATGCATGACTGTTAGTTAACTTTGAGCAATAATAATTGGGTAGAAAATTCTATCCTAGACCTCCTTAGTTGATTTTTATGACGTGCATAGATGGCCAATTGTTTTCTATTATTCTTTGCTCTCCTTTCGGGTTTCGGTAAAATACGAGCAATTTACTAATATAGTTAAAATTGACATGCGTTCGCTTTTGAATATGGACTGTATCCCCCAAAGTAGACATTAAATCCTCAACCACCAACAAAGTAGACATTAAATCCTCACCCACCAACAAAGTAGACATCAAATCCTCACCCACCAACAAAGTAGACATTAAATCCTCACCCACCAACAAAGTAGACATTAAATACTCACACACCAACAACGTAGACATTAAATCTTCACCCACCAACAAAGTAGACATTACATCCTCACTACACACTCATGTATATTACTGACTACACACTCATGTATATTACTAACTACACAGTCATGTATATTACTAACTACACACTCATTTATATTACTGACTACACACTCATGTATATTACTGACTACACACTCATGTATATTACTAACTACACACTCATGTATATTACTAACTACACACTCATGTATATTACTAACTACACACTCATGTATATTACTGACGATACAATTCGCACATTGTGTTAGACTAATCCTGATGCCACAGATCCTATAATCGATTCTGTGGTAAAAGGTTAACCCATAGCATTTCTTAAAGTCGTATGGGTGTGAGATGTTAGCGATCTCACATTTCTATGACTCTGCTATATGAGAGCAATAGTCATCTCCTCTCCCTCGCATGAAGACCCTACATGTCGGGTGGTCACATCTCGATGAAGACCTTACATGTCGGGTGATCCCATCTCGATGAAGACCTTATATGTCGGGTAGGGGTAATACCTTTCATGTCAGGTTCTCAACTGCCTCAAGTCACTGTTATGGAATGCAACACATTTGTACTTTTCTGACCATGTCCATCAAGTCACTATGTGAAAATTAAGAAAATGTATCTAGCGAAATGAGCCAACCAAAAGACAGTGACATAATAAATAGACAGTATTTGAAATAAATTCCATACTTTCAGTTTTTAACATGACATGACAGAGTCAATAGTCATTTAAACCATCACGGTCCAGAGATGACATGCACACCAGAGTGCACAGGCCGGCGCTCCATAGCTAGTCGAGCATCAGGGTCAGCGAACCACAGCTGGCCAAGACCCTCAGTACACTTCCACGCAGTGGGCCTGGGAACAGGAGTGCAGCAACCTGCTGTAGCCTTGCCAAGTACTAGGGATCGAAGATACGGGAATGCCAACCCGGCCCAAAAAATGCTGGCTGAGACGGATGTGTCATGTCGAAAGGCGCAGATAACGCAGCTTGCTGTAAAACATGACACAACGCAGATCACCCTCATACGTCCTTATCAGGACGGTCAGATGAATGCTTTCAGAGGGCCCGCCGCAAGGCGTACAACGAAGAAGAAGAAAATATAAACCATCATGAACTAGTAAATGCAACCATAATTCTCTCATCCTAACGAAATAATTAAACATCTCTTTTACGGAGTGCCCTTTCCTTAACAATGACTAACTTACTGTATGTTAAATCAACTTCAGGGTTACTTTTTTAAGAATGGGATATTGAGCTCCTAAGAGTAGATGAGATCAGCAGCAATTGGATACTGACAACAACAAAAAAGACGTTCTTAAGCAGAAAACACTATAACATACATTTAATTAGCAGGAACTTTATAAACAACATTATAAAACACAAAGTTTATTACTAAAATGGGGCAAATAATCATTATATAAATAGAAGTTATGCAAACAAAAAGTTCATTTTTATAGACGTCGATGCGTCCGTCCTAAAAGCTCTGAATTCGCTTCTACGTTTTAAATAATGACACAACACATTCCTTCTGTGAACTACGTCATGATAAACAGCAGGAGTTTGAGAATGTACGCTGAACAGGAATAAGAGATAAAAACATTGAATTGGATACTTTCAGCAGTTCATGCTTAGATCTTCAGCATGCTTCATCACAATGCTGGTCGTGAAGGCATGTAGCAAATTCCACGAACAGTCTCTTGCATGGCATGAGCGCAGTACTATTCTTTGCTTCTCTTTCAACAATGAAAATGTATACATATAAAATTGAATGCCAATCATTGGCTGTCCATATATTAGGGTTGGCAGGGGCTCTGAGCAATTTTGACCTTTGATGACAAGGGGAGGATGGTGGTTTGATAAATGTTGACGTCAAGAATACCGTTCTTTACACACAATTAAATTACTTAAATTTAAAACATTTTTCTAAAATCTGAATAAAGCATTATTGTTTTTTACTTTCTCTGCTAAAATGTATTATTACGAGAGGGGGCTGGGATTAAACCTTTTTTTTAATCAATCCTTCTTATATGCGTATGCGAAGCATTGACGGTAAATAAAAGTTCTCACAATAAGCTAGAGGCAACTGAGATGTGGTTTTAAAGAAGAATAATGAAAATTTCATGGACAACCAAGAAATCTAATGTGGAAGTCCTCAGAGATGCTGGTGTAAAACGACAGATTATAGCAAAATTTAGAAGCAGAAAATAACGTTTTTTAGGGCTGGTGATGAGAAAAGCAAAACGTGAACATTTAATAACCACCGGAAATCAAGCGGAGAAGAGACAGTGACTATAAGAGCAATTTCTGGATGGGTTGTCACTGTGGCACAAACAAGATGTCACACACTGAACAAATTAACAACACCAGAGCCAGAGAGTTGCTGAGAAACACGGTCGACTACGCGACTCGGCATGCCACGTGATTATTTGATTGATTGTAAATGTATAATAAACAGTGCGTGCTTCTAAGAGGTATTCGACTATCCTTTTCTCAAGATGTCAAAGTAAAACTACATGTCAAACTTTATTACGAAATAAATTGTAAAACCGAAAACAAAATGGGAAATACGCCTTTACGATTTTTAAAACAGGAGATTATATTATAGTAAGGACAATAATTCACATGTAAACTTAGTTGTTGCATAGTGAAAATTAAGTTGTAAAATGTAACAAAGTGAAAAGTAAATTGTATAATTTCACATAGTGAAAACTAAATTGTATAATTTCACATAGTGAAAAATAAATTGTACAATTTCACATAGTGAAAAATAAATTGTATAATTTCACTAAGCACAAAACGTCCAAGAACCCTAATGGCTTGCATCTCTAGAGAAAACACGGACTCGTGAAATAAGATTAAAATAACTAAAATTACGCTAGCAGTATCACGTATTTGTTAGTGTGCAATTTATGAATGCTGGACATTGGAGTGAGATAATACAAGTTTATATAAAATGTGGTGTTCTTGAAAATATAAAACTGCATTATAACTAAAAATAGTTCAACGAAGATTTATATATACATTTAAAAGTAGTCGGAGAAAGCATTTGTAATGTTTCAATGTTTTCCGAAGGAATTGGAAAAAATCATCCAACATTATTTTGTGAATCTTTTTTTAAATTTTGAATTGCTGTTAACATAGATTTTATTTTGGTTCTTAGATAGTCATTTACACAAGTAAAATACAAATATAAATCTCTATTTTGCACGTTAAAGTCACAAACTGGACGTGCAAATTATCACGAAGAGCAGTTCACAGGACTTCTGAAACTACTTGACGCGTAAGAGAAAAAGTAACTTTAAATATTCTCACAAAATGGAAGAGATTAAAGCTTATTTTGCATAAGAAAATTCGATTCGAAAAAATACTAAATAAAGCCAGAATAAATTTAATTTTAGTTGCATTTTATCGAATTTAAAGCCAGTTTTACTATATGTTTCGGTAGTAATACACAATTTTTGAATTTTAGACACTTTTAAATATACTCACGTACCACCAGAAAGAGCACTAGATGTATATATATATATATATATATATATATATATATATATATAATAATAATAATAATAATAATAGTTTTGATGTTCTGGGCGTTTTATCTTTGAAATTTGGGTATTTTAAAAATTTTGAGCGGTAGAAATTCGTTCCGTGTAATTAAGCAATAATTAAGAAATTGTACTACTGTGGTTGTCAAATTGTTAGAACTGTTTATGACCAAAGATTTATCTTAAACGGTCACATTACGATAAATCTATTAAAATATGTCCAGAAACTATTGAAATATTTGAATTTTTTTGGAATGTAATTAAACGTTGTGTTGCCCTCAATTTCTTGATTGTGTTTCTACAGAATTTGTGAGAGAAATTCAATCAACATATTTATTGCTTGTGTTCATTAATTTTTTTTAAAATTTTCATCAATATAAACAAGGAAATAACCAAACTAGGCACATTTTGAGAAATAAAAATATTAAAACCATACATATATTGTACAGTAAACTGTATGCTCAAAATTGTTACATTTGCCCATGAAATTGACAACCTGGCAGAAAATACAGCATCATGGGTGTGTTCCTTGCCAATATTGTTCGCGTACTTACCACAGCATCATGGGTGTGTTTTTTGTCAATTTTGTTTGTGTGCTTACCACAGCATCATGGGTGTGTTCCTTGCCAATATTCTGAAAATAAAAATAAGATAAACTAAATACACATTAAAAATTATTAAAATGTTCTTTACCAGCGATTTTCAGAAATCATCAACATTCGTGTACCTGGTATGTCATTTGTAAAAGTTGTTCTCAATGCCACTTGGTGAGCTTCTGGGTTCTGGCCAAGATGACTTCTTCCGGTGTCCAATACAAAAGGTCTAGCTGTGATATCCTGAACCAGCAACGAACATAGGATATTATATAAGAAAGACACTTAGTCGTCTCTAAATGTTATGATTTATGAAACAGCTTCATCGTACACACTGTCTTTGTTGTCAGGGGCTGTCCATAAATAACCTCAATGATTTTTTACCTCCGCACGTCAACAAAGAGTTCAGGTACAACCCAATGCTTAATTATGCCTCGAAAATATAGATATATCTCGAGATGGAAATTTAGGGGGAAAAAATTGCATATAAAATAAAACTACAGCAAATGAACAATTTTAAATAACATTTTCATTTTCAGCACCCAAAGACGAAATACGATACATTTTTTAAAATTAATGGTACAATTTTGAAGTTGACTAGTGTAATTAAACTTTCATTGAAAAAAACATATAAAATTGTATCAATCAGAACGTAGATAACTAAAAAAAATTCAGAAAACAATAATTCAACATAACCAATCAGAAAATAGATAGTTAAACATTATGTAGCTAACATTTAACCAATGATAACATAAAAAATTAAACATTAAGTTATCACCCATCTAACATTTAACCAGTGAGAACATAGAAAATTAAACATTAAATTATCACCCATCTAACATTTAACCAGTGAGAACATAGAAAAGTAAACATTAAATTATCACCTACCTAACATTTAACCAGTGAGAACATAGAAAATTAAACATTAAATTATCAACTACCTAACATTTAACCAGTGAGAACGTAGAAAATTAAACATTAAATTATCACCTACCTAACATTTAACCAGTGAGAACATAGAAAATTAAACATTAAATTATCACCTACCTAACATTTAACCAGTGAGAACGTAGAAAACATCTAGCATTTACGAATTTAATTTTAACCAGTAATTTTAACCAGTAATTTTAACCATTCATTTTGCACAAATCGAGGTGTTGTAAATCTAGTTTCTCTGTAAGTATCCTTGTCTGGTATTGGTAGCACACTATGACATGAACACTGTGTTTATTAACGTTCTTTTGGAGATCGTGTCGATGTTCTGATATTTCAGCGGTGGTGTTAATTTATATAAAACTGTGTTTTATATATGTATAATTTACTGACATAAATACAGGTACACATATACGGTTAAATAATATAGATCAAGAAGACTAAACGATTACACACACAATTTGGAGAAAGGAGTAGAGATGTATTGGACACTAGATAGGAGTAGAGATTTATTGGACGCTAGAAAATAGTGGAGATGTATTGTACGCTAGAAATCTTTGAGAAAATTTAGCAATATACATCACAGCGTGGACACTATAATGAGAATGTGACCACTGAGTGACATAGAAACATTGAGAAAAGTAGCAGGAAGACATATATTGGACGTAACGATTTAGGGATGTACGATGTACGATGATTCTAGGCTCTTATATAATTAAACCCGACTCATGTCCTTGATTGACAAAAAGTGTTCTTATTTATAATAAGTAATTTTTTAACTTGAAATAAAAATAATTTTCTTTAAATCCTCTGCTTCTGTTAGCTCTCATACTCCTGTAGATTACCAAGTTGTAGTCCGAAGAACGGAATGCGTTGTGGCATGGTTTACAGCTGTGATGCGATATCTTTGCCTATTTGTCTGACATCCAACTTAATCGTGAGTTCAGGAACACTTTAATGGGATTACCAACTTCACCCAAAAACCTTCTTATTCACCCTTTACGACATGCATTGAAATTAAACAGTGTTGTTATTCTTTGATCCACTTCCGGACTTCGACAACACACGTGTGAAAAAGAAGTTGACATCGCATGTTACTGAGAAACATCCACGGTTTCAAATGTTTGTTTGTTTGTTCTGCGTTCGCTCCATTGTAACCATCACGGATATCCGAGCGATTTCCGCCGGGAGCGTGATTACGTTGTGCCATCGTTATGCGCCTTGTAGGTCTAGCACATCCGATTTCGGCATGCCTTGACAATTCGGGTAGACTACCCTTAGCCTGTGACAGCCTCTATATCTGTCTCCAGGCACGCGTAGTGGCGACTCTTCGCCCAGACGATTTTTGCTCTCGTCTGACTCGTACGAGGTGTTCCACTGTCTATGAACTTGCCTCGTGTAATTGGACGTGCTGTGCCTGTGCCCATGGGTACTGAACCGTTTCTCATCCGTGAGCCTGGTTCCTTAAGGGGAAGAACTCAACAGAGGAGTTGGACCCTGGCTCTTTCGCCCTCTTAGCCGAGGTGTCGTTCACCGACATCGTGTACCCCTTGTCCAAGTTCGAGTCTCACACCACGCGTTTGAGAGCAAGTCTTTCTCGAGCTGAGCGTCCTTGTCCCAATAGCGCCTGAGCTAATCAGGTACTGAACCCTTTCTCTCTTCAAGTGTATTTCCGGTGTAGGAAAACCTGACAGTAGAGTTGGGCCAGGGGTAAATCGTTGTCCCTTTTGTGCCTGAGCCCATCGGGTACGGAACCCTTTATCTCTGCAAGTGTACTTCCGTTATAGGAAACCTTGACACTAGAGTTGGGCCAGGACTACCATCGTTGTCCCTTTCTTGCCTAAGCCCATCGGGTACAGAACCCTTTCTCTTCGCGAGCATATTTCCGGTTTAGGAAGGCTCGACATTAGAGTTGGGTTAGGTCTTCTTGCTTTACCAAACGCCAATGGATGGGTCTGGTCTCTGCCTGAAAGGAACACAGGTAACTAGAAGCTTGCCTCGAGCTGACGGAGCTTGTAGTTTCCCTTTCCTAGGGACTTTTCATTTTCTATTTGCAGTTCTCGCTGCCCTCTAGCACTGTTCTGCCCTTTCATTGTTTCATTGTACTCGGTATGAAATCTATTTGTCTCTCGTCATGCATCTACTTTTACGTGCATTTTACATTGGCCGCCCCTCCAATGTTCGGACTGGACTGACTAGCTTCACTGTATGTCGACAGTGTCGCTATATGTGGTGATGCTGGTGGTGTCAGAGATATTGTCTGTCTCTTGTGCAGTCAAATCTCTTTCCATCTGCTACCTCCACATTATCGGACACGATCCCCAAATGATTTGGCCAGAATCAGCTCGAGCTGCTGTATTTCTGTTTCCAGGGTGCACCGCGTGGAGGTACATTTGGGATCTTGGTTATCTGCTAACCCTGGGTCCGCCTAGAGCAATGCGTTCCCTTTGCACCCCACGGTTTCAAATAAATGAAAAAGCAGTGACCGAAACAAGAATGCACAAATGTCCAAAGAAGTATACGAACTTTATTGAAAATATATTCAATTATAATACAATAGTAATTTAAAAACTCACCTCACCAAAACTATAAACTTTTCACATAAACATCTTGCAAGCAAACCATACAGTAACAAGAGATATCTTTCTTATTTGGTCCCATTTTTACTATCAGTGATCTCAAATAAAAGTTTTGTGATCGTGTAATCTAAGAATCCGGCATTGACTAGTGACATACAGTAAATGTGTTTTGTTTTTTAAATATGATCCAGTAAATGGACAATTGTAGAAAATTGTAGCAACTGTTTTCTTGTTTTTTTAATGATGGCGTTCATCCTTCGCAAGCGAAGATGAGCATGGCATTGAAATAAAGTCAAATTAGGATTGGTGTTTGTGAGTCAGATGACTGAGGAGTCTAATACCGGTTCGGAAACTCTGTTACACGGGCGGAAATAGAGTAGGTCTTGAAATGAGAGTAAACATTCCTTTCCCTTTAGTCGCGTTCAAATCACTTGCTGTGTTCTACTATGTTCAAAACATTTAATACTCTTTTGGTCATACATGGCTAAGCGGTCAAAAAATATGGTTTTCCAATAGTTTAGTTCAATCCTGCAGAGTTTGAGAGATGTCTTCAAGTAGTCATTGAAACGCTATTTATGGTCAACAGCTTGAACGCTTACCCACATATTTCAATGTAGAACTTTTCCTAGAACGTATGCCGTGCATGTTTTGCTTTTAGAATAGCATAACCAGCCTTATTAGTGTCTCCGACCGCACGTGCTCTGTAGGGCTGTTATAATTCGTCGACCTTCCCAGATCATGAGACCTGGCACGCTATATTCTTGTCAAAAAGAAACCTTTCGCAACGCTACTGTCGTTGCCTAAGACGTATTTGAGGGCTGCCATGTAGCTCTGGAAACGTATGTGGAGGACGCGTATAACATAGTGTCATTCGAGCACTTTATCAACATGCTCTGGGTGACAACTCATATATTTGTGCTCCAGAAGGTATAACTTCTGGCGAGGAATAGATACCTATTCTTATGGACCTTCAAGATAAGCCAAGAACGTCATCATTACACTTAATAGAGAGTGCTGGGAGCACAATCCTGTGAGCGTGGATGTTGAGGTTAAGGCACTTATCTGCGAACATGCCGATGACACACGTTGTGATTTACACGTTGTGGTTATCCGTCACCACAGATGCCTATGGGCCGTTACTGCCAGATCACAAGAAAGAACAGTGTACGAAGGCAGTGGAGCAGCAACAAGAAGCAGTCTCACAATCTAAGTATTTGAGATATGGGGGTCTAAGATATTTGAGATATGGGGGTCTATGCTATTTGAGATATGGGGCTCTAAGATATTTGAGATATGGGGGTCTATGCTATTTGAGATATGGGGCTCTAAGATATTTGAGATATGGGGCTCTAAGATATTTGAGATATGGGGCTCTAAGATATTTGAGATATGGGGGTCTAAGCTATTTGAGATATGGGGGTCTAAGATATTTGAGATATGGGGCTCTAAGATATTTGAGATATGGGGGTCTAAGCTATTTGAGATATGGGGCTCTAAGATATTTGAGATATGGGGGTCTAAGCTATTTGAGATATTGGGCTCTAAGATATTTGAGATATGGGGGTCTAAGATATTTGAGATATGGGGCTCTAAGATATTTGAGATATGGGGGTGTAAGCTATTTGAGATATGGGGGTCTAAGATATTTGAGATATGGGGGTCTAAGCTATTTGAGATGTGGGGCTCTAAGATATTTGAGATATGGGGGTCTAAGCTATTTGAGATATGGGGCTCTAAGATATATGAGATATGGGGGTCTAAGCTATTTGAGATGTTGGGCTCTAAGATATTTGAGATATGGGGGTCTAAGATATTTGAGATATGGGGCTCTAAGATATTTGAGATATGGGGGTGTAAGCTATTTGAGATATGGGGGTCTAAGATATTTGAGATATGGGGGTCTAAGCTATTTGAGATATGGGGCTCTAAGATATTTGAGATATGGGGGTCTAAGCTATTTGAGATATGGGGCTCTAAGATATATGAGATATGGGGGTCTAAGCTATTTGAGATGTTGGGCTCTAAGATATTTGAGATATGGGGGTCTAAGATATTTGAGATATGGGGCTCTAAGCTATTTGAGATATGGGGGTGTAAGCTATTTGAGATATGGGGCTCTAAGATATTTAAGATATGGGGGTATAAGCTATTTGAGATATGGGGCTCTAAGATATTTGAGATATGGGGGTCTAAGATATTTGAGATATGGGGGTCTAAGCTATTTGAGATATGGGGCTCTAAGATATTTGAGATATGGGGTCTAAGATATTTGAAATATGGGGCTCTAAGATATTTGAGATATGGGGCTCTAAGATATTTAAGATATGGGGCTCTAAGATATTTGAGATATGGGGCTCTAAGATATTTGAGATATGGGGGTCATTTAACAATTAAGAAGTATATAGATAGTGAAATGTTAAAACATTGGGGGGAGGGCTTGCTGTAGTTTGTAGGTAACTCCGGCACTGGAAACTACAAATGTGCAGTCAACAAAATACACAAATGGAAGTATTACAGTTCAGTTAAGTGTTACAGTAATTTTGCGTGTTATCAATACTCAAACTAGTTAGGTATATTGGAGTTTTCTTCAGTGTTACTTTGATTCAATGATGACTGAACAAGACATCAACTCGTTGATCTAAACAAACACTTAATACAAATAAACTGATTCACCTAGACACGACATGCATTCAATTGATTTGTCATCAATAGTTGTTTACATAATTTTGTATTAGATATCCACCGGATCTCTCTTATAGCAGGACAACGGTCCTACAAGATTTCTAGCAGTATATTCCGTCAAGGTAATGGAAATGCGCTGTGTCGCTGTTTTATTCACGTCAATGGTCCGACACATCCAACTTATTTGTTGGTAACTAATACAAAAGTGATTGTACCACTTCCAAAGAACGGAGGACGTCCGTTACCATATCAATAGTATAGTCAGTATACAAGAAATCTGATTTCTGTACTTACCCGCTAGTCTCTGCACTGAAATCTAAACACAGTCACGTTTGCTTGACATTCTTAAAATTTAGATATAGTAATTATATTGATGTTTATTGGGTTTTTTTAGCATTCGTTCGCTCGAACGTGCACTAGAATGCAGTACAGAAAACTTAAATGCGTTGCTTCGCCGCTTTACTTCCATAGATAGCCCTACAAATATCGGACATGTTTTGTAACGTAAGTTCTCAAACTCCTGAACATTAGCAGAATGTTTATCGGAATACGTTTTGTGCCACAGTTCACAGATCATCTGCGATATCCGCGCCTTTCGGTCCAACACACATGACCAGCGTGGACTTTGACCCTAGACAGGCAACTCCTCCAGGACCTCCGTAGTCGTCCCTCACGACTTGCATGAAAGGTAAACGGGTTTGCTATTCTTTATTCCACTTTCAGGCTGTGGCAACAAATATTTATATATAGTTTTATATATATTTATATATGTCTCCAGCAGATATCGAAATATAAGTATGCCTATTTATGCATAGTTCGCTTGTTAACAGGATACTTTTTTCTGGCATATGTCCTATTATACTTTTGACACATTTACCGGTAATATCGAATATCCCGCAATATCCGAAGATATTATTCACAAATAGCAGTGCCAACAAGCTATCACTAAACAAACAGCTTAAACATGCCCTCTTAATTAACTATTCACATCAGATTTGAGATATTCATATCTCACAGTAACCATTAAAAGCGCATCGAAAGTGTTCCCTTGCATTTTTTGTGCTTCACGTGCAAAATAACATATTAAGTTCTGAATTCATTGAAAATCGAAATAGGTTGAAATTAAGCAACAAATATTAATAAAGTTTAGACGGGAAAAGACGTTCTCTGCATTCTTTCGAAAGAAAGTATTTTACTATTATTTTGTTTCATGCATTGATTGACGTTACAATAGCGATGACAAGTTTCTAGTATGTTTGTCAGTGGAATGAGAAAGAGAAACTGTCAGACATTTCAATTTTCACCAGTTCACTTTTAATAAGACCGCATCAACTATTCTTGGCGACAAGTACCACCAACGGCCGTTCCAGACCTGATCAACCTCGTGTAACGATACTACCGTAAGATAGTAGTATTGTACTCATGTATCTGCGCAACTCAGACAGTAACTCATACATGTGGCACTCGGGGCAAAATCCGTGTGATGGAGGCTTCACTCAGGGCCATGCCCTGCTATGATACAGAGGCGTCAGTATCAATCAAAATACATTGCCGGTGGTGACATTTCGAAGGAAAAAACCATGTAAGAGAGGGGGGGGGGGGACGCCATTTCAAAGACATTCATCATACTGAGAAAATCTACCTAAGGTCCTGACTTCACTTCTCTGGCTTGCAAAACATAAGCCCTAACATTGGCATATCCTTACTAGGCGCCACCGGATTAACAGACTTGCTTGAGCCAAACAAAATATTCATCGTCCAAGGACGGAATGAAGATCGACGATGTTCTCTGGTGAAATTTTCAATTTGCTGATATCATAAATCCTTGAGAAAGATATGTTGATGTGTGCATGTTCAAGCATAACAGAAAGTGGTGAAGGTATCGTACATGTTTGGGTTGGTCTCTTCATTCAGCACCGTACCCATTTTATGTTTTCACAGTTAACATAACCACTGATGTCTACGTTAGTTAAGTACTGCGACCTATTTTTGTGCCTTTCTTCCAAAGTCACCAAGATCGGAGAATCTTTTATCACGACAGATCTAGACCTCACACTGTTAATGTAACCAGGGATTTTTAAGTCCAGCAACCTTTTCTTGAACTGGATTGGCCTGTAAACTCGACTGAAATGTATTCGACTAACACGCTTGGTCCGAACAGAATGGTCCGGCAGCATGACATCAACAATGTCAATGATCTCGAGTGAGATGCACTCAATGCAATATGGAATGCCATACCCCAAACACTTTTCGAGGCCATCTGCAATTGCATGGTACGCAATACACAGCTTGCATTGATACTGCTAGGACACATGATATTAATGACGTCAGTGACTTGATGACTGAGTGAAAATATTCACAAAGCCGCTTCCTACCCGGTTCTGAATTACTTTATTTTTCTTTTTTAAATCGATGCGTTATTAGTGGTTGCGAGTATATTTTATGTAGCATCCATTGGATAAGGTTAGGAGTTTTCTTGTTGTACTCCATGCTCATTTAACCATACATGAGCACAGATTTGATGCTAATCGTGTTGAAAGTATTCTTAGTTTGGTATTTGATGTAATACGTATTGACACGGACGAGTCGGTTATCCGTCACCACCGATATGCATGGGCCCTTACTGCCAGATCACAAGAAAGAACAGTGCACGAAGGCAGTGGAGTCGCAACAATGAAAAGCGCGGATCATCCAAGGTTTGACGGTAAATGGAACAGAGACGGAGTAACGGATTCAGAGAAAAGTATTGCGGGAGAGTGGTTATTAACAGCCATATTGGCTGTTTCCTAGCACCAGAACTGTATGTTATGATTCCGTAACTGGTAACGTGTTCGGGAGGATGTGAATTCCTAACCCCCCCCCCCATATCTATATATACGGGCTTGGTGAGAAACGAAGTATTCAAAGTTCACAAGTCGTAGAGGATTGAATTTACTGTACTCAGTTTCCAATAAGTACTCCACTCCGTCACTCTCAACGAAGCGTCGCCTGTCTATAAGCCTGTCACCCTATAGAAAAGGCGTGTTGAAATCGAATCTTAAACGAGAAATTAAAAAGTGAAAGCGAGGGTTGCACATTATATTTAGCAGTTTGGTGGTAATTTCTTAATCTCATGACAGCCGCTAAAACAACCATTTACACATATCTTTCTGATAAGCTAATAAGTAGGACATTTCTAGCAACTTCTAAATATGGTTCGGCAGAACAAGAAAAATCTCATGTATAAAAAGAATTTTTAGAACTACATCTTTAGAAAACAAACTAAATGCCTTCGAAAGCAAAACTTCTGGAAAAACTAAGTCAAACGAGCCACTAAGAAAGGAGACAAGAATGCATCACAGACGTTATTTAAAAAAAAGGTGTTGGACATACATACGAATGAAGACATAATTCCACGTCGTCTTTACGTGGTCACCAAGTGGCAAGAGAAAAAGGGGAAGACCAAAGACAACACAGAAAAGAACTATCGAAAAAGAAATCACAACAGCTGGTATAAAAATGAACGATCTGGAACTGGATGTTGATCGACAAGCATGGAGAGCTATGCCATTTGCCCTGTATGCATGAAATAAAGAATGATATTTACTTGCCAACAATCTTTTAATCTGGCATGTCCAAGAAAGTATTTATACAGCACTCAAAATATAGATCAATGTAAGCAATTCTTACAGATGGCAGGAATTGAACCAGGTCCATTCTAGCAGCACTGAATCGCTACGCAACACACGTGAACAGGTTTTCCATACTTGACCAACCACATCCCCCAGAATAGATGTGATCTCGTCAAGACATTCAATATGTGTACTCAAGTCACTGAGAACGGACCAATCGAGAAAAGGACCATTACAACTAACATCCCGTACAAATATCCTCAGAAACACAGACATAGAACAGCTATATATAAGGGCCAATAGGTCTTTTAAATTAAATAACATATGCTTCCTACTTGAATTTACTTGTATAAGATAAATGTAAGCACTGTTGTAAAATAATCTGTTTATCTTTCTCTCTACCAAAGGAACTCGCTCAAGTGTTTATGGTTTTCTATTTCACGTTTCATAGTACGTGACCTAGAGTGCCGCTATCTATTTTTTAAAGAAAATGGCGTGACCTTTCGTTAATTATCTCGCCCATAGCACGTCAGCGCGAGAGGCTAACAGAACTTTCCACATGCTTCACTATAGGGCCTACAGTCAAATCCCATTACAACAACCCGGTTACAGACCCATGAAATATGTTTGAGATAACACACAATCGCTGTATACATACAAATTAAAGAATCATACGCAAAACAAATGCACACGATTAAGATTTAATTTAGAAAAATTGAAAGATCCAGAAATAGCAGAGATATTTGAGGCAACAGTGGGAGGAAAATTTGCAGCTTTAAACCTTGTAAATGAAGATGTTAACTCTCTCACGAAAACCATGAAAGGAACTTTATTAGAATCAGCAACAGAAATACTAGGGACAAGAAGAATAACACACAAACCTTGGGTAACAGATGACATCCTAAAATTGTGTGACGAACGGAGAGAAATGAAAAAGATTAAGAAAGAGGCCCCTGAAATGTCAGGGCAATATAGCAAAATAAACAAAAACATCAGAAGGAAAATGAAACAAGCACAAGAAGTGTGGCTAGAGGAAAAATGCGAAACCATCAATGAAGGTATTAAGCGCGGAAACAGTAAGGTAGCATACGACACTCTAAGAAAGATAACACAGCCAAATAGACCAACGATATCTACAATACAAGACAAACAAGGAAAGATACTCAATGAAACAACAGATATAGTGAAAAGATGGACAGAGTATTGCAAGGAGCTGTATAACTGCAAGTGTAATCCTGACTACACGATATTACAGAATTCTGAACTAAACAACAGAGAAATAGGAAATTCTAGTAGATGAAATAAAAGAGGCCATACGAACATTGAAAGGAGGGAAGTCACCTGGTATAGACAACATTCCAGCAGAATTGTTGAAATACGGGGGCATTAATGTGGTAAATATTATGACCAAAATATATGGAACACAAAACAATGGCCCACTGAGTGGACACAATCACTAATAATACCAATTCCCAAGAAAGGAAATTTGAAAGTGTGTACAAATTACAGAACAATTAGCCTTATAACACACCCCAGTAAAGTGATGCTCAAAATACTACTTAACAGAATAAAACACAAGTCGGAAGAAATAATTGCAGAAGAACAAGCTGGCTTCAGAGCAAACAGAAGCACCGTTGAACAAATATTTAACATCCGAACACTAATCGAAAAACATATTCAACACCAACGTGATTTATACCACAACTTCATTGACTTTACAAAGGCCTTTGATCGTGTTTGGCATGATGGTCTGTGGCACATACTAAGGAAATTTAATTTTGACACCACAATTATAGACATTATTGAAGCTCTGTACGAAAATGCAAATAGTGCTGTCTTGTCACACAATACAATTGGAGAGTTCTTCAAAACAACTGTGGGAGTCCGACAGGGATGCGTAATGTCCCCAGTACTTTTTAACATATACTTAGAGCACATCATACAAGAAACATTGCATGACTACAACACGTCTATATCGATCGGAGGTCGCCCTATTTGCAACTTGCGTTTCGCTGATGATATTGATCTTATAGCTGGGTCAGAACAATCATTGCAAGAATTAACATCAAAGTTAGAAATAGTTACCAGCAAGTACGGAATGGAAATCAATTCAGATAAGAGCAAAATTTTGGTAAACAGCAGAGACACAGAAAACCAGACTAATATCATGATGAATGGACACAAGCTTGAAGAGGTGAATACCTTCAAATACCTCGGATCCAGTATATGCAGCGATGGTAAATGCAAAGCAGAACTAAAAATAAGGCTGGAGATGGCTTTAGCGTCATTGTCAAGGCTAACTGTGATTTGGAAAAGCAACATCAGTGTTGGAGTGAAAATCAAACTGTATAGGTCGCTGGTGCTTTCTGTGTTGTATGGTTGTGAGAGTTGGACACTCACTGCGGACATGGAGAGAAGATTACAGGCTTTCGAGTATAAATGCTACAGAAGAATTCTACGAATTTCCTATAGGGAACATAAGACCAATGTGTACGTAAGAAATAAAGTAGAGATGTGTGCAGGTGTCCAGGAGCCATTGCTTTCAATAGTGAAACGACGAAAACTAGCATGGTTCGGACATGTATGCAGGCACGATTCCTTGTCAAAAACAATACTGCAGGGAACTGTCGAGAGTGGAAGAAGCAGAGGAGGACAAATAAAGACATGGACAGACAACATCAAGGAATGGACAGGGCTAGATATTTCCACACTCATCCGCATCGCTGGAGGACTCTGTGTGCTGAAGCATCCAATGTGGTACCCCTACGACCCTGAAGGGTTATGGGTTTATTGATACATACAATATACATAATTATGAGTTTTGAAATGTGTTGCTAACAGAAACAAATTGTAGCTGTACTTGAGTGCCCTAGAATATGGTAGGGGATCATAGGGAACAGCAGCAATAAGTAATCTTCAAAATGTCAAAAATGTACACACTGTGGAATGCGATTGAAGGCAGGTACCATGAGATATGTCCCAATAATAGCGATGGAGAGTTTGGCATGTTTACATTCTTTACATGGAAAGAATAAATGCCAAATTTTTAACTCTTCCCATACACAGAGATTGAAACTATGAGCAGAATGACTCAAGCTGTGCCATTATAACACATACAGTGGAAACCTTCTATGCTGCAAAAAGACTGCCCGAAACTGGGAATGCAAGTGAAAAATGGTGGTGAAAGCATCTATATAGAATGGTAGAACATAAGCAAATTAAAAAAATTATCAACCACAAGTCAAGAGTCTGAGGAAATCAAAAAAGAAACCTTTGGTACCGAGTTCACCCCACATGAAAGTAGAAAGTGCAGAAAATCTGCTTTGCAAGTCCTCCAGAACCCAAACACATGAATGACTTAAAATCATTACTATCTCAGCTAAACAAACGAAGCAAAATAGTGATTCTCAACTGGATTCCAGGCAACCTACAAATCAGTGGAAAGAAGATAAACGACCAGCCAGCAAAAACTAGAAGTAACTGCCAACAGCAACAAACAGAAAATTCAACATCATTTCTACAAATGAGGACCATCATCAAAACTCCATATAAACATGGAATAGAATTCTCAACGCATAAACACAGCCAAAAATACAATGCTATCTACAGGCCACAATACTCAACATGGAATTGGTGACACTGATATGTGCCCCTATGGTTAATCTCCAGAAAACAGAACTGTCCACTTTACAAGATGAAAACTATGGCCATCTGAAACAATTCTGACAGACAATTCCCCTGTCTCGTGGACACAGCCGTGATGAAATGCATAATAGCATCCAACTCCGGAAGGGGAAAAAGGAAATGGAACAAGAGAAAATGTTATAAACAGAAAGGATGGATATATGATTCCATCAGAAAAAGAATAGAATATCCTCTTTTCTCCAGAATATGCCCAGCTCAACAGTATCACTTATCTTGGCTTTTTAACATTTTATATTGACTAGCGTACACTTTGCTATATACATAGTTGCTAAAGATCAGTCAATATGAATGATACAGAAATCAACACTCAAGATCTATATTCTGGTAATAGTGTAGTATTCACATGATAATCGCTAAGCGTAACACAGGTGAACTTTGGCTAGCAGAAAATCTTCGAATGGATTCAAGTTACACTGGATTATACTTTGATATACCAGAATTGAACTTAGTTCAGAGTTGAAAGATAAGCCTCGCTTTCAGCTTTTGAATAACATTCTAGTTTATGCTGATACGGCACATATGACGTCTAGCGTATAAACTGCATGGTGCCCGCCCCCTTAATTCCGCCAGAGTAAAATTTTGGCATCCCATCACCCCACGTAAATTATGGATATCCCTTTAGTCTCCCATCACCCAACATGGGACAGAACCAGCAATACGTTTGTTTTAACCAAGTAAATTAAAAAGCCAACCGTAGTTGCTAGAGCTAATTATCATGTTCTGATTTGCTAAACATCCCACATCAGTCTTATTTATGGATTTGGATGTGTCATTCAATAACTCCAAAGTGGCAACCTAGAAAATGCAGTTGAAAGTGTTTCTATTGTGTGCTCCCTTTCCAGACCTTGACAAAACATGGTTGAACTATATCGACTAGAAATAAAATCAATGTAGGAAGAACTCAAATTTATAGAAATTCAGGGACTGCAGCAACACATAACAGTATATGCTGACTAGCATGCAAAAAAATCTCATACATTTGTTATCTCCATAATGGTAGTGATTAAGAAATTTGCTGCGTGATCAAATCCGATAATGGCATATGTCTACGCAGCTGGTTGTTCTGGAGAACTCAAGAGGATTAACATTTTGAATCAAAGTATCTTCTGGTCTGATCCGTCCGGTTTCTGAGACACCGAAGTGGGATAGTTTGAAGGTGACCATATCGTCTAATACTTTTCATGAAATATATTACCTGGTCACGCGAGTTCATTTTGAACATGTTAAAATTTATTGCAAAACAACAAAAGATGAAGCTGGAACAGCAAAACAAAACCCAGAACATTTATGTTAAAGTTTATTAAATTTATTGAATTTGTAAAATGCAAGTGGAACTTGATGTAACAACCAAATCAATTGACACACAAAGTTTCATTTGCACACAAATATTGAACCATCAGTGACATCTGTTCTGTTTACATAACAGGATATGCTCAGTTCCAGTTTTCATCAGGGCTAGACCAGTTGGCTCCAGCTTCAGTGGGAACATCTACAGCTGTTGCTTCAACAGACCAATCATCTGCCTTGGGAATATCCCATTCACTAGGAGCTGAAGGTGCAAATGGAGCGAGTGGTTGCAAGCTGACAGCTGGAACTGGTACTTCTTCTGCTGCCCAGTCACCAACATCAGGCACTCCAACAAGTCCTGAGCAGAAAGAAAAAAAATACTGCTTACAAATTCTATAGTGTATAGTCCACAGAAGTCTCCATAACCTATGTATGTAACATGGCAGGTATAAAAAAACTTACAAGGGCATTGATTCTGTAGACCTGTATCTATGTAATATTAAGTCTAGATATTTAGCATCCTTGATGTCATATTTTGCATCTTGTCGGATGCATTTCTCTCTAGGCTTAGTCCCCATAGTCCATGATGTCAATATATTCTGCATATGCTTGTCTGGGTGTCATTTAATAACGAAACTAACATGTCACTCATATCCAATTTGAAAATATGATTTCAAAAAAATTTTCATTATCACAACATTCCTATAAATGTATGAAACTCGACATTCTCCCCTCTTCCAAATAAATACAGGAAAGAAAAAGAGTATTATTGCTAGCTAAGTGTCTGATCCCCGCCACATGAATAGTAATCATTGTGTGGTCTGCACTTGATAAATGAGCACATCACAATGACGACATACGTTCGTGATTGTTGTTTACTAATAGAAAACAGCTGACAACACTGTTCTCCGGCGGAGGAATAAAGATTGAGTGGTGTGGGTTGATTGCAAAGAAGTAGTGAACAACTCTGCAATTACAATACTAGCTAGAAATTAGGAAGGATAACAAGAATATGGGAGTAAGCTGTCATAACCACTATACTAGAATAACTTCATAGCAAAACAGCCATCAATTATCCAATAAGATAAAAATAGTGTATGATAAATTCTAGAACCATTGGCTAATTCTCGAGCTGCAGAATGGCATCTCCCACAAAATACTATTCTGGAATAAATGAGTATACAAAAAATTATAAAGATGCTAGTTCAACCCAAGGCAATGAAGTAACGGATGGATTACCAAACATTTTCCACTGGCGATTTATTTCACAAAATAGTAACAATGGTTATGAACCAGCTAAGGGATACTGATCATATACCAATCAAACTCACTATAAATCTCAACTAAACACTGGAAGAGCAGAAATCTCTTCCCCACTGGGACTAGAGCAGACTGCGAAAAATATGCGACGCCTACAAACGTGTATAGCGAGTCTATTAATAATCATCAAATGCAAATAAAGAACTACAGAAAGGTTAACTGAGGCAATCCTTAAAGCAACAACAGAATTAATACCAAGAGAGGCACAAAACACTTGAAACTGAATTGGTCCACAGAGTACAAAAGCTTGTAGAAGACCTGAATATGGCCAGAGAATTAGCAGAAACAGCAGAGTACAGAAAGTAATATAGCCTTTAAGGCAGCCTCTGCTAGAAACAAGAGAGGTAAAAACGTGGGCAAGGAAGAGCTGGATAGAAATAACCGAGAGCCGTAACATTGATATGGAAACAAACTGGAAATTTTCTACGGCACTGGGTGATAAAAACAGTAGGATCACCAATAACATTTGAATACGATTTTTAAAATGCACACAGGATAAGCAGCAGCTAAAAGTTAAGAATGAAATCCATGAACTATCATGATGCCAGTTAAAACATCATCATCCAAACTCTTGGCATGATTAAAACATTCAAGTACAGAATGAAAATAGTATATATTACTGCAGAGGTTCTTACCAGCATCACCAGGCCAGTCAGGCTGAGTTGGTGGAGCCTCTTCCTTAGCCCTCTCTAATGCCTCCTTCTCTTCTTTCTCTACTTCTTCAGGATCACGGTAGAAGAACAGATCTGGCATGATCTCCCATGGGTGGTCACGAGAGATGGTGCCTCTCAGACGCAAAACTTCACGGGAAAGTAGCCACCACATTAGACCAATTGACTGTGCACCCTGGAATGACACACACAATATTTCTGTTAAGAATTATAAAGATTACACATGCCTATAAACAACTACAACTGTTTATGATTATCAGAAGGAGATAGATGAGATTTTAACCTGTTCATTTCAGCTTAAAACTAATTTGCCTCACATTTTTCATCCAACCCCATTTGGAAAAATGTTTTGCTGTAGGCTGTGAGGCAAATTGGTGCCCACTGAAGGATAAAGACCTGACATTTGTTCGGTACACAATAACTCACAATCTTTTTAGTGTTGTTTCCACCACTAAATGAAGTACATTTAGTACTATCATTTCTTCCTCTCTCATTCACTTGAAACATGTCTATATCTGTAGTGCTATTATTTAATTTATGCCATGTATGCCTAGCATGAGACCTGGTTAAAAATCTCTGCTTCATTAAAAAAAACTCATTGGAGTTTCCAAATTATATATAATTAACAACTTTGCAGGCCATAATTCAGTGGCATTAACTTAGAAAACATAATCTTATCTTATTCCCCCAAGACAGTGCTCTTGATAAAGATATATAACATTACATAAAGATATTGGCAGAAGTGTCAAGTAGCATACAAATCTGCAACGCAACAGATTAGGTTCCTTTTGAAATTTTGGCAATAACCATTATCTGTATATCTTACATATCTTTACTCTAAAATACCACTTTGTCCCAGAGCATTAGATGAATTACCTACCTTATTGTTGCAAGGGATTGCAATGTCCACATGAAGAAGTGGCGAGTCAGTGTTGCAGAAAGCAACTACAGGGATGTTCACATAGGAAGCTTCAGTCACAGGCTGGTGGTCAATACGAGGGTCTGTCACAACCAAAAGGCGAGGCTCACGAAATGCAGCCTAAAAATGACAAGATGTTAGTCACTAAGACATTCCATATTTTAAAACAAATTTAAAAAGTGAAGTGGTAAATCATGTGAAAATATAGGGTGATGAACTACAATACAGCTGAGTTAAGTTGACATAACTATTTTCTATTTTTCATTTGTCTGATAATACTGCAGTTTTTCATATCACTATAGACTTTATTGAAATTAATAATTTAAGAAGTATTAAATAAAATCAGGGAAAGATGGTTCTCGTATGTTGTCAACTGTACCTGGATCTGGTTAGTGAATGTTCCTGGAGTGAAGCGTCCAGCAATTGGAGTTGCACCAGTTGAAGATGCAAATTTCAAAACTGCCCTCTGACCATAAGGGCGGGCTGAGATGACACAAATGTCGGCTGGGTTTTCAATTGCTGCAATAGCACGTGCAGCCAGCAAGAGTTTTTCCCATGTTTTCTTCAAGTTGACAATGAAAATACCTGCAGTCACAAATATACAGATAAATGTTCAGCTCAAAAAACAGCATATCAGTAAAATAAAATTACAAGTTCAGCTCAAACTTGATTAAAAAAAAAAACTTTCAAAAAAAAAGTAGAAGCTACAAGGGATGTCTATTACACTCACACAAGGCACAATGCTCATTGAATGATAGTCACACTGGTTCCTAATCAAGAAAAGATGTGGAAAAGTTGAAAACCTTAGTAGATGACATGCCTGCATATTGAGCTTTTCTTCCTATGCAAGTTTTGTATAATATCTATACAATTATGATTTTCCTATTTGTGTATATATATATATATATAAATACAAACATATATATAGTGTGCAGCACTTGGAAGAGGGAGGCTACATGCACTGTTTTCCTATAGCTGAGGCCCATCATAAAGGAGCAGTGACTCAGTACATGCCTCGCCCTTTGCCTTGAGCATTTAGTTACATGCCTGTAGCCATGGCATAACCATAAGTTCGCCATAGCCAGTAGGTAATTGGTTGTAGGGAAAAAGCAGTGAAACATCTTGAATCGCAACCTACTATTCTGGTGGTGTAAGTTATTTTCTGATGGTAAACTCCCCAGCACAATAATGCCATTACCACCAACTTTTTGAATGCTCAGAGCTAGATGTCAGGAAAATGTTTCTCCCCAAGAGACCAGATAATTAGAACACACACAGGAAACAAACTTCTCACAAAACACATGCATATACCACACAATGGCAGCACAAATGGTCATGGACTGCTGGAACAGCAACCAACCATAAGGCAATGAAAATTTTTTTTCTGTTGGGTCTTATCTCAATATCTTTAAAATATGAAACTACATTAACCAAAATGACATAAATATGACACAGAGAATAATTGTGGCGACAAATTTATTAAGTAAGCAGTTAATGCTCCTTTAAATGACTGGTACATACTATTTTATAGCAAAGAGAGTGAGGTTATGGCTAGTTAAAGATTATTAATGAATGTCATTGATCAAGTGGATATCAAGACTATAATGCCACAGAAATGGGAATGAAAAATTCCACAGCACAAAAAATAGTTTGGTACTTTCAAAGCAGGGAAAAAGACACACAATTGTGACTCTCCAAACTTGAATAAATCACGCAGTTGGTCCTGGAAACCATTCCATTCATTGCTTATGCGTTTTGGATTCATGGCAATGTAGTGTCACCAACACAAATTCTGGTGGATTAGAGGATGTTACCTCTGCGTTTGGGAGACACTGGACTTAGCACCCATCAGGAAACCCATGAACGACCAGTAGGCGGAGCTATAAGTTTTCCAGACTCTGGGACTGAATTCTTGGTTCTCCGCAGGATAGACAAATTGATAAAACAAATTCCCAACAAATCGAAGAAAAATGTTCTTCCACCGTTCGGATGTATTGTTTGCAATCATCATCAAAACCTGTCTTTAACCTCCACCAAGTCTATATCAACCCCGGCCGCCGAAAAACAAAATGGTGGCGCACGCAGCTGGCGGCCCGTCCCACCCAACGAGAATATTGTGAGATTTACACGTGCCACAGTCCGTGCACATAGCTGGGGACATACGCAATCGAAGCCGGTACATCCCCCACTTTCGGAAATGATCGTTGTTGAGGATGGCTAGCTATTCGTAAACGTTTAAGAGTAATTAATCTGACCACATCTGCACACCGGTATGATGCCATGATGGTGGATCGGTTTTATAGACCTTTATTTCATCGTATTTCGAATAAAATAACATTGAATCGTGGCTTGAATCATGAATTATTAGGTTATTTAGTTTCACAGCAGTGAATATACAGAATGCTGTGTTGGTTTAGGGACTTGTACGTTTGTTATCGAATATTTTGAAGTGGCAGAAAAAATAACTCTATGCCTAAGCTCAAAGAACTATTTTACTGCAAATCTACATGTTTTATACAGTTCCCCCGGCTATATTTTGATAATTTCGCAGTGAAAGAACATAAATACAACAGATTTGCATGATTTAGTTTAGTGTTGCCAAGGAATTCGATATGTAAGGTAAGTTATTTTTTTTCCTTATTTTTTTCCTCTTTATTTGTTAAAAAATATGTTTTTAGTGAAAAACGTATTTACCACTTTCTCATACGTCTGGTATCACACACACACGTACATAAATTACACCAATATATGCATAATTCAATTCTTTATTTATATGTGCAAATATTATTTAAATACCTCTGACAACCAAAAAATTATCACATTTTCAAGTCACCACCAATAACGTAAATTTTCAAAAAAGAATCTGGTGGCAGGGAGACGTTGCGAATTTTTTTATCTGGCTTGCTAAAGGTTAACCATCATATTCGTGGATCCAGATATTTCTGAGACTATCATTCAACCAAGTCCCATCAAGATCAATAAATGTCATCAAAATAGACACCCATAGTGTGATATGAGTTGAGAAACCAGATTCTTTCCCCCACAAGTCATTCTGTTTAATTCAAGTTAGTTTTCAATCATTAGCATGTTCATAATGTCTGAAAAATAAAATACATAAACCTCACTAGCGTTCCGACATGTGGCGAAAAACTGCTATCACAATTGTTATCTTTGGCTGGAAACTGCATCAGTAAAACCAAGATATTCTTATCAACGGAATCGAATTGCTGTTAAAAAATGGATATTTAGAGGGACTGCAGATACCGCTGGCTATTCATTCAAAATCTACCACAATCTTATTTGCAAACATGCCAGAAAGGAAAAACTTTATCCAGTTCCAATTCTGTATTACCCCGGATGAACGACGCTAGTTTACAATCTTAATTTCCTTGTTGAAAGAGGCGCATAAAAACTGGATCATCAGGATGCTGATGCTCAAAATACACTGATTCTGGCCCATCAATGAGTCCATAGCTTGCTAAAGGTCAGTAGAAGAGGTAGGGTAAATACAGAGGAACAGACAAGCCAGATACTGAGAAAGCAATACCACTAAACTCATCATACAACATGAAACGGGAAATTTGTATTTAAAGACATGCATGGCAAGAGACATTGCTAAATATCTTTTTCTTTTTTATATAAACAGGTCAATACAGATATGCAGTTCTGTGCACAATTAAATTAACCAACAAAAAGTCTCCACACACAGACAAAACTTTGTCAAGAAAAAGTTCTGCTGAACAAATTGCAGCAGGTTTCTCAAGGCTTGTGAAATTATATTTCGAATTCACTGAAAAAATCCATCAACTGATGTATAGGGGAGTGAAGACACTTGACTTTGCTAACTGTTGCATCATACATCTTTATTGCTTTGTTCACATAGCTATTGACAAACTTTCTGAAAACTGCATTCATTCTCAAACTGCTACAGATTCGTAGAATATTGTAAAGAAAACAGAAAGTGTTGTCTTTCCTCATCATCATGATTGTCCATTTCTTATTTTAGCTATAATTTTACTACAGCATCTTTGAGAACTACATCAGTTTTCTTGGCTATCCATGAAATTTTTATCATTTAAAAAAATCCATATCTCAGTTGCCATCCAGCTGATCTTGAGTCCTTTTGTTTCCTGTCCATGCTTCGTTTCTATAATGATTGGGAAAATATAATATTCTAAGCTCGAACTTGTTGCTCCACTGCATAGAATGTTTCTCAATTTTTTAAATGTTGATTTGACCTGTTGATAGTAATACTACATTTTGTTGGTATGTATTTCTTTGCAAGAACCATTAATTATATTTTCTTGTTTAGACAAGCCTTCGTTTTCACGTTCTTGTACTACCATGTCTAACAGAGCTTGAAGTTCTAGTTTGCTCCCTCCAATCTGAACTGTATCCTCACAATATCTTAAAATATAAATATTGCAACCTCCAAGTAAATGCATATTCTTTGTTCCATGATTTGGTGCCACGTAAAACAGGTATCATTCAGGCTCTAAATTCAAATTATTTCTTCAAGGATCATAGTGATGTACAGCCTGGTTAGTGATGTCAGATAGTGTGCCAACAGTTATGTGAAGATCACTTATATATGCATCATACCCATTTAAATACATTCTCTAAATTATGAGCATGATCTCTGGTGCGGAATCACAAAACATTCAACAATCTCACATATTCCTTGAAATCTCCAGCACTCACCACTATTTTTAACAAGAAACTGTTATGTCGCAACGATTATTAGCTTCCCAAGTGGGACCCAAGTATTTACATTTTTATTGCGTATGGAAAAAATGTGTAATCATCCTCTATTACACACAATCTGCTTGAAATAAATAGGGCCTACATACACAAATGCTTTTTAAAACTGAAGCAAGATTACGACACACTTCCAATATAAGAAAATTTACCATCAGGTTTGCGCTTGAAGATGTATTGCAACATTTGATGGTCAACATTTGTAGAGCCAAGATGAACTCCTGCTGCCAAAAATTTCAACATATCCTCATCCTTCATGGAGAGTACATCCAGACCTCCGGACATCTTTGCGTTTTTTCTTCGGGTAACGGTAAAAACCTGCAGAATAAAAATTAAACTATAGAACTGAAAAAGTTACTAGGACAATGACACTTTGCATATACATGAAATATTGCTTTACACTATAAACATCCAATGACAAGCTAGTATATATATAAAATTTCAAATTTAGAAGATTGTTGGCCAGTAGATGTATTTTTTTGTCGTTTCGCGGACATGTCAAATATTCGGGTTGCGTGATACCATGGTTGCCGCTGTGCCTCTTGGTCTGGCTCTATAACTTCAGCACCTGCTTGCTTGGGCAGGATTGTGACCCTGCTCGATATTGGGTTGTCCCGACCAAGCCACATCTCCACGTCAAGGAGTTGGCGTCTATGGGAACTAGATTTATGTTCTTTAACCTTTTTCTTTTTATATGATAACTTTCAAGAATGCCCAACATTTAATATTTTTTTTTTAAATATCAATAGGAGCAAATATTTATGATTTATTGGGCATTTTGGGATGGAGAACGGGAGTGTTGTACAATGTATGTATTGACTTTGCAATTATTGACCATTCTTCCCACTTAACAAACTATGTCTGTGAACTTTCATGTCTATGGGTGTCAATTTCGAGGATGAAAATGGCACACATGGATTTGGGCATTGATAAAATACACCACAGATGAGGTATTCCAATGCCTGTGAATTTTGTGTAGGCCTAATTAATTGATTTATGGTTCAATGATATCTTGTACACCCTAAACAAAACCCATCATCTGAAAGCCTGGCTCAGGTTTAAAATCATTTGGCGGGGATGCGATGTCACTGCACACGTAACTTGATTGGTTGTATTTTCGCAAAGCACAGTGAAGTTGGCTGTTTGAAATTAAAACACTGCTATTTATAGTGGTGTCCGCCTGACAGAAATATTAGTGCACTTTTTTTCCTATGGTCACTATAAAATTTGACCTGGTTTTGAGGTATTCCCTTACCTTTGTGTAGTGTCACATGATGGGGTTGGTAGTGACGGGCTGAATTAACTATTATTTGTGTCCTACATGTATTTATGTGAATACATATGGCTGCAAAAACATCAGACCCCCGCCATGCCTCTGGATTTCTTGTGCGGAATAAGAGGTTTATCTGACACACTGCGATCAATCTGTTTAAAAATGAAAACTGCCTTTTATAGCGAGCTGTCCGCAGGAAAGAGAAATTTACCAAATTCTGTTTTTGCAAACATGAACTGGATGGCGCATGCAGTACTGATCACAAGAAATTCATCTTTATGCCTTCAACATCCGTTTCCAAGAGATACATCATGACTCAATTATGCGAGCATGGATACCAACCAAAAAAAAAAAAGCGTAAATTTGCAAGCATGATAAGGTTAAGTTTCTAAACTGTCAGCATAAAGGGACAATTTGATTTCCTGCTCACAATTCTCTTCATCGCCAGTTAATTTAAAAACTTTGATGACAAAATATATACTGGCCTTGGAATCACTTTTCAAAACCATCATTCAATGGGGCAGAGTAGCCACACCTGGCAAATTTTTCTTTTCTACGTCACTGTGCTATAAATTGCACCGTTTTCATGTTTAAGCAGACGGCGTCACGATTTTCCGCAAGAAAACCAATAAACACCCCCGCTGACCGCCAAGCGATTGTATGCCGTTGTGCTATAAATCATATAGATTCACCCTTACACGAGAATTCTTAGAGAATCAATGGTAAAATTTTCTTATCTACGGTCACTGCGCTATAAATAGCACAATGCTGACATTTTTTAATCAAGCGACGCCGTGGAGTTCTGCTAGAAAACCCGGGAACGAATCAAATCCCACGTGATGTGACGTCACACACCCGTCGAATGCCAAGTGATTTTGTGCGCGGCGGATGTTATTTTTAATAGATTTGATCGATTTGAGCAGTGTTTTTACTAGTGGATATCTGTAGTCTAAAAATGTAAACTGTGAAATGGGTAAAATGAAGCACTCACCTTATTCACCGTTCCGTCGTGGATAAACTCTCCGCATATCATGCATTAATTATAATACAAATCTCAAATCATAAAAATAACACAAATCATGGGCTCCGATCTGCTTTGTTGAAATGCGTGGGCTTTAGTTGGTTTCCATTCAAGCCTCGTCCAGTGTTGCAAACTCATTTCATCAAAAGCACTAGATTTGAGTGATTTCTTTTAAATATTTTTTCTCGCATTCGTCGTATTACGGTTTCCATGTGAACTTGGAACTTTATGGGTCACTGAAATTTGACCCAGTTTTGAGGTATTCCCCAAAGCTGAAGTTGCGCGGATCCACTGTTCGCGTGGAAATGTGCAACGGCTTGCGAGAGGTTATGATATCACGGTTCCACGGAAAGTGTTTAAGTGTATTTGAATCGTTTTGGAGATCCGAGGTTAGTTAGTGGTTTAAGGGAAAAAAGGAGATAAAAAATAATGGGGGTGGGGGTTATGGCATATGAATGTTTATAAGGGGGCTGGAGGGTCTCCCCCAGGGGTAGAGGTGGCATTAAGGGGGGGGGGGGGGTTGAGAGGGTCTACCCCTCATGACATTTGAATGACCAGTTAATATTTCAAATAATAAAATTATTGGAAAAAATATTCAAAAGAACGCACTCAAATCTGGTGCTTTTATGATAAGTGAGTTGGCAACACTGGGCAAGGTGTGATCAGAAACCAACAAAAGCCCGCACATTTCGACAAAGATCGGTGCTTATGGTTTGTGTTCTTATGATTTGAGATTTGTATTATAATTAATTCATGTTTTGCGGAGAGTTTATCCCAGACGGAACGGTAAATAAGGTAGTGGGTAAGTGCTTAATTTTACCCATTTCACACTTTAAATTTTTACAGATTTCCACTAGTAAAACCTGCTCAAATCGATCAATTATTTTTTTTAATGTCCGCCGGGCATGTGATGTCATTGCACGCAGGATTTGATTGGTTGTCGGATTTTCTAGAGGAACTCCATGACGTCGCTTGATTTATAATGAAGTGTGCTATTTATAGCTTGGTGACCGTAGATAAGAAAAATATTTTTCTTTTCAATAATTTTATCATTTGAAATTACTGGTGGGAGAAACCCCAGCCCCCCGCCCCTTTTCTGAACATTCACGTCATGAGGGGGGAAGACCCCCTCAACCACCCAGGCCCCCTTTTCTAAACATTCAGATGTCATGGGGAGGACCCCCCCCCTATTTTTATGCCCATCCTCTTTGGGAGACCCCCCACTTTTAAAAATTCATTTTTATACTACTCCCTCCCTTTTTTTTATACCACCCATCCCTCCCCTTTATTATTTTTGTATCTCTTTTTCAGCACAGCCTGTCATTCTTTGTGCTCTTTTGAGCTTTGCAATACGTGTAGCAGAATCAACGTGCCCCCTCCCCTTTTGTGTTCGAGATCTGCCATGTGGGGTAATATCCCATCATGTCTCAAGAACTCATTCTCATTTCGTATATTAAATAAATTAATTATGTAAACAGGTTTTTGGTATCACCCCCCCCCCAATCAGACTCCCTTATAATTCATTATAATCATTAGGCCTAACCTAATAATTTATGGGCACTGCTGATTTTTTTTAATTCAAGAGAATGTGAATGAAGATGAATAAGATTTGTTGTCGATGAGATATATTCGCAACAGAATACTTAGGCCCTATTCATTGGGTCTATACAAATTAATTTATTAAATTACATAGGCGCCAGATTTAAAAGAGTATATGGTATAATTATATAAATAAAGTCGATTATAAAAATATTCGTTGTCACATGTGGTTAGTTCTTATCGTTAATTGGTTACAGCGCAACAAAAAAATCATAAAGTTAAAGTTTTCAGATAACTTTACTTCAAGTAACAATAACCTTCAGGATTCTACTTGATTAACTAGCTATACGAATGTGCAGCACAAATTTATTGCTTAAAATAAAAAAAATATATTATGAAAATATTATTTTAAAGAACTGGTGCCACTTACACGTGTGAAGCCAAATAGAGGTTGAAGCTAAAAAGGAAATATAAATGTCATATCCGGTCTACATTGGACATTTTAAACTGGATTGGATTAGCGCTAGCAATTTCTCATTATTAGGTGCCGTCTCCGCAACGAAGGTTGGCTGTAACGTATCTCCAACATCTCCTGTCTCTTGTCTTGGTGGTGCACTCTGCTAGACTGCAATCTGTCCATCGTGTGATGTTACTCCCCCACTTTTATCTAGGCCTACCCCTTGCTCGCTTCCCTTTGACTTTACCCTCAAGTAAGGTCTTCAATAAGGTGTCATGTCTTTTGATGTGTCCAAAGTATTTTATTTGCCTGATATTTATTTCTCTTAGTATTTCTTTCTTCATATTTAGCACCTCTTTATTTGTTTTCTTCTCTTTCCATGATGTTCTCCCTATTCTTATATATACCCACATCTCAAAAGCATCAATTTTGTCTTCTAATTGTTTATTTAGTGTCCATGTTTCTGAGCCATACATTAATATGGAATAGATGTAGCATTTTATAATTCTCATTTTCAACTTGTTTGTAATTTGTTTAGATATTAATAATTTCCTCATGTCATTGAAGGTACTTTTAGCCATTCCTATTCTCCTTTTAACTTCTGTTTCACATCTGCCATCATTTGTGACTATGTGTCCCAGATATTGATACTGTTTTACTTGTAGTTTCTCTCCCTGTATGTTTATGTTTACCTCCTGTTCTTCTGTGTCTTTGCTGATTATCATGGTTTTTGTTTTTTGGATATTTATATCCAGTCCATATTCATTACTTGATTTATTAACTTGATCTAATAGTCTTTGTAGTTCATGTTCACTTTCTGCCAAAAGAACAGTGTCATCTGCATATCTAAGGTTGTTTATTATTTTCCATTGATCTTGAGTCCTGGTATTTTTTCTATATTTTTAAAGATATTCTCTGTGTAGATATTAAATAGGCTTGGTGATAAAATGCATCCTTGTCTTACCCCTCTTCTTATTTCTATGTATGGAGAGTAGCTGTTTTCACACCTTATTGATGCAGTTTGTTCCCAATATATATTTCTAATCAGTCTGATGTCTTTTCCATCTATGCCTATTTCTTGAAGATATTTTATTAATTTTTCATGTTGGACTCTGTCAAAGGCCTTCCTGTAGTCTATGAAGCAAATATAGATACTTTTTTGGACTTCTATATATTTATCTATCACTAGCCAGATACTCAGTATAGCTTCTCTGGTTCCTTTGTTTTTCCTAAAAACGGAATTGTTCTTCACCGACCACCATGTCTATCTTGTTCTTAATTCTTTCATGTATTATCTTGAGAAGTATTTTAGTTAGATGGCTCTTTAGACTTATTGTTCTATATTCTGTACAGTCCACAGCCCTGGGCTTCTTAGGTAGTGGTATGAATATTGATGATGTTAGGTCTTTAGGTATATGGCCTGTTTCGTATATGTCATTGCAAATTTATGTGACAGTATCTACACCAAACTCATTTAGAGTTTTTATTATGTCTGCTGTTATGTTGTCCGAGCCTGCAGCCTTTCCACATTTTTTTGGAATTTATTGCATGTTCTACTTCTGATTTCAGTATTGCTGATCCATCATTGTTGTGTATTGTTGGTTTTTTGTTCCGTTGGTCGTCAAACAGTTCTGTTACATAATCTGCCCATCTTGTAAGTGCTTCTGTTTTATCAAATATTATTTTACCATTTACAGCAATTACAGAAATGTTATTGTTGATTTATTATTAATAATATTTTATTTTATTAGTATCGTCTTCTAGTATTTGTGATATAGCTGATGACGCAGTATGTTGCGTCCAGTCGGAAAATGACCACCTGGTCCCTTCTGGAGATCTGATGGTATATTTTATCATAGTTTATTTGATCCGGGTTCTCGTGTTATTATTTCACTTCATCAGGTAGATATCATGGACAGGGTGTAAGAGGCACATGGTCGTAGATACGTTCTCTTCAAAGGGTATAGGGTATGGGAGGGGGGAATTAGCAAAAATAAACATTCGTGCCTTTTCGTGTGTCAGATCTTGTTTTTTTTTTTTTTTTTAAATGAGACATGCTTTGATCTGTTGAGGAAAATAATCACTTTTTTAAAAAGTGAGGGTGGGGGATTTCGCTTTTGACCAAGTTCCTAGTACGAAAAGTCATACTCTGATCTGATTTGCTAGGGTGGGGGGGGGGGACCTTATCTGCTGACATGAACAGGCATCTCAGCCTTTCAAAACTACTGCCGATCAGGAGCTAATCTTCCCGCATCTGTGAATGTCATACCCTGGTGTTTTTCGATAGTTAGCGTCTATACTTTTCGCAGCCTACCTCTTTTTTATTGCCCTGTCATTCTAGGCGTCATATCATTGAATACATTCAAAACATTGCAATTTTCTAATACTTTTATAATAATGTATTAATTATCAATTATCCGGTGACATTGTTTTCGGAACGTAGTGACTTTTTAATGAATGTTCTCAACTCATTGCGATTCTTGGGAGAAACTAAAGGGTCCTTATATTTCGTTACTGCTATGCGAGTTACACCCTCCACTCTCCTGTCCCTTCCTGACCCTAAACATTTTTATATCCGCTTTTTCTTCCTTTCAAACCTGCTTCAAAATTAAATCATTCATTTCTTTAGATAAGGGCCTCTTGCTGTTTTGTTTCTTCTTCCTGTTATTTGTCATTATGTTTGTTACTAATAATTTCGTTTCTTTCACATTCCTCCAGTATTTTTAAACAGGCATTTCTACCAAAATACGCGACGTGTGTTCGTCATAGCTGCCATGTTTTTATTTTACTGTTATTCAATTGCAGTCTAGTCCTCTTGCATTATAATTCGTTTAATTATTTTACTTTCTTTTTATCCTTAATATTTTCTTGAGAAAGACCTTATTGTTGAAACGTCGATTTAGCCTTTTTGTATATTGTTTACTAAATTTCTTTTTCATGACAGTCAGTCTAATTGTCAACTGTCAAAAGTATTACTATATGGTATGCTCTCTAACATAAAGCCTATTTAAAATCAGAGACATGTTTGTTTCATGCTGCCTTTCAAATTCATTTTAATATTAAATACATTAGGAACAATTTCAATCTATAAATTAATTCGGCACAGAAAAACATTTCTTAAATTAAGCTTCCTTACAAAAGCTGATAATGCTAATCTTTTTTTGAGTCGTTCTGGGCTTTATTAAAGCCTTTAAAAAATGTGTTTGCGTTTAATTATCTGAATGAGTTTATCGATGGGTGTGGATATCTTTTATCTGATTCTATGTATGGTATATCTCGTACATATTGTAAATTATTAAACACAATCTGTTTGCCTGCTACTAAAAAAAAAACGTTGCTGATCCAGCGGCCCGAGGGGTATATTAATGTAATAGTCAGATGTTACCCTATCGCGTATCTGTCTATTTATAACTGTAGGTGAAACACGATTAATAGTAGAGAAAGATAAATTTATAAATGTAGGTGAAACACGAATAATAGTAGAGAAAGATAAATTTATAAATGTAGGTGAAACACGATTAATAGTAGTGAAAGATAAATTTATAAATGTAGGTGAAACACGATTAATAGTAGAGAAAGATAAATTTATAAATGTAGGCGAAACACGATTAATAGTAGAGAAAGATAAATTTATAAATGTAGGTGAAACACGATTAATAGTAGAGAAAGATAAATTTATAAATGTAGGTGAAACACGATTAATAGTAGAGAAAGATAAATTTATAAATGTAGGTGAAACACGATTAATAGTAGAGAAAGATAAATTTATAAATGTAGGTGAAACACGATTAATAGTAGAGAAAGATAAATATATAAATGTAGGTGAAACACGATTAATAGTAGAGAAAGATAAATATATAAATGTAGGTGAAACACGATTAATAGTAGTGAAAGATAAATATATAAATGTAGGTGAAACACGATTAATAGTAGAGAAAGATAAATATATAAATGTAGGTGAAACACGATTAATAGTAGAGAAAGATAAATATATAAATGTAGGTGAAACACGATTAATAGTAGAGAAAGATAAATATATAAATGTAGGTGAAACACGATTAATAGTAGTGAAAGATAAATATATAAATGTAGGTGAAACACGATTAATAGTAGAGAAAGATAAATATATAAATGTAGGTGAAACACGATTAATAGTAGAGAAAGATAAATATATAAATGTAGGTGAAACACGATTAATAGTAGAGAAAGATAAATATATAAATGTAGGTGAAACACGATTAATAGTAGAGAAAGATAAATATATAAATGTAGGTGAAACACGATTAATAGTAGAGAAAGATAAATATATAAATGTAGGTGAAACACGATTAATAGTAGAGAAAGATAAATATATAAATGTAGGTGAAACACGATTAATAGTAGTGAAAGATAAATATCTGCTGCGCTGGGTAGAACACTTCGATCACACTTTTGAATAACCCATCATCAATAAATGAAGAGGCTATAAACCAACTACCGCATGTTCCTCTCAAAGAAATACAAGGTGACATCGCTACTTTTGAGAAAACTCGCAATTCAATTCATTAGCTTTCCAGTGGAAAAGCACCTGGTTCCGACTCAATACCAATCGAAAGATATAGGTACGGTGGTAAAAAACTCCTCGAGAAACTTCATTTAATTTTCCAACAGTCATGGAAAAGCGAAATTGCCCCACAAAATTTCAGGAATACAACAATTATACACTTCTATAAACGTAAAGGGAACCGCCAGTCCTGTAATAATCATCGAGGTATCTCTATACTGTCCATTTATGTGAAGATATTTGTTAGAATCCTTTTGAACCGTCATACATCTCATTTTAATGAAAGATTATTACCAGAAAGTTAATGTGGTTTCAGAAAAGAACGTGGTTTAAAGAAAAGGGAGTTTAAAAGCCGTAGAAGATTGACTTCACTGTATTCGGTTTCCCATATGTACTCCGTCACTTTCAACGAAACGGCACGCCGCCTGCCGAGAGTACCACTCATAGCACGTAACTCCGTAGCTTCAAGTGATAATCCACAGGGATCTCCGAAAAAGAACGTGGAACATCCGTTATGGTCTTTACTGAAAGACAACTTCAAGAAAAAAGTACAACACTGTGACCTATTCGGTGACCCGCCCTAAGCGCGCAAGACAAATGCGCTCAGACAGATTCGCGCAGTGCAAATGTGCTCAGGTCAAAGGCGAGCAAAAGAATTTAAAAGTCGGTTTAAAATAAACTCTTTAAATAACTATAAACACCTAAATGTGAGTTAGAAAACATTTGTTGTAATCAGCGCCGGAGTTAGACTTGATACGGTCGTAAGCTATTTGAGATATGGAGCCCTTTATAAGTTCAGATATTATATGTCAGTACAAAATATGTTTTTTTTGGCCTCCCCCCCCCACAGGAAAATAGGGATATATATATATAATCGAGAGATCAGAATGTGCCGAGTCTTGGTTTACAGCTATGCTTCGATATACGCATCATTTGATCTGACACATCCGATTCATAATGACTTCTGTATCACTTTTACTCCATATGTAATAGTCAACTTCATACCATAACCTCCTTAGTCATCTTGTACGACATGCCAAGAAGTTAACATTGCCGCTATTCTTTGCTCCATTTCAGGGTCCCATTATTGGTCCGCTTTTTTCGGCGTGCATTTGTCTTGTGCGTTTTTTGTGACAGCTCCCTGGCGCTTTTTGCTTGCGCACATTTGTTGGAGTTCTTAGCATTGCGCACATCCGTCTGCGCTCTTTTGTCGACGCGCATTTGCCTTTCGCTATTTTGTTACGGCGCCGACCTGTACAAGGCATTCATAGACTTAACAAAATTATTTGATACAGTAAGTAGAGAAGAGCTGTGGAAGATTATGTCAAAATATTGTTGCCCACAGAAATGTATCACAATGGTGCATCAATTGCATGAAGTAGACATCACATATTGCATAAATGGAAAATTGTTCAACCTTCGGCGGCCCCGAGTAAAAACCAAAGTCAAATCACACAGAATCAGGGATCTCCTATTGGCTGATGACTGTGCCCTAAATGTCAACTCTGAAGCTGATCACAAAAACTATTATACAGATTCTCCAAAGCGTGGCAAACTTTGGCCTTACTATTAACACGGAGAAAACAGAAGTCATGTTACAACAAGCACCTGGCAAAAAGCTATCTTTTATCTTACCTGTATAAAGGTAAATGGAGTAGCACTGAAAGTTGTGAATAGATTCATATACCAAGGTAGTACTTATCAGAAAATGCCAACATTGATGATGAAGTGTATACAAGGATCGCTAAGGCAAGCAGCACTTTCTGCAAATTGTACGCAAATGTGTGGCATAGATATTGCATTAACCTTCAGATCAAACTGAAAGTTTACAAAGCAGTGGTACTTCCAGTGCTGTTATATGCCAGTGATACATGGACTGTGTATAAAAAAACGAAAAAATACAAATAATAAAATACAAGTCATTTTCAACGTTTCGAACCGTTAGGTCTTTGTCAAGAATGTACAAAAGAAACAGTGAAAAGACATTAAAAACAGTAAAAGCAATGTTACCACCACAGAGGCACTAGAACGTAAACAACATGAAGTTCAAGGTGGCAATGATGTACGTGTAAACATTTAGTCATGGTGTTGTTGAAAAGTGGACGGGATAGATAACAGAAAGAAAATATTATTATCCAAAACAACCTGAACAGCAATACAAGGACCACACTAACACAAATTTAAAGAAATGAATGTTCAGAGTTAAGACAAAAAAGTTCGAGGGCAGCAAACAGCTTACGTCATTCAGTCGTAAGTCCATTTCACCCATATACTTCGTGTCACATCGTTTAATTATAGTAACGTAAATTACATTAAGGGATTTAATTGTAACGGCCTCATTGCTAGTGAGAGTGGCCTTAGGAAATGAAACAGGGCGTATCTGAACTACATAGGGACATGTGTAACAATGACCGCGTTTGCAACGAACAGGACGAAAATGAGCAGGAATATAAGACTTGAGGTTACTGTGGACTAAGACGTCATTTGAATTTTTGTCACATATGTCATTTGCTTTTTCATATGTAAACGCAGTGACAAATAATATATAGGTGAAACCGGCTTACGATTGAGTGACTGCTTCTGTGGGCATCTTCATGCCTTAAAACACAGAGAATCTACACATGTCGCCATTAATTTCAATGGTGATGGTCATCTTGGTGCCCTCTATATCCAGGTCACTGCCCTCAGATACTGTACCAGGGATGACAAATCTAGGTACGCTTGAAAATCCATTTATTTTTTAGTTTGGTACCCTTATGGACTTAGCCCCGCACATTCATTCCTTTAAATTTGTGTTGGTGTGGTCCTTCTTGTATTGCTGTATACGTTGCTTTGGTTAATATTTTTTTTCCATTTTGTTCTCAGATCCTGTTCCCTTTTCCAACAAAACCCAATTCCATGAATACATGTTTACATGTACGTCATTGTCACCTTTAACTTCGTGTTGTTTACATGTCTGTGTTCTAGTGCCTCTGTAGTGACACTGCGTTTACTGTTTTTATTGTTTTTTCACTGTTTGCTTTGTATATTCTTGACAAAGACCTAACGGTTCGAAACTTTGAAGATTCTTCTTCTTCTTCTTTCGTTCGCTAATAATGTCTATATCTGCAGTGTTGTTTCTTGTATAAATTGGACAGTGTTTTCCATTTCTTGTTTTGTACCATAAAGTTTAACATTCATTGGTGTATCAGAAGGCCAGTATGTGCATCTTAATGTGTCATAGTATGCACATTCTTGAAGGATATGTTCTGAAGTCTGGTTGACTTGTCCACAATTACACTTTGCTGTTGTGCCAATTAAATTTTTTTTATACATATGGCTGTTTAGTCTATTGTGTCCAGTTTGCAGATATAGACATTCATGTGCGATAATGCATGACATTCTGATTGTTGCGGTGCGCCTTGTGGCCAAATGTCGCTGACTTCAGCACCTTTACTTGCTAGGCAAGACTGTGGTCCTGCCCGAATGTGGGAGGGCCCGGCCAGTCTTAGTTTCCAGCCTCTGCTGGCTGGACTAAGCCCCATCTCCACGCCAAGGAGCTGGCCTCGATGGGGTACTTTGAAGATGTCTTGTGTATTGTTATTTGTATTTTTTCGTGTTTACACCCAACAGCCTTTAGTGATAGACTGTCTGTTGTCCTCAAATGAAACTCAGAAACCTATTTTCTACATAAGTACTAATGTCATGGTTACTGACATCGCAGTTATGACATGGCTGTTATATCTGCAACGTAGGGTTCGACACATACGACTGCAGAGTGGCTTCTTGGACATTTCGACCATGGGAAACACTAGAAGAGAAAGCTACAAATACAACATCAACCTTTTGGAGAGATCCAAAGTACCATCTTACGACTTCGCACACATGTACACCTCAATCACCACTTGAACAGAATACAACTATAAAACACACACCAGGATGCCGCTTCTGCACTCATCCCTGCGAAACTGCCGATCGCCACCTTTTTGAATGTCTAGCAATTAATAACGTCAGTAAAAATACCCCCCCCCCCCACGGCCAGATAATGGAACGACTTATTTTGAACAAAAGAACAGCTCCCAAACACATGAATATATTACACAATGGCATGAGGAAATGGTCCACTAGATCAGCAACCAGCCAACCAAACAACCAACCAGCCGGTAACAATCGATCGAAGAAATCCCTAAATATATAAAACAGTAGCGCTGTGGTTTAAGTAAAATGTACCTCTTATGGAGAGGCACGCTTCTTTCAACCGTGGACATTACTCCAGTTTGTTTACATCAGAGATTTAAAACCATCAAAAATAGTGGATTTAATCATTATTGATGGCAACATGATTACAGTAGAGTGTCACACCATGACCCTCGGCGGTATAAGATCTAATCGCCCGTGTGTTGTGGGGGGCCTAAAGAGGAGCAAAGAATAGCAACACTGTTTACCTTCTATGCATGTCGTACGAGGCGACTAAGGAGGTTATGGGATGGAGTTGGCTGCGCCATCCCATAAAGGGTCAGTGACCCAAAGCCATCCTGAAGTCGGATGTGTCAGGCCTAAAGTCGCAGATACACAGCAATGATGCAAACCATGACACAACGCATTCCGTTCTCTAGACTACATCCTGCTGATCTGCAAGAGTTTGAGAACGAACGCAGAAGAAGAAGAATATGATCTAATGGCTAATGTGGAATTAAGCATTCTAAAATGACTAATTTCACTATTCCCTCGCCCGTATGTTGCCGGTGCCTGAGAGTGGAGCAAAGAATAGCAACACTGTTTACCTTCCATGCAGGTCTTAAGAGGCAACTTAGGAGGTTATGGGGTAGTGTTGATTGTTTCATGCCATATAAGGCCAAAGTGTCCCAAAGCCGTGCTGAAGTCGGATGTGGCAGACCGAAAGACACATATATCGCAGTAATGCTACAAATCATGACACGACGAATTCTGTTCTCCTTCAGTTAACCTGCAAGAGTGTGAGAACGAACGCAGAATTAGAAGAAGACGAAGACTATTAAAGTACAATTATAGTGACCAATGAAACCACGGAAATAGTCAAATGTCATTAGGAAGGATTGACTGAAAAAAGAGGAGGCACATCTAGAAGTAAATATTCTTGTGACATATTCTTTTCAGAACGTTGTCTTCATCACGGATTCTCAACTCTCTCCCGGGCAAGCAACCCGTCATTTGCCAGAATTTTCCATTACTGCATGTTTTCCTGTGATGGAGTGCAGGGTGGTTTTCTATGGGCCGTGGAAATAAAGGCCGCTTTGTCATAGCAGACGCCGCGACATGTACAGGAAGGATTTTGATTGTACGTACTTACAAAAGAAAAAATTCCTGTCCCAACCATGGAGTGAACACGGAACCTCAAGGGTCTGAGAACGGCGTTCTAATCACACGGGCATGTGCTCCACTAATTTGCCAGAATTATGACAACAAAATGAACTATGACCCTTTAATCATGATACTGATTATCTTCTTTTCTTCCTTCTTCTTCAAGACAATAAACAGTTAATTAATGCCACGTTGGATACATGAGTTAGTTCATGATGTGTAACATGCGGGAAAACTGTACTAGGACTTGTTGGTATTTTATTATTGTCTGCGGTTACACCATTTTTATATCCAGATTGCAAAATCAAAATTTCCTAGTTCGTCGATAATTGATATCGAATAGTGCTGTCGGAAAACCAAGCCCGAAATGGACACTATCAATTATTCATGGAAATAAATGAAGTAAATACAAATATCTCCAAACAAAATTTCTTGTCTCTAAGCGACAGTGAGATGAGGTTACGAACTATATATAGGAGATAAAATCTCGACTGATCTAACTTCAAGTCATCTCACAAGTGATAATGAAATTATTTCCAATCTGACACCACCCAAACCAATAAACATGGTCACATAATCGCATCGTCATGATTGCTTGAAGAGAAGTTACTCAACGCTGGCCGTAAAGTCGTAACCTAAGGGTAAAGATGGTTTAACATGATAGCTGAATAGGCCTAATACTGAATATATATATATATATATATATATATATATATATATATATATATATATATATATATATATATATATATATATATATAATATACATACCAGAAAACCGAATGTAGAGGTGTTCTTTTTCTTCTTCTTTCGTTCACTTGAAACATGTCTATATCTGTAATTCTGTCTCTTTAATAAAACTCACTGTCTTTTGTAGTTCATACAGTGTCCCATAGAGCTTTGATTCCAGTGGTGTTTCCTCTGGCCAATATGTCTGCCTCAGCGTTTCATGCTCAGAACACTCTCGAAGTATATGTTTGGCACTCTGTGCTGCCTGTCCACATGTACACATGGCCGTGTTGCCAATCTTGAATTTTGTGTATATGTGACCGCGGAGTCGGTTGTGTCCTGTTCTGAGGCGTAAAATTATAACTTGTTCTGATCTGTTCATAATGTGATAGTCATCTTGTGTTGGTGCTTGTGGCTTTCTTATTGACTTTATCATCTGTTTTTTTCTGATGGTAGGTGATTGGTATATCTGGTTGGTCTTCGGCAGCACCGTCCTTAGCCAGTTGGTCTGCTTTTTCATTTCCTGGTATTCCACAGTGAGAGGGTATCCACTGCATGGTTACCCTATACTGGTAAGACAATTCGCTAAGTAGTTTTTTCAAGTCTGTTAGTTTTCTAGACTGGAGAGCTTGAAGCACTGACCTTGCATCTGTCAGGAATACCACAGGCTGTAGGCCAGAGTTGGAGTTCAGCAGTTTTTTTAGCTGCCACACTAATTGCCTGGATTTCTGCATCATAATTATTGCAGAATTTTCCTGTCGGTTTTCTGATTTTATCTCTAGGCTTGTGTGGATATTCTATATATACACCTGCACCTCCATTCCTCACAGCATTCTGTGCTGACCCATCTGTGTACACTCTGACCCATATATCTTGTGGATATTCCTCATCCAGGAAACTGAGGGTGACTGTCATTCGCTGCAGTCAGGTGCCATGCCGGGTGGGGTAGGTGGTCATGGCTCTCCACAGCTCTCTGTCCACAGTATTATGTATCAAAGTCGTTGTTGTTTCCTTGCCGTGCCAGGTTGTCAAACTGTATAATATTTTCTCACGTTGTCGCCCTCTGTCTCTGGTGCCTTCAATCTTGCCTGTTGTCACTATGTTCTCTAAACCTGCCTGTCTCATGAAGTGGCCAAAAAAATAAGATTGCCTTTTTCTTATATTGTTGATTAAGGTCCGTTTCGCATTTAACTCTTTCAACACCTCTACATTAGTTTTTCTGGCAGTCCATGGTAATCTCAATATTCTTCTGCAGAACCACATCTCTGCTGCCTCCAATCTCCCACTTTCCAGTTTGTTTATTGTCCAAGGCTCGCACCCATATGTTAGTATAGGAGTTATATAGCACTGCAAAACTCTCTTCCTCACCTCTAATGATAAGGTCATATTACACAATATATTTATCATTTTTCTGAATGTTGTTTTTGACTGTCCTGTTCTGCTTCTGATTTATATTGAACTTCTTTCATCTGCTGTAATCGTTGTACCTAAATATTTGAATTGGTGGACCTGTTTTAATACTATATCATTCATTTTTGATCTTTCACGTTGTGTGGTTTTGTTTCCTTGAAATAACCATTACTACTGTTTTCATGATATTTAAGAAGATGTCAATATTTCTCTTTACTTTTTGTCACTACGACATTAATTAATTCTTGAAGTCCTTCTTCACTTTTAGCAATCAGAACAATGTCATCAGCATATCTTAAATTATTTATGTTATATCCTCCCACCGATATTCCTGGGATATCAACTTTTGCACGCACTGTTTTCACTGTATAAAGAGAACATGTCTGGCAAAAGTACACATTCCTACTTCCTTGTTTTATTTGATGAAAGGGACCAAATTCATATCCTACACTAATTGCTGCTGTTTGTTGCAAGTAAATGTTCTTGATGATTCTTAAATTCGTGGGCGATGTTCAAATTCTCTAGCATGTATATAACGTCACTATGTTTACCTTTATCAAATGCCTTTGTGTAGTCTATAAAAAAGATGTACAGGTCTGTGTTTCTGTGTTTACTTCTATAGGCCTCTCTGTTATTGTTCTCAAAATATATATATAATATTATTGGAACCATTGCCTTCTACAAAGCCACATTGTTCTGGACTTATGTCTGTTTTTATTTTCTTTCTCACTCTCTTCATGCTGATTCTGTGAAGTGTTTTTATTATTTAGCTCATAACGCTGATTGTACGGTGTTCTTCCCATTCGGTTGTTCCTGGTTTCTTAGGTAAGGCTAAAAATATGGATTTCGTTAAGTCATCCGATATGTTTCCGCTATTATATACGTCATTCAGAAACTTCGTAATTATTTATACTCCAAAGTCACTTAAAGCTATTAATTCCTCTAATGTTTCTGTGCCTTAGGACCTCCCTTACTTCTACTACGATTAGTGTTGAACCCTGCCATTATCTTGTATGTTTATCTCTGGTATGTTGTCATCATATAGTTCTTTGATATATTCCGATAATATCTGTACTATATAATCTTTGCCCATTTATACCAGCCCTGTCTTGGATTTTAGACAAAGTTCCCAAGTTAGTATAACAACATTATATCATTCCTCTCCCGCCAAAATCTTCCTCCGAGACTAGTAGGCTGTTCTGGAGTCTTCAATTAGGGAGAACTGTAAATTCAACGCAAGTGAATAGCAGAACGTAGATCGTTAATATGTTTACAATATATTGAACGTTTTGCCAAATTGTATAATCTACGTTTTATAGCTTTTGCGTTATATTCTGATGTTATTTGTTAATATTGTTGCGATTGTGATGCCTGCGGTTACTGCCTTCTTGAAACAGTTATCTCCCATGCTGCGTCTGATCATATTACGAAACATCCAGCAGTTTGTTTTTTTTCCCCGCGAGACATGGGGCATTCGCAAAGTTAATGAACTTTTGCCATTTATGTTTCCCGGTTCCCAGTAATTTCAATACAGGAAGCTCCAGCGGTCCTAAAATAAGAACTCCGAGCATGCGTCCATGGAGAGATATATTGGTATTAAAAAAAATCTCACAAATAAAGATTGAGAAATTTGAAAATCATAATCTTATCTAACCACATTTCTTATTTTTAGAATAGTACAAGTAACACACAAGCTGTCTTTAATTTCACAGGTTTTCTCTCGCACCCACAGTTTAAGGATCAATATATCTTGGAGTCATTTGTATCTTTCAACAAATAAAATTCCAGCTCAATTAGAAAACGTTATCTGAACCACTTGGCTAGAAAGCCATTGCACTAATTGGAAGGACTCCACTATATTTAGAAAGGTTCGTGGACAGCCCTACGTTGTGAGTGCTGTGAATAAACCCTCACGGCTTAATAAGTAAAATGCCTTTGCGTGATCAATGACAGCAAGATACAATGGCTGCGCTTGTTCACGTCATTTCTCTTGTAATTGCCGTAAAGAAAATAGCATATCTATGATTGATTGGTTTTCACGAAACCCGCATTGTAATTTAGGATATACCCGATGACCTAGAACTTGCAGTCCTCGCAGTACAATCTAGCAAGTATTTACCAAAAGTTTGTAGAAGCGAAGTTCCTACATAGTTGTTACAGTCACTGCTGTCCCCCGTTTTCTCGTATAGTATTATAGTGCTTGGTTCTTAAAAATCCCGTGGGACCTGTCCTTAAAAAACACAATATTGTAATATGATGGAGCTGGGGTGCTCCGTGGGACCTGTCCTTAAAAAAACACAATATTGTAATATGATGGAGCTGGGGTGCTATTATGTTTCACTCCTGAATACCTCCTTTGGAATAAAATCCTTGCTAGGTGCCTCGTTAGAAGATTGGGTATTAGTGGCATCGTTAATTACAGATCGGATTGAGGGTTTGTGCAGGTAGATAAGATTGGTAGAGCCTCCATGGCACTGAAAGCAGCATGTTAGTTTAGTCTCACCCTTGTGTTGACGGGGCCCGAAAAGGGAGCAAAGAGTAGCAACACTGTTTACCTTCCACGCATGTCGTAAAAGGCGACTAAGGAGGTTATGGGATGGAGTTAGCTGTCGTATCCCATATAGGGTCAGGGACACAACGCCATGCTGAAGTCGGATGTGTCAGGCCTAAAGGCGCAGATATCCCAGCAATGATGTAAACCATGACACAACGCATTCCGTTCTCCGGACTACATCCTGCTAATCTGCAGGAGTTTGAGAACGAACACAGAAGAAGAAGAAGTTTAGTCTCATTACAATGTAGCTCTAGATAATGCTCTGTACATCTGCTTTCATTGATCAGTGATAATCTCGCTAGAGAAACATTTTTTCCATCAGTACACTCTTCTTCATTCTCAGACCGATGGCTTTCTTTTATCCCTTCATAAACACATCTGAAGTTACATTTGTCACTAGAATTCTGAATATCTTTACACAACCCTATCCAGTAGTCATTCACACATTGTCTGGTTGTCCTTTGCACTTCTTTTCTAGCTCAGCAAGATTATTTCGTGTTGATTTTTTTTTGATTTAAAAAAAAAATTGTCTGTCTGTCTATTAAAGGCTTAAGTAACTACCGGTTAGCCTCAAACAATCTACAGTTTTATGTTCACCTAGCTACAAAATTTTCATGTTCACACATGCTACAAACATTTCATGTTGACACATGCTACAAACTTTTCATGTTCACACATGCTACACAATTTTCATGTTCACACATGCTGCACAATTTTTATGTTCACACATGCTACACAATTTTCATGTTCACACATGCTGCACAATTTTTATGTTCACACATGCTACACAATTTTCATGTTCACACATGCTACACAATTTTCATGTTCACACATGCTACACAATTTTCATGTTCACACATGCTGCACAATTTTTATGTTCACACATGCTACACAATTTTCATGTTCACACATGCTACACAATTTTCATGTTCACACATGCTACACAATTTTCATGTTCACACATGCTACAAACATTTTATGTTCACACATGCTACACAATTTTCATGTTCACACATGCTACACAATTTTCATGTTCACACATGCTACACAATTTTTATGTTCACACATGCTACACAATTTTCATGTTCACACATGCTACACAATTTTCATGTTCACACATGCTACAAACATTTTATGTTCACACATGCTACAAACTTTTTATGTTCACACATGCTACAAACATTTCATGTTCACACATGCTACAAACTTTTTACCGCCGTTTTGTAAACAGCTTCTTTAGTTATATCCTATCAGGGCCGGTCTTAGGCCATTGCAACCTATGCGGCCGCAGTGGGCCCCGCACTTCATAGGCCCATAAATTCATATTAGAATTTATTTTATTATCCTCTTCCCTACCCAGACTGGGCCCCGCGCAATCCGTTTCGCACTGGGCCCCCCAATTGTTAGGGCCGGCCCTGTATCCCACATATATCTTTATTCTATATCGATATTCATATCTTTCGTACACTGGAGTCTATAACGGTTGCGGTTCAGCAACATCATAAATAATTACATTCTAGAAAGTGTTCTGTCCTAGTACAGTGTTTCCTAACGTGGGGCGCACGCCCTACAGGGGGGCAATTTGATTGTTCAGAGGGGCTTTTCGAAAATTCGCTCGTCTAGAGTGTAAGAACCAACCGCTTACTATGACTTCACTTGTATAAAAAAAGGTTTTTTGTTCCTAATATAAATTAAGCGTTCGTTAACCCTATATAAAGCATAACATTAGGGGGGGGGGGAGAGGAGGCGGGTGGTAACATTTCTCAAAACAGCTTGCTTCTTAAGAAATGTCACACTAGGGCCGGATGTTGATTTCCCGCTACATGAGTGATAACTCTAATTACGTCAGTATGTTTTGGTGGCAATATATTTGGTTATAATAATGTTTACGTATAGAATTCTTATTATTGGGAAACTTTGGTACACAATGGTATGTATGTATCGCCTATGTATATTTATGTAGTCTCAGTGAATAAACAATTAAGTCCAAAAAACTGGAATTTGCAGGAGATGAAAAATAAACTTCACACTCTCATATAACATAACATATCACGAAAGACTGTATTGCAGTTCACTAAACCAGCTAAGGGAGGAACACTGGCCCAAAAAGACGGATATCCACAGAAAGCTGTATGGGAGCACTGAGGATCTTTCAAATACAGCAGGATTCATTATTAAAACAGAACTTGCTGTGCATACATGTCAAACATCAAACAAAAAGAAGTATTTTTTGTGATTTATTCATTCAAAAATCAAACTAATAATTAATTTTGATATATTAACATTAAATTAAATTAACATTAATGCATAGTTTATTTTTAGTATTTGATTCTTCTTATATTTATTACTTTCCGTCGCACAGTAAAATGATTAGTGCAAGCAAAAAAAAAAAAAGTTCGTCAGTATGCAGAGGACTACTGAAAATTTGGGTTCATACCCGCTGTCCACAATCAAAGGACACCGTCTTGATGTGCATTTGAACGCAAAACATAATGCTTATGTCGATTCAGATTTAAATTACTTTCAAACTTTGAAGAAGAATTATGAAAAAAGCAATATTAAAGTCTTTTTTGATTGCTCATACTGTAACTGTCAATCGTACTCTTGAGGATAGTTATGAAAATGTACGTATTGCTAAATCTGGGAAATATCATACTATAGTAGAGAATGAAATCAAACCATAAATTTCAACGTTTCTTAAAGCAGTTGTGGAAAAAGATGACAAAGACGTGAAAGTTATGCCATTCAGTAACTGTTAACAGAAGAATAGATGACATGAGTGAAGATATTCAAATACAACTTGTTGGAAAGCTGAAAACAAGAAAATTCTCGCTGCAAATGGATGAATCTACTTTGAGAGACAATGAATCCGTACTGATAACTTATGTAAGACGTATTGATAAAGGTGATGTTGCTGAAGATATGTTACTCTATAAATTATTAGAGACCACCACTACCTCCAAAGATATATACAATAAGCTAAAAAATTACTTAGATATCACTAATATACCAATAAAAAATATTACATCTTGTGCTGCAGATGGTGATTCTAATATGATGGGCAAGAAAAATGGCTGCTTAAAATTGATGAAAAAGGAGAATCCAGAAATGCTTCTTGTATATTGTATTATTCAGTGAAAACTTAGTTGCTAAAAATATTTAACCTGTTCTTTATGAAGTACTAAAATCAGTTATAAAATGTGTCCATCATATTAAAGCTAATGCTGGATGTGAGCGTCTCTTCAATCTTTTTTTGTGAAGAACAAAATGCAGACCATGTGAGACTATTACTTCAAACTGAAGTAAGGTGGCTCTCGAAAGGGAACTGCTTCAAAAGATTTATGGAACTATTTGATATACAATTAGTGACTTTTTAAAGTGAGAAGCCTGAAATGAAGAATCTGTTATATATTTGACATAATAAATATATCAAATAAAAATCTTCAAGGAACAAATACAAGTTTCATCGATGCAAAAGCGAAGATATTTGGTTTAATTACATTGATTGAATTACGTCAAAAATATATGTGAAATAAAAATTTTGAACAGTTTCATTGGCTGCAAAAATGTGAAGTGACTGATACCGCTGTACTTGTTATTGTCGATCATCTGAAAAATCTGTCCGCTGATAATTTAACGGTGAGGAAAGATGAACGGCTGATGAGGAAAGATTTTCTGATTTAAAACAAATTGATTTTCCAGCATGGATGATGCAGCCAATGTTAATGGATTTGTCTGATGTATCAATGCAGTACCAAGAAGAACTCTCAGAAATGTAAAATGATGAGTCAGTCAAAACTTTATTCAATATAAAAGGAGCGATGGCATGGCTTTATTATGAAACCAAAACTAAATACCAAAATTCAACCAACTTAGCAAGAGAGCTAGTGTTATCGTTTCCATCTTTATATTTAGTTGAATGTGGATTTAGTGCCGTAAAGGATTTGTTACTAAAGAAGAGAAATCAACTGGATATCACAGAACGTGGAGACTTGAGAATGAAGCTGACTAAATTGGAGCCCAATGTAACAGCTTTCTGCAGCAAGAATCAAGCACAAGAGCCTCACTAAATTTAGTACATTCATTTAGACGTGACCTCACATTGAATATTTTAGTTGTCTATTATATGTTTTAAAGATTTATTTCGGGTATACTGTTTTTTCTTAATGATTTCCTAGTGATTTCTTCCTAAAATCCGTCTTGTGTCATGAACAAAAGGTTTCATTTACATATCAATTTTTTAATCTAAAAAGATATGTATATGTCATTTGGTGGGGGGGGGGGGAATTAGAATTTTAGGAGGGCTTTGGTGGGGCGCGGTACACAAAAGGTTGAGAAACACTGTCCTAGGAAAAACCTCGATAGGTGTTAGAACTAATGTCATGATATTGAGTTTCGAATATGTTTTACTACGATACATGCTTGATTATCAAATTTTCTGTCTTTCTGATAATAATATATTTATTCTTTGACTGCTACATACATTTGTCGTTGTCTGCTGTGTTGTACTTTAATTAGCAATATATATTATTCTAAGGGTTTAGTTTATATAAATATAATATATCATCATCATCATCATCATCATCATGTGACATATTCTTTCCATAAAGAGTTCTTCCTTGTGGATTCTCTGAACACTCCGCGATTCTGGGCGAGCTGATCTGCTGCAGTTAGAGACATGTTTAAATAATGTGATATATATCACTGCACCCTGCTGCCGGTAACTCTTCCTTCAGCTATTAATCTTTCCATGGTGTTATGTCTCTTTGTAATATAATAATAATAATAATAACAATTACATTGTTATTGTATCGTTTTTGTGTCTGAGGAAGGTATTAGATAGAAACAGAAATTTGTAATTTTTCACTATTATCACTTTAATTATAATATCAGTCCACATCGAGGCCAGCTCCTTGGCGAGGAGATGGGACTTAGTCCAGCCAGCGGAGGCTGTAAACTAAGACTGACCGGGCACTCCCACATTCGGGCAGGACCACAGTCTTGCCTAGCAAGTAAAGGTGCTGAAGTCAGCGACATTTAGCCAGAAGGCGCACCTCAATAATCAGAATGTCATGCATTATCGCAAATGACTGTCTATATCTGCATTATCCCTTTATCGTGCGAACCATGTGACGACTCACCAGGCAGGAGTAGCATAGGGCCCTATACTTCGAAAGGGCCCACCCCCATGCGACTGGAGGTCCTCTTCGATTGATTTGTGGAGCCAGGAGGCACAAGAGAGTAATATCACTGACCAACAAATATTACCAACCAATAAGACACCACTTACAATAATGCACTGGAATGCTGAGGGTGTAAATAGTAAAAAATATGGCTTTAACAAGAAATTAGAATTAGAGAACACCCTTCTGAAGGAACAGTTCAGCATTTGCTGCATACAAGAGACACATCTCAGGAAAGATGTAGCCTTTAAAATTACAGGCTATCAGTGCTTTAGAGCTGATCGAATAGACAGAAGGAAAGGAGGTTTACTTACACTAGTCACAAATTATATCGGCGCACATCAAACAGAACTATACATGGAAGGAGCAAGATACCAGGTCCTTCAGCTAAAGACCAAAAACACAGACTTCCACCTACTAAATTACTACTGTACAAATGACCAACCCCTTTCTCTGGAAACAATAAAATACCGAGGAAGACTGATAGTATGTGAAGATTTTAACAGTCACTCATAATGATGGGATTATGACCGTATGGATAAAAGAGGAGAAGAACTTGAAAGCTGGCAAGACGACAAAGGTCGTCCTTTGCTTAATAAGCCAAAAAGATCCTCAAACATACTACTCAAGAGCATGGCAAATAACTTCCACACCAGACTTGGCATTGCCCTCAGCAGACCTAAACTGGGATATCAATAGAACAGTGGGGAAGCAACTTGAAAGTAGTGAAAACCGACCAGTCTTCATTAGTATAAAAATGAACTCAAATGGTATGCATGTAGCTCCCAAGATGGAATTATAAAAAAGCAAATTAGGGACTATTTAAACACAGCAGTAGTGGTTTAGTTGGACAAATAGATATGGAAGGAAAAGACATAAATGCCAAAGTCAAAGACTTCCCACCGAAGACGGATGTGTTGGGCCATTGGCGCAAATAAAACGGCGACACAACGCATTTCCATTCTCTGGACTACATCCTGCTGGAAATCTAGTAGGACCATGGCCTTGCTATAAGGGAGATCCAGCGGGAGTTTGAGAATGAACGCTAAAGAAGAAGAAGAAAGAGTTCAATAAATGTATTCATCAAGCTGAAAAGGAACCAATACCAAGAGTAGCACGCAAACAATACAAGCCATACTGGAGTGAACAACTAGAACTACTGCATGAAGAATTAGAAAAAAGTACGAACAGAAATGAAAAATAACCCACGCCAGGAAATTCACAACAAACATCAACATGCAAAAGCTAAATTCCAAAGAGCCAAACTAGAAGCTAGAAGAAAAAGCTGGAATGAAAAAACAGGATCATGAAAAGGATGAAAGAAATCTGTGAAAACTGGTCAAATAGCTAAATGATGACGGAACTGGAAGAATCACACACATAACACTCGTAAAGAATGGCAATATGATTACAGGAAAGCAAACAGTAGATAATTTCGCTAGGATATTCGCTCAAGACTGCAATATTGAAATTAGTCCCCAGAAGCAGCGTAAAATGCGGAGCGACCAACAAAGTAAAATGGAACATGCTAAAACTAAAATCAGTGATGTAAACAGACCGATGAAATTATGGATGCATTGTTCACATATAGTGATTTGAAAGTAGCTGTCTCTAAACTAAAGCTAAATAAGTCCCCAGGTATTGATGAAATACCAAATGATCTAATTAAGAATCTATGATAAAAAAACAAGGAAGAAACTATTGGACATCTTAAATACTAGCTGGACTACTGGGAAAATCCCACAAATCTGGAGGGAATTAATTATGGCCTCTCTGCTTAAAACTGGAAAAGATGGAACAACATCCACTAGCTACAGACCAATTAGTCTTACAAGCTGCCAGTGCAAAACAATGGAACGCATCATAAACTTAAGACTAAAATTTCATATAGAATGGAGAAAATTCCTTGCACCACAACTTGCTGGCTTCAGACAATGCTACTAATCGGTGGATCAAACTACATACTTCTCATGAAATTGAGGATGATTTATACGACAAGAAACCAATGTTGGTAGAACGTCTTGATTCACATAATTCATTTCAGCAGGCACGGAAAGAAGGATTGCGTCATAAAATGAGGAACTACAAGACAGTGACAACACGTATAGACAGGCTAAAACCTTTCTTCACAATAGAAGAGATATAGTACAGTAAATGGTAAGAAAAGTTAAGAAGGAACTGGATACTCCATGGAATGCCTTAGGGAGGAGTTCTCTCACCCACTATTTCCTACACATTTATCGACGACGTAATTGACGAAATAACACGCTGGTCAAATAACCCGTGGAACATAGGAGTCTGTGTATATATATAGATGCTAATTATTTCTGACATAGCGTAGTGGTCTATATATATGCATAGATGCTACTGGTTCCTGGCGGAGGATAGGAGACTGGGTTTATGTATAGATGATAATGGTTCCTGGCGGAGCATATGGATCTCTGTATATTTATAGTAATTTATGGTTACTGACAGAGTATAGGAGACTGTATGGATGTATAGAGACTAATGGCTTCTGGGGAGCATCTCGGTAAAGATAGACATATCCATAACCGATTACCCACTGCTATCACTGTTATGATACCCCAGTCTATCCTCTGCTAAAATCCATTTCTATTCCCAGATAAAAATCTCCTGTTACAGTCCTATCCCCTGCTATCCGCTATTATGATCTGTCACCCCCTGCTAAAATACCGTATTAAAGGGCTATCCCTATTGTGTGATCTGTCACCACCTGCTAAAATCCACTACTATCCCCTTCTAAAAATCCCCTGTTGCAGGACCATCCTCTTTTAGGAATTGTCACCCCCTGCTATCCCCTATTACGATCTGGTACACTTGATATTCGCTATCAGCCTCTGCTATAACCTACTAGCCCCTGTTATGATCTGGCATCCCCTGTCACTCCTTGCCATGATCCTCACTATACATTGGAAATCTGAACTGCTGAAGTTATGTAAAGAACTGTATTTTTAGAGAGACCCTTCCTTGTGACCATGTTTTACAATACATCTAATATAACACATTATGAAGACATATACAACAACACAATTTAAGGCAACGCAGACAGAAATAAAACTTGATAAACACAGTTTTCAGAGATTAAATGCGTTTATTTATGAATACAGTACTGAAATATTTATTTTCGAATAAATTAAGAAAGGAAAATAACCTTTTATTTATTTTTTTTTAGAATTGAACCATACTTTTCAACACATTTTTAAGTTTTAAAGGGCAAGATTTGTCACTTTCCTAATTTGTCATGTCATACCAACGCGTTCTTATTAACCAACATGTCTCATATTGGTGCATTTCCATGGGTCAAATTGCACTCTTTGTCACTTTTCTAGACTATGATCCACACTTCATTACATTTCTAACTTTTTAGAGTCAGTTATTATCAGTTTTTATACGTTTTCATGACACACCAACTCCAACTCATTCTCGTTTACTTACAAATATCATATTGGTATTTTTTAAGGCGTCAAACATCATTCTTTGCCACTTTTCTAGACTATGAACCACACTTTTTAAAATTACACTTTTATACCAACATCATGCCCTATTTTTACATGTTTCTATTTGTGGAACTTCACTGTTTAGCGCGTTGGATAACTGTCCAGACTGCTGTTATTGCTTTTCCTTATGATCAAAGTCACTATTTATCTCTTTTCCATACTTAAATATACCCATTTCATTATTTTCTCCACCAAAATGTCTCATATTAACCTGCTCCCATTTGTCAAACTTCTTTTTTTGTGTTTATTTTCTATGTTATCATGTCACAACAAAGCACTTTTCAACACTTACGTACTAACTTCATACATTATTTTGATATGGTTCTAAAGATTAATTTTTTTTTAAAGTCGCTTTGATCAAAGTCATTGTTTGACTCCTTTCTATACTTACATGCTCACATTTCACGACGATTCTTAACACATGGAGGTCCACGCAGTACGGATACTTCATCTTGGTCCTACACGAGATCTCAGGTGCAGCTTAAATTCACTATACATTTCTATTAGTCTGCATGTTTTAGCACCCCCTCCCACTATATTCACATATGCAGTCAGAATATTACTAGATATAGACCGGAAGGTTCGATATCCGGTCCCCGCTATCCTGCCCTCGATAACCATCTCTCCGATAAACCATAGCCGACCCTAACGTATTTTACTATATAAATCATATGTGCTCCATGTATGTTAATTTACTATAGTAGAGCATCACGCCATTTTCTAATTTGAGGTATATTAGTACTGGCTAATGGAAGCTAAGTACCTCCTGTGCGCCAGACATATAATCGTATATTACTGTATAGTTCATCTGTGCGCCAGGGCTAGTACTTCACCTACGATACTACTGTCGTTTATGCATCCGTTATCACTTCTTCGATAAAGAGTCATCTAATACTGACGATATGTTCTTCGGATACTCAACGAGTAAATATGCTTGGATCCCCCTCTAGGTGCATCCCATGCTCTTGATATTTACATCAAGAATACTCTATTCAACATTAAATTGCTTCATCACAACTGCATCAGACTCTCCAACATCACCTTAACAGATTTAAGTGCATTGTCGCAGCTTCGTCGTCGTAATGGTCATCAAAACCGCTGACAAGGGAGTTTCTGTAGGTGTGTGGCACAAGGACCTGTAATTACCGAAGAGCCAAAGCAGTTATCAAACCTTGTGTTTTACAAACACGTACATCGAATACCATGATATTTCACAATATGGTGGCCCAAAATATTAAAGTACTTTTATCATGAGCAACAACCTTCCTACTACTGCTTCGAGTCTTTGTATCGATGAAAGCTGTTTAGGCAGACCTGTTTTCTATATGCTGCCTAAAATTCACAAAGAATCTAAACCAGGTGGATCCATATAACAGGTGGTGGTTGTTCTACCGAGCGCATACTTATTTTCTTGACAGTATTTTCGAACCCGTAGTAGAGCAACTTTCTTCATTCTTAAAAGACACTAAACATTCACAGACTACATTTTCTTTTGTTCATTTGTCTTCTGTCCGCACTTATCGTCTGTCCTTACCTGATGTTTGTTAATTATAAACATCTATAACTCATTCTGATGGTCTTAGAGCTTTGCAGTTCTTTCTTGATAAGAGTCGCAAATCTATCTGTAGCCACCGCCACTCGTATCCGACTTGCTAAACGTGTACTTACACTCGTCTCTTTTGAATTCGTTGGATACTTTTCTGATCAGATTAGTGGCTACTGAGATATGGCTTAGTTATGCTTGCCTTCTATTGGACATTTTGAACATTAAGTGTGGGAGATTTATGAAGACCCTATTGTATTTCCTGTCCATAGATACATTGATAATGGTGTAGGTATTCCCGACATGCCATTGTCTCGTTTCATCAAATTTTTCAACAATTTTAACCCTGCTATTAATTTCACATTTTATATTTCTGCTACTTCTGTCAATTATCTTAACATAACATCACAATTCGTCCCTGTTACCGTATCACATGCGTATACTACAAACCTACTGATGCACATAGTTTTCTCTTTACACTTATTCTCGTCCACCAGCTTGCCGTAGCTCTTTGCCATTTTCCCAACTTCATCTCCTTCTTCGCTTGTGTAGTGATGATGGTGACTTTCTTGATAAATCCTATGAGGTGATTAATTTCTTGCGTAGACGCTCATACCTTGACAGTATCCTTTCATTGTCTTGGCTTCGTGTCCGTAAATTCTCTCGCTATGATAACTTTACAAATACTCAACGGTACTTCCTCTTCTCATAGAGTTAAACCTGCCCTCGCTTTTCATCCCCATAATGGTAGTGTTCGTATATTCTTGTTCAAACAGTATTCCCTTTCTCTGGTCTGATCCTCATACAGATGCCATCTTCCAAGACTATCCTCTCATTGCCTATATGCGTGACAAAAATATTAACGACATCTTGGTTCACAGTCACATCAGAACTAATGGTTTCTGACCATTTTGGCACGATTCGTTGCGAATGCTGGCTGTGATACACTATTCTTATGTAGTGCTGGTCCGCTTCATTTTATTTTCTAAGACCACTTTCAATATCAACGATGACTTCACATTGGAGAAATATATAAGTGAAACTGGCAAAAGACTAAGTGACAATTTCAGTCGATATCTTCATGCTATTGACCACAAACCACCTATTTCTGTCGCTATATATTTCAATTGAGCTGATAATTCGAAATGTCCGCGATATTCATGATCACTGCGTTAAGATCACACACCACTGACCATAGAGCTAGATTCACCCTTGAAAATCGATATATATTGCAGTTTGGTACCCTTAAACCAGTTAATCTTAGTATATATCATTCATTTATTTAAATATGGGAGGGGGGGGGGGGGTGGGCTTTGTTATGTTGACGCTCATCTGGTTTTCAAGGATAGCTATTCTATTTCGCTCTCATTCCCCATGTTTTTGGTTTTTTTTAAATGATCGTCTTTATACCAATACTTGTGTATATGTATGCTATTGTTGCCTTGGTTATCTCTGCTGTTAAATGGCTGTCGTCTAATGCTTTTGTGACAATGCCATTTTCTGTAATGTTTGTATCATTTGTTCAGTTTTTGTCGTGTATGAATTCTTCTTCTTCTTCAGCGATTAGTTTCCTCTGCTCATAAGTCTATACAGGAAGGTGTGCCGCTTTCACGAATTCAGTCGTCAGCAGGCGGTCGTCACAGTTGCTGCACAGCTCTACCATCAGATATGTCTCTTGGGGCCATATTTTAGTTCTCACGTCAACAAAGAGTGGGCATGTCTGCAGAATGTGTTCTGGAGTCTGAGGACCCTTTTGACATGGGCATTGGTCAGTTTGGACAGCCTTAATTTTGTGAAGATGTGCTTTTAGTCTGCAGTGTCCTGTGCGGAGTCTAAACATTGTGGTTTGTTGTGACCTGCTTAGCTTTAGAATAGGGTCCTGTGGAAAGTCACTGCCTGTTCTCTGACTCCATGTATGTTTGATCCTCTTGAATAAGACCTTAAGTTAAAAACGCTGAAACGGTCTTGTATACTGTTATTTGTTTTTCCATACCCATAATCATGTAGTCTGATAGTCCGTACGTGAATTACAAACTTGGTCGACATTGTGTGTTACGTAAGTACTAGTGATAAAGACATACTGGCAGTTGATATGAATATCTATAATATCAATAATGTGTATTTATGTATCCCGTATGTGATGTTTAGTTTGTCCAATCTTTCTCTTTGATGACATTGGCTGCATGCGATACATGGACATACTTGGAGAACTGACTTGATCATCTAAACTTTCAATAGTAGTGTTTAATAGTGAACCGTTTCTCTCAAGTCTATCACCAGCAAGAGATATTCTCGTACTGTCGAAACCACGCTCAGCAGCTAGATGATGTTGGTTTCTAGAAAACAGTTTGCAAGAGCACAAGCGGAAGAATCGTAGAAATCCATGTCGGAACCTGAAACAAGAATAAAATGAATGTAAATAACAAACTAATAACAATAATGAAGCATATTATGAATTTAAACATTATTTACATTTCGGAATGTAATCATGAAATGGAAATATTATCAATTCTAGACATTTTGATTCCAGGTCGCATTTCCTTCAGAATACATACACGTATTTAAACATCTATGTATAAAAATATATCCGGCTTTCCAAAACAAAATAAAGTATGTATATGCAATTAACACAAAATAGGATGATTGTTGAAGGCCAACTTTGAGATAACATCTTCATTTAACATACAGCAAATAAAATTACAACAAATTAGTTCTATAGTTTTGTTAAGTGCGGCCATGTTTATTTTATACTGCTGTTTATCATCATCATCAAGTGCCATCTCCGCAACGAAGGTTGGCTGCAACGGATCTCCAACATCCCATGTCTCTTGTCTTGGTGGTGCACTCTGCTAGACTGTAACCCGTCCATCGTCTGATGTTACTATCCCACTTATATCTCTGCCTACCTCTTGCTCGCTTTCCTTTGACTTTACCCTCAAGTAAGGTCTTCAATAAGGTGTCATGTCTTTTAATGTGTCCAAAGTATTTTATTTGCCTGATCTTTATTTCTCTTAGTAGTTCTTTCTTCATATTAAGTGTTTTTAGCACCTCTTTATTATTTTTCTTTTCTTTCCATGATTTTCTCCCTATTGTTCTATATACCCACATCTCAAAGGCATCAATTCTGTCTTCTAATCGTTTATTTAGTGTCCATGTTTCTGAGCCATACATTAATATAGAAAAGATGTAGACTTTTATAATTTTCATTTTTAACTTGTTTGTAATTTGTTTAGGTGTTAATATTTTCTTCATGCCATTGAAGGTACTTTAAGCCATTCCTATTCTCCTTTTAAATTCTGTTTCACACTTGCAATCATTTGTGACTACGTGTAGTTGCTCTCCATGTTGGTTTATGTTTAGCTCTTGTTCTTCTGTGCTGTTAAACATTTTTAAATTTCTGTGCGCATGAATGAAAGCATAGAAAAATAGATTAAATATACTTAAATGTAGACACCGATCACTATAACGTTATGCGACAATGGCATACCAGCACACAAAGGTAACTGTAACGTAGTGACAAAAATAGTACAAATAGAGACTAACGATAATTTATAACGCACTAAAGACGTAAATACAAAGATAAGGAGAAAGTTTCGCCAAAATGGCGTAAATGTAAACAAAGCTAATTATAAAACTACATGAAAAAGTTGTAAATGCAGATAACGCTACATATAACATTAAACCAGTTACATAAATGTAGTAAAAGCTAACTTAAGCCAATTTAAACCAATCTAACTTTAAGCTTGTATTAGAAAATGGCTTATATATAGAGAGAAAGCTAAGGATAAGATAAGCTAACATTGGCGCAAATATTGACCAATCTTGCTCAGGATAAAGATTAGTCAGTGACGTTGATAAATGTTGAATTGAATGTTACGTCTTTTGCAATTCTAATTTACTTATTGAGTCGTCGGTTGATCAGTATTGCCCTCCTGACACGTCCACAAGTGTTCCGATCTCCACTTAAGTGTGTCCACCATTACACGATGACTGACAGTTTCAGTTCTTTGTTCGCTAACAAACATTCTTCAAAGTTCACAGTTTTGCTCATTTCTAGTAGCGCCATACTTCAAATTCAGTTCCTTTATTCTAGGCAAGGAAAAAGAAAGATCGCGTGTTTTTTTGTGTAAAGACGTCTAAATCCTAATTTCTAATACCGTAAAATGTCAGTGACATAATGCAGAACACAAAATTATTTTTCTTGCGTTCACGAAGCACTGAGTTTAATACTAGGTCAGAAGTCTGGTAAACTTTTCAATTATCCCCCCCCCCCCTAACTGTGAGCTCGCTATGATCACAGAAGAGCTTTGGTTATATTTTCGATTATTTCCGTGCATTTCGTTGGTCGGTGTTGGCAGACGACACAAAGTACATAAATAGTGACCAACTAATGCGTAACAATGATTTAAAAAAAAACTTCACATAAGAAGGCTGATTGCGATTTTAAAAAAATTTAAATTCAGCTGTTAGGTTTTATTTGGCTATTGATCGTGGTTCAGATCTTCACGTTTTTAAAAAACGTATTGAATGAAGTCCTCCGCCAAAGATGGATGTGTCGGGCCATTGGGGGAAATAAAACGGCGACACAACGCATTTCCATTCTCTGGACTACATCCTTCTGGAAGTCTAATAGGACCATGGTCCTGCTACAATAGATATCCAGTGGGAGTTTGAGAACGATCGTTAAAGAAGAAGAAGTAGAATGAAGTTCTAATAATTTATGTACTAGTACTGTTTAGTACTGTCGGAGGTCACGGTTTTATTTTTTGTGTTGAGATTTTTACAAGGTGTCTGTAAATTTGGCATCTACACCATTTATGTTTGTAGTGTACCACGGTAGCGTAATGTTAAGTCACTCGCTAGCTGACCTGCAAACACAGGTATCAAATCCAATTGTTATTCGCGATTTGAAATTTTAAAAGGTTGACAATATGGTTCACCCTGCTATCAGGAAGTAAGATACCAGAGCTCATGCTGTGGGAAGGTCGGGGAATGGCGCCGTCGCTACTGAACATTTGAGATATGCTACGCTAGTCAGACGGATGTTCTTCGAGAAATGACTAGGCAGATGAGCACTTATGGAAACCGTTGTTACGACGCTGATTCATAACTCATATTACATTTATTTTACATTTACCTTACCTTCTGGGACTTTATTTAATCTCCACATTTAATAAGAAATCACACGGAAGGGGGTGGTGGGGTGGCTGGCTGGCTAGCTATCCATAACAAATGCGTCCAAAGGTGGTGGATGGTGGAAAAGTCTCTAGATATAGAGGTCGGCTGCGAAATAAGCCATAATATTTCTGGGCGAATAAGCAGTCGCTGACCAAACCGGTGTTGCTGCCTACCAGGACGGAGCGGGATGTCCGGCGGCGCTGATGTCTCTACTGAAATACACCATGTTTCCAGCGACATGCAGCATCAAGCTAATGTAAGCTGCTATAATCTCACGTTGCTGGTGTGGGGTCACTGGGACACCACACCAGGAACGTGCCGGGGGATGGGGTTTAGATACGGTTAGTGGGATGGGTATTCAGGGAGGAATTGTGGATGTTGGATCAACAGAGAAGAATACTCTTAATCATCATCATTGAGTGAGATGTACCTTAGGTCATAAGAAATAAACAACAGAAGAAGGATAATGAATCTCTGGCAACAATAATTTATCCTAGGAGAGGGAAACTCTGATGACTTCAAACCCTGTGCAGATGGGGTTAACCCTGGTAGGCAAACTGTCTAGGAGAAGGAAAACGCCAAAATTAAACTTCCACTGCCCTGTGGACAATCCTTGGATGGGTAAGTGCTAGGGAAACACATCCTGACCCAAAATTAAGATAGAGGACGGAGACACTGGACCGAAAGATACAAAATAGTCCCGCCAGGGCATGACTGCCAAGGCTGAAAACCATAGTGGCACGTAATGGCTTCATATGTCAAATAAAAGTTGCAAACGATTTGTTTTGATGATTCATCTGTGGAATACCGTGAGGCGGATGAAGTCCCGGGCTCTAGGCCTCAACCCTAGACCTAGCCGCTGTAACAGACGGTTTAGCTGAAATAACATACAGGGAAGTGCTTGAGCAGCTTGGTGGAAATGACCATCACCCCATCAAACTCACCATTGAAACTAACCACACCCCTGCTGGCCCCACAACCACACCTAGGTGGAACTTCAAGAAAGTAAACTGGAGTAAGACTGACAGACAAATTGACACAAATCCTAAAACCAAGGATTAAAAACCTGAACAAAACTGCACAACTCCTGGTTTCTACACTTCTAGATGCAACCAAGCAAACCATACCAAGAGGTGCTAGAAAAAATTACAAGCCTTACTGGTCTGGCGGACTCGATGAGTTGGAGAAGAAGTGTCAAAGTCCAGAGACAACGCAGGTGTTAAAGGCCTTCAACACACATTCAACCTGAGACAGAAAAAACTTCCCAAGAATTATGGACTATATACTAAACATTTTTTTTTCAAATACAGAAACTACTATACAAGTACTAAAAGAGACACATAAGAATCACATACAGAAAGCATACCCAAAGGATATATGGACACATGTATATACAGAGGGATCAGCGAAAGATGCAGTATTAGATAAAGGGGCGGGAATATATATATAGTAACACTAGATGGAAAAGAAATAGAAAATTCATACCCACAGGCAAACATTCCACAAATTTCAAAGCAGAAATGGAAGCCATAATAGTGGCAGCCAAAATGGTCATAAACTGTTTGCCGAGTCACAACAGACATGTAGTCTTTCTAACTGATGCATACTCAGTGTTGCAGGCAGTGAAAGATATAAAGAACACGAGCATGAATGAACTTACGTCCTGCTTACTACACCTCAGCAGCACTACCAAAGAAAAAGTACTGCAGTATATCCCTTGTCAATGTGGAATACCTGGAAATGAAAAAGCTGATCTCCTGGCAAGGAAAGAGGGTTCACTAGAACAAATAGAAAGTGATAATACGTAATATGAATGTATAACTATGATAAGAGCAGAATATAAGAAAAAGTGAAAATAGATGCACCCAATTGCAGATAAATGGCCCGTACCATCAAATGTCTCGTAAGCAACAAACCATCATCTACAGACTACGAATTGGCCACAACAGACTGAGAAGTCATATGTTCCGAAAGCTGCATATTGGCGAGACAGACCTATGCAAATGTGTACTGAACCAAGAGACTGCAGAACACATTCTTCATGCCTGTCAACTCTACCGAGAAGAGAGGGAGAAAATATGTCCTACTGAGACGACACTCCTTCCAGACCTGAGAGGTTCCACGAATGGCCTGAAGCGAATCACACAATTCATTGAAGCTATTGGCGCTGTAACCTGATATTTGACCGAAGAACGATGAAGATGAAGACGATGATGAAGAAGAAATGATAAGAAACATCCTCCTGAAGCTGATAGTACAACAAGTATGACACACTCTCCATCTAGATTTATAACAACATTGTCGTTGACTTCATTATAACTATCATCGTCACCTACACCATCATCACAACCCCCATCACAACCACTACCATCATCATCATTATTATTACAACCATCATCATGCCGAAATAGGATGTTATGGGCAGGTAGACGTAAATAACGCAGTTCGTCCGCAAACATACTTCACTCATCCAGGCGGAAATAGCACGTTATTGTGTGTTGATTATCAGAGAGTGAATGCAGAAATTTAATCATTATTATTATCTTCACCACAGCTGCCACCACAATCATCATCTTCACCACAGCTGCCACCACAATCATCATCTTCACCACAGCTGCCACCACAATCATCACCTTCACCAAAGCTGCCATCACAATCATCACCAACGTGATCACAATCCCCTATCTATACCACACGGCCACAATCATCATAATCATTACCAGTATCATCATAAGAACCACTGTCATTGTAGTCGTTATTATCATCATCCATCATTTACCACCCACCGCCATCGTAAATATTCTCATCAACAACTCTATCGTCATCGACATCAGCATAATCATGACCACAATCACTAGCACCATGAAAAGTACTACAGTCATCATCTTCATCATCATCATCATCATCATCATCACAACTGATACCATAGCCATGACCACTACCACCAAACTCATCACCACCATTGTCGTCATCATTGTTTTAATTGTTACCTTTCATTTATCACCCTTCATTATGGTTAATACGATCACCACCCCCATCATGAACCGCCATCTCAATCATCCCACCTGAGGAATGTCCATAAATCTCTAGTAATGCAAAATTAGATAAACAGGTTACTGGGAATACCTAACTATGAACAAATTTAGCTGAAAAGGTATATAAAAAACATGCAATAAAACAAAACAGGACAATTTTCTACGTTGCGGTCCTATTGGGACCTTTTTCAAGAAACACAAAAAACTACAAAAAAAACACCAAACCGAAAATATATGGACTAGATATGATTTAATCGTCATTCTAGCGGTCAATATATTTACGGTTTGGTGTTTTTTGTAGTTTTTATTTGTTTCTTGAAGAAGGTCCCAATAGGACCGCAACGTAGAAAATTGTCCTGTTTTGTTTTATCGCATATTTTTTATATACCTTTTCAGCTAAATTTGTTCATAGTTAGGTATTCCCAGTAACCTGTTTATCTAATTTTGCATTACTATTTGTTACTTTGGTTACTGCGGCACCCTCCACTTTGTCGGACACCCTCCAACCATTTGGTTATTTATGTGTTATCCATAAATCTCTAGTATTCTCCTGAGCACATCTGAAGAAGCGTTGTTTAGCAGGATTAACTGCTTTTTAAAAAAAGTCACCTTTGTATGCTGTCAGAGATCCCTTAAAATTTTAAGGAAACGCCTAAAAAATGGAATCAATCTGATAACTTCAGTGCGATGAAACGGTTCAGATTCTCACCATTGCGTATGTGAATAGTGAATGCAGAGAATGCAAAGGTCAAGGTGAAGTTCAAAGTAATCGCTCAGTCTATATATGCACATTTGACGTTTCTAAAATAGAGAGTATTTCATTATATATACAGAAACCATTCAAGTGAGTTGTTAGTGACGGCGTTCCTCCTTCGCAAGCGAAGATGAGCATGGCATGAAAACACATGAATGCGATGAAAAAATAAATACTAACAAAAAACTGGCAATTGTCTAATTTGGCTTGTGAGTTCGTAGATGCCTGATGAGTCCGATTCGTGCGCGGAAAGTTCTATTGCAGTGCATGCAGGAGTGCTGAATGTTAGGGGTAGAAGAATCTTCGGATCTGTCCTTCCGCTTCTTACGCTTGTGATTGCCCGCAGTGTTCTTTATTTTTCATATTTCTTGATTCCAGCAGTGATCTGGGTGTATCCTGGCTAAGCGATCAAGTGCTGTAGACTCCCGTGAGCTAGGATCGATGCTGCAGTGCTTGAGAGAGTTTATTAGGTGATCATTAAAGCGTTTTTTCTGCTCTCCGCTTGAACGTTTACTTTCGCACAGCTCCCTATAGAATAATCTCTTTGGAAGGCGCTTGTCTGGCATACGGACGATGTGGTCAGTCCAGCAGAGTTGGGACCTTTACAGCATAGCATGGATGCTTTGCATCCGGGACTTCTGAAGGATTTCTGTGTCTGGTACTCGATCCTGCCAACGTACTCCCATGAGGTTTCGTAGGCACCGAAGATGAAAAGATTTAAGCTGTCGAGCGTCTCTTGCATAGACAGTCCAGCAAGACGCAGCATAAAGTAGTGTTGGTAGAACCACTGCGGGTACACGTATAAATTTATAAGTAAATTAGAAAGTCCCAATCAACGGTGCATATTTTTGGGTGTAGTGATTTTATATACAATAATAATAAGTCTAGTGCATTGTCCCTTACTTTTTGAACATTATGGATTCAAAATTGCCTAATGCGGGGGTTTGAATCTAGCACATCATACGTTCGAGAGACACCTGTACAGACCAACACAGCCGGTAGCAAAGTGAATACCGATAGATATTTAAGGTAACACAGAGTAAAAACTGTGACAGTTGACAAAACAAACTAACTGATACTAATAAAATATAGTTAGTAGTATACAAAACAGACTAACTGACATGAACGAACAACGAAATTCGATACGTCTCGCCATTGGCGCGTATAAAGTGGCGACACGAAGCATTTACATTCTCTGGACTGCATCCTGATGGAAATCTTGTAGTACCATTGTATTGAACAGAGATCTGGTGGGAGTTTGAGAATTTATGAAAATAAACTAGCACAAAAAGAAATATAGTTAACAGTGTACACAGCAGACTAAGTAGCACAAGATACCTTTTTATCTATATATTTTCGTGACGTGTCCTTAACCGAACGTTGTCATCAATGCCTTCGTAAGCCTCTCGGATCTGTGCAAGCTATACAACCTCTTCAATGTCATGTAAATATAGTTACCAGTACATTATGCAGACTAAAACGAACAATTTCGAGACCTGGTAACACACGGACAAACTGAAGACTAACATATAGTTACCACTTTGTAACTGATCTGAGGAAATTTGAGACATCAAGAAAAAGCTTGGCCGTACGGCTAGAAAGCCGGCCTCAGATTCCTGAGGTCTCGGGTTCAATCCGCGGGTAGGACACGGATTTTTATCTTTAGGAGGTGCAATAAAAAATTCTTCCTGTATACGTCGCGGAGTCAGCTTTGTCAAAGCGGCCTTTATTTCCACAGCCTTAACAGCCCTGCACTCCCTAACAGGAAAACACGCAGTAATGAAAGTTTTTTTGAAGAGGAAAAGCTAACAGACGCGTGCAAAAGTCAGAACACGGAGGAAGAAAAAAAAATTACCGTTGAAGAAATAAAAACCTCACGGATAAGGTAAAAATAAACACACGCAGTACCAGGACCAGATGGCTTTAGGTATGGTGAGGACATCAGTAGGAGGACTGATGAGGAACTGGAGGCGCTGGCAAGCTTGTTTAATAGGAGGTTTTTTTTATTGTTGTGAAGACATGTTATCTAGTCCTGTTGCATGATACCATGGTTGCTGGTACACCTCTTGGCCTAATATCTCCGACTTCAGCATCTGTGCTTACTTGGGCAAGACTGTGGTCCTGCTCAATGTAGGGGATGGTTCGATCAATTTTAGTTTCCAGCCTTTGTTGGGTGTACTAAGTCACCACCTCCACCTGAAGGAGTTGGCCTCTATATGGAAGGTGATAAAAGGCAGTGTTAAACACTGATTGCATGGATACTTGATAACGTTTCTCAATCCTGGTAAAGATTAAGAAATGTCCAGAGATAAAACATTTTGTAAGTTAATGAAAAAGATAGTTGGGTGCTAATATATTATCACCTAAAGAGAAATAAGTAGTTGCCATCAACGCTTGGTGGGTATGACCATAACAAGCAGACACGGTTCAATGCTGCTGTTGTTGCGATTAAAGTCTGTCTTCACGCCTCCGAGACGTGAGGCTTCAATAGACCTGGAGGTATACACAACAAAGTGCACTTGGGCTTTTTAATTATTCAGTTGATGTTTCGCAATGAAAGTTCATATCGTCTCAATTGGATTGCCGCTGCCCTGCATCAGAAACAAAGGTTCCATGACAAAATATTCCAAGACATAATATACGGATAAAACATCCCCAAGAACAAAGTATCTCCATGACAAAATACCCCCAGACAAAATATACCGGTCAAAATATCCCTACATAGCCAAAATCTTGGAAATAGCAATAGTAATGGCAACAGAAACATTATCGACGTAATTTATGGTAATCCCATACTGGGTATGATATGTTTTATGCAAACATAAGATGGGGGTTTCTATGAAACTGCCAATGGTCAATCAATAACAAAGACAGGATAGGGTTACCAACGTGTCGATGATGCAATTAAAACAATGGTTGAACGGTACGATCCAGCAGTCTATCAACTTCTTGAAAAACATAGCATTTATTGTGAACATTATGAGTTGTGTAGTTCACCCAATCAAAGAATTTAATTTCACGTCTATCATGTATGATTATATCATTTGAAGACTTTATTGTTAGGTCTTAGGTGTGTTAATTATCATCTTCACACACTGGACATGTCCATAGGTGCCCAGATCTCTAATTCAGTAAATCTCTTAGAGTCCAACGGCTGATGGTTCCGGTTCTATATTTGTTCACTGCTCTTTTTCAAATATTTGTTTGGTGTTCTATACTGGCCACGCCTATTCTCATTACCAATTCGTGCATTCTTAATATTGACTCCTGCTTATTTATCTCAAAATAATCTGATTGTGTGGTCTCACGAAGAGCAATGAGTATGCCTGCTCGGTCCATAGGTTGACCATCTGTTATGGTGGCGAGGATTGTTAATTGGTCGGCTCGTTCGTTTCCCTCCACACGTGGGTGTCTGGTGACAAATATAAACCTGAGTTTTCGAAGTGATGCCCGCATTTTAGCTCTCTCTAATGACTCCATCCATCCCCTACGTACATCACCTGTTTTACCTTTCTGAATCATGCTCATTGAGTTAATTAGTATGCACGCTTGGGAATAGGCTTGCGATTCCAACCAGTTAAGTGCCTGCGTTACGGCAAATACTTACATTGTCAGACTGCTTGTTGTTGCGGTAAAGGCTCTACTGGCTCTGTGTATTGTTCTTCCGTGTGGTCTGGCAGTGAAGACCAATGCGCTTCACTGGTGGCGGATGACCGATCCGTCTGTGTAAAACATATCTGTGCCGGCGGAGTGTTCGCAGATGAGTGCACTGACATCAGCATCCACGCTCACGGGACTGTGTTCCCTACACTCTCTAATACGTGTAATAACAGTCTTAACTGCCTCTTGAAAGACCATAGGAATAGGTATCATGTCCTCGCCAGGAGTTATGCCTTCTGGGGCCTAAATCTATTTAACGGTAAACTCGACACGATTTGCCTATCTTGAGCCTGATTCCCTTCACATGAGGGAGCTCACTGTGTAGTGTGTAGTTTATATCAGAACTCATTATGAGGTATGCGCGGGCATGCCACATATACATTTTGTGAAATAATCTCGGAAAATCAAGGAGATACCTCATAGCCGCACAGAATGTGTCCATTGTGCAACCAAGGATGATCCGCATCGCTTCATTTTGAATTCTCTCAAGTTTCTCGATCTGTGTGTGACTGGCGGTGATAGTGTCATGTGACGTATTCCTTCCAGAACGTTGTCTTCCCAATGAACTCTCTGAACCTCTCTCTGTCTTGGGCGATGTGGCTTGCATTTTCTAGCGATGTATTCATAGAATACAAGAAAAACTTCTTTGCCGCTGTTTTACTTAGAGTCCATGTTTCACAGCCGTATGTTGCAATCGGAAAAATAAAAGTTCATAACATTAGCACTTTCGGTTCTATTTTGTTGTTTTTCCATATGTTTTTCAGCCGTGTTATTTTGCAATATGCCATTGCCAATCTCTTCCTTATTTCTGCCATGCAGTCTCCTGCACCGTTGATGTTTGCTCCTAAGTATTCAAATTTATCCACACATTCTATCTCGGTATTGTCTATTCTGATTTTTGGTTGTTGTGTTGTTATATCTGTTGACATGATTTTTGTTTTCTGCGTGTTTAAATACAAATTTTGTGTTTCGCTATATTTCTTTGTGTTCTTGATTAGTTGTTCCAATCCCTTTATATATAGGCGGTGATAGTGACGCCTGCATATTCAATGACAAGGAGGATAAGAGCCTCATATAAGATTACAAGATGTGATTGTGTCTTGGGTATATGTGTCTGGGAATACCCGCCGAAGACGGATGTGTCAGGCCATTGGCGCAAATAAAACGGTGACAACGCATCTCCATTCTATGGACCACATCCCGCTGGAAATATAGTAGAACAATGGTCCTGCTTCATGGGAGATCCGGCAGGAGTTTGAGAATGAACGCTGAAGAAGAAGATGAAGTCTGGGGATATATTGTTATGGGACGATATTATCCTCGGAATATTTTACCTTGGGAACATTTTGTCTGGGAATATTTTTGAATGGTTACCTTTTTATTTTTTATTCCTATCATTATTTTTATCGCTAGAAGTAGATTTCTGCAGCATATATTAAGTATTTATAGTACTTCGAGAAACATAACATAGGCACGAGCACAAATACGAAATTACTTCGAGAAACATAACATAGGCGCGAGCACAAATACGAAATTACTTCGAGGAACATAACATAGGCGCGAGCACAAATACGAAATTACTTCGAGAAACATAACATAGGCGCGAGCACAAATACGAAATTACTTCGAGAAACATAACATAGGCGCGAGCACAAATACGAAATTACTTCGAGAAACATAACATAGGCGCGAGCACAAATACGAAATTACTTCGAGAAACATAACATAGGCGCGAGCACAAATACTAAATTACTTCGAGGAACATAACAGAGGCGCGAGCACAAATACGAAATTACTTCGAGAAACATAACATAGGCGCGAGCACAAATACGAAATTACTTCGAGAAACATAACATAGGCGCGAGCACAAATACGAAATTACTTTGAGAAACATAACATAGGCGCGAGCACAAATACGAAATTACTTCGAGAAACATAACATAGGCGCGAGCACAAATACGAAATTACTTCGAGAAACATAACATAGGCGCGAGCACAAATACGAAATTACTTCGAGAAACATAACATAGGCGCGAGCACAAATAAGAAATTACTTCGAGAAACATAACATAGGCGCGAGCACAAATACGAAAAACAAAATATATAAATAGGATAAGTATGTGTTGCACAAAACTGCAACTAGTATTGATAAAATACTGAAAAATATAATGAACATGAATCGAACATATGATATGAACGGTTTCTAGCAGAACATTCGTTAGAACAAAAACAATACAATAGACGACATGAACAAATAATAATAATAATAATAATAATAAAAATAATAATAATAATAACCAATATGTACAATTTTTATTCTGGTTTGTTTTTCTATTTTTTATTATTTCATAATATTATTGTTTCATAATTATTGTTCTGACGAAAGTCTTATACCGAAACGTCATTCCGTTTCGTTTTTAATCTCCTTTATTTTTATTGCTGTCATTATTAGACGTAATTCTGTGTAACACATTCTTACCTACACATACATTTCTGCTGACAACAAAAGTTGTACTGATGGGAGAAGAGTGTAGTGTTAAATCATTCGCCCTCAGACCAGCAAACCAGATTCTTCTCATTATTTACAAGTGTGTGAAGATAACAAGTAAAAAAATGTGATTAGCTACCCACATCTATGTATCTGAAACAGTAATGTAGCCATATAGTGAATAGAAGAGGAAAACAACATGCATCGAAATAAGATAAAGAGGGTCTGTCGGAAATAATAAGGCAGTTTTATGTTGAGTAATGAAAGCTGCAACTCTTTGAGCAATATTGAGCAGCGACTCTTGTAATATGATCCCTGACAGAAGAAATTACTCACTTTGCAGGGTCTCGAAACGTTCTCTGATGACTGAAAGTGAGGGAAAAAAATGATCCGAATTACCAGAAATTTTTTCAAATTACAATTTAAAAATGGAGTTGTTTGAAATTTAAAAAAAACCGATATTAATTTACAGTTTTTAAAAATTAAAATAAAAATTACAAAAATTATTACATGATATTTCATAAAAATTATAAAAAATAAACAAAAGACAAACAATGTAATAATAATAATACTTCGAGAACCAGACAGATGCTATTGACCATAGGCGTAACTGTAATGTGGGCACAACACATAACCGATATCTGGACTACATTCTGCTGGAACGTCAATACGACCATTATATTTGCTAAAGGATTCATCATTCGTCTGAGAGCGAACGCTTATTAACAAATAACAATACAAATGATAATTCTTCTTCTTATTCTTTCGCTAATAATATCTATATCCGCAGTGTTGTTGTTTCTTGTATAAATTGGACAACAATGATAATAATAACAATGAGTTTGATGAATTATGCTGAATAGTAACATTTAATGTATAGGTTTAGCTAATTGTATGCGTTACCTAATTTATACAATTTAAATGTCCATTTGGCCATTTTGTTGCCGAAGGCAGAGAAGAGAGCAAAGAATAGCAATATAATAACATGTCACTGATGACGTAAAAGCGACATAACATTATGGGAATCTGTTGCTCTGATTGCCCAATGCTGCACAGTAACACATACAAAGGCTCTCGCATTGCAGAGAAGCCTTAAATCTCAGAGGCACATATAAAACGTGGTGTCCAAAAGGACAGGGCAGCAAGTGCATACATATGTTCAACGTTGACTATCTTGAACAAATATGTGTCGAAAAAGTAGCTAGGAATTTATGTAATAATTTGAGAATTCATTCATCTCTGTAGAGATGAATGAATACACACCAGAGAGATGCAACAACATGTCTGAAATAGTTGGTACAGACAGGAGAGATGCAACAACATGTCTGAAATAGTTGGTACATACAACAGAGAGATGCAACAACATGTCTGAAATAGTTGGTACATACAACAGAGAGACGCAACAACATGTCTGAAATAGTTGGTACATACAACAGCGAGATGCAACAACCTGTCTGAAATAGTTGGTACATACAACAGAGAGACGCAACAACATGTCTGAAATAGTTGGTACATACAACAGAGAGATGCAACAACATGTCTGAAATAGTTGGTACATACAACAGAGAGATGCAACAACATGTCTGAAATAGTTGGTACATACAACAGAGAGACGCAACAACATGTCTGAAATAGTTGGTACATACAACAGAGAGATGCAACAACATGTCTGAAATAGTTGGTACATACAACAGAGAGATGCAACAACATGTCTGAAATAGTTGGTACAGACAACAGAGATGCAACAACATGTCTGAAATAGTTGGTACATACAACAGAGAGACGCAACAACATGTCTGAAATAGTTGGTACAGACAAGAGAGATGCAACAACATGTCTGAAATAGTTGGTACAGACAAGAGAGATGCAACAACATGTCTGAAATAGTTGGTACATACAACAGAGAGATGCAACAACATGTCTGAAATAGTTGGTACAGACAAGAGAGATGCAACAACATGTCTGAAATAGTTGGTACATACAACAGAGAGACGCAACAACATGTCTGAAATAGTTGGTACAGACAACAGAGATGCAACAACATGTCTGAAATAGTTGGTACATACAACAGAGAGACGCAACAACATGTCTGAAATAGTTGGTACAGACAAGAGAGATGCAACAACATGTCTGAAATAGTTGGTACAGACAAGAGAGATGCAACAACATGTCTGAAATAGTTGGTACAGACAAGAGAGATGCAACAACATGTCTGAAATAGTTGGTACATACAACAGAGAGATGCAACAACATGTCTGAAATAGTTGGTACATACAACAGAGAGACGCAACAACATGTCTGAAATAGTTGGTACATACAACAGAGAGATGCAACAACATGTCTGAAATAGTTGGTACAGACAACAGAGAGATGCAACAACATGTCTGAAATAGTTGGTACATACAACAGAAAGACGCAACAACATGTCTGAAATAGTTGGTACATACAACAGAGAGATGCAACAACACGTCTGAAATAGTTGGTACAGACAACAGAGAGACGCAACAACATGTCTGAAATAGTTGGTACATACAACAGAGAGACGCAACAACATGTCTGAAATAGTTGGTACATACAACAGAGAGACGCAACAACACGTCTGAAATAGTTGGTACATACAACAGAGAGATGCAACAACATGTCTGAAATAGTTGGTACAGACAAGAGAGACGCAACAACACGTCTGAAATAGTTGGTACAGACAAGAGAGATGCAACAACATGTCTGAAATAGTTGGTACAGACAAGAGAGATGCAACAACACGTCTGAAATAGTTGGTACAGACAAGAGAGATGCAACAACACGTCTGAAATATTTGGTACAGACAAGAGAGATGCAACAACACGTCTGAAATAGTTGGTACAGACAAGAGAGATGGAACAACATGTCTGAAATAGTTGGTACAGACAAGAGAGATGCAACAACACGTCTGAAATAGTTGTTACATACAACAGAGAGATGCAACAACACGTCTGAAATAGTTGGTACATACAACAGAGAGATGCAACAACATGTCTGAAATAGTTGGTACATACAACAGAGAGACGCAACAACATGTCTGAAATAGTTGGTACATACAACAGAGAGATGCAACAACACGTCTGAAATAGTTGGTACAGACAAGAGAGATGCAACAACACGTCTGAAATAGTTGGTACAGACAAGAGAGATGCAACAACATGTCTGAAATAGTTGGTACAGACACCAGAGAGATGCAACAACATGTCTGAAATAGTTGGTACATACAACAGAGAGACGCAACAACATGTCTGAAATAGTTGGTACATACAACAGAGAGACGCAACAACATGTCTGAAATAGTTGGTACATACAACAGAGAGATGCAACAACCTGTCTGAAATAGTTGGTACATACAACAGAGAGACGCAACAACATATCTGAAATAGTTGGTACAGACAAGAGAGATGCAACAACACGTCTGAAATAGTTGGTACATACAACAGAGAGATGCAACAACCTGTCTGAAATAGTTGGTACATACAACAGAGAGATGCAACAACACGTCTGAAATAGTTGGTACAGACAAGAGAGATGCAACAACACGTTTGAAATAGTTGGTACAGACAAGAGAGATGCAACAACACGTCTGAAATAGTTGGTACAGACAAGAGAGATGCAACAACACGTCTGAAATATTTGGTACAGACAAGAGAGATGCAACAACACGTCTGAAATAGTTGGTACAGACAAGAGAGATGCAACAACATGTTTGAAATAGATGGTACAGACAAGAGAGATGCAACAACATGTCTGAAATAGTTGGTACATACAACAGAGAGATGCAACAACACGTCTGAAATAGTTGGTACAGACAACAGAGAGATGCAACAACACGTCTGAAATAGTTGGTACAGACAAGAGAGATGCAACAACATGTCTGAAATAGTTGGTACATACAACAGAGAGATGCAACAACACGTCTGAAATAGTTGGTACATACAACAGAGAGATGCAACAACATGTCTGAAATAGTTGGTACAGACAATAGAGATGCAACAACATGTCTGAAATAGTTGGTACAGACAAGAGAGATGCAACAACACGTCTGAAATAGTTGGTACAGACAAGAGAGATGCAACAACACGTCTGAAATAGTTGGTACAGACAAGAGAGATGCAACAACACGTCTGAAATAGTTGGTACAGACAAGAGAGATGCAACAACACGTCTGAAATAGTTGGTACAGACAAGAGAGATGCAACAACACGTCTGAAATAGTTGGTACAGACAAGAGAGATGCAACAACATGTCTGAAATAGTTGGTACAGACACCAGAGAGATGCAACAACATGTCTGAAATAGTTGGTACATACAACATAGAGACGCAACAACATGTCTGAAATAGTTGGTACATACAACAGAGAGACGCAACAACATGTCTGAAATAGTTGGTACATACAACAGAGAGATGCAACAACCTGTCTGAAATAGTTGGTACATACAACAGAGAGACGCAACAACATGTCTGAAATAGTTGGTACAGACACCAGAGAGATGCAACAACATGTCTGAAATAGTTGGTACAGACAAGAGAGACGCAACAACATGTCTGAAATAGTTGGTACATACAACAGAGAGATGCAACAACATGTCTGAAATAGTTGGTACATACAACAGAGAGATGCAACAACACGTCTGAAATAGTTGGTACATACAACAGAGAGATGAAACAACACGTCTGAAATAGTTGGTACAGACAAGAGAGACGCAACAACATGTCTGAAATAGTTGGTACATACAACAGAGAGATGCAACAACATGTCTGAAATAGTTGGTACAGACAAGAGAGACGCAACAACATGTCTGAAATAGTTGGTACAGACAAGAGAGACGCAACAACATGTCTGAAATAGTTGGTACAGACAAGAGAGACGCAACAACATGTCTGAAATAGTTGGTACAGACAAGAGAGACGCAACAACATGTCTGAAATAGTTGGTACATACAACAGAGAGATGCAACAACATGTCTGAAATAGTTGGTACATACAACAGAGAGACGCAACAACATGTCTGAAATAGTTGGTACATACAACAGAGAGACGCAACAACATGTCTGAAATAGTTGGTACATACAACAGAGAGATGCAACAACATGTCTGAAATAGTTGGTACATACAACAGAGAGACGCAACAACATGTCTGAAATAGTTGGTACATACAACAGAGAGATGCAACAACACGTCTGAAATAGTTGGTACATACAACAGAGAGATGAAACAACACGTCTGAAATAGTTGGTACAGACAACAGAGAGACGCAACAACATGTCTGAAATAGTTGGTACATACAACAGAGAGACGCAACAACATGTCTGAAATAGTTGGTACATACAACAGAGAGACGCAACAACATGTCTGAAATAGTTGGTACATACAACAGAGAGACGCAACAACATGTCTGAAATAGTTGGTACATACAACAGAGAGATGCAACAACATGTCTGAAATAGTTGGTACATACAACAGAGAGATGCAACAACATGTCTGAAATAGTTGGTACATACAACAGAGAGACGCAACAACATGTCTGAAATAGTTGGTACATACAACAGAGAGACGCAACAACATGTCTGAAATAGTTGGTACATACAACAGAGAGATGCAACAACATGTCTGAAATAGTTGGTACATACAACAGAGAGATGCAACAACATGTCTGAAATAGTTGGTACAGACAAGAGAGATGCAACAACACGTCTGAAATAGTTGGTACAGACAAGAGAGATGCAACAACATGTCTGAAATAGTTGGTACAGACACCAGAGAGATGCAACAACATGTCTGAAATAGTTGGTACATACAACAGAGAGACGCAACAACATGTCTGAAGTAGTTGGTACATACAACAGAGAGACGCAACAACATGTCTGAAATAGTTGGTACATACAACAGAGAGATGCAACAACCTGTCTGAAATAGTTGGTACATACAACAGAGAGACGCAACAACATGTCTGAAATAGTTGGTACAGACACCAGAGAGATGCAACAACATGTCTGAAATAGTTGGTACAGACAAGAGAGACGCAACAACATGTCTGAAATAGTTGGTACAGACACCAGAGAGATGCAACAACATGTCTGAAACAGTTGATGCAGACACCAGAGAGATGCAACAACCGTATTGAAACGGTTGTCATGATCTATTGTGCTGGGCGGCTATTATTAATGTGATTATTACTATTATTATGATCATTATTAGTAAGAGGCAACTAAGAAGGTTTTGGGAGAGGGATTGATTGTCCCATGCCATAGAAGTTCACAGTGATACATAAATCATATTGAAGTCGTACGTGTCGAGGACCACTGCGGATAGGTCAACTATTCTTGATTCTTCTTGATTCTTGATTAGAAAATGGCTTCACAGCACGCGGGACATTCCCATAAGTGTTCCGCTTTCCGCTCTAGCAGTCATCCCAGTGTATGTAGACTCTGAAAATCATAGGTTCTTCTCAGTTGTGTAAATGAGGCGGTACCTGGACTTACATGCGGTCTCAAATGCATGGATGTGTAAGGGGGTTTATGGATGTATGTTTAGTCTCCGAGCGAAGCATGCATTTCCGTCTGAATACAGGACTACCTAAGTTATTTTTCTGTGAGAGGTACAACACACATATCTGGGCCAACTATCTCATCCTTCTTCTGTCAGACTAGTTGACCCATCCACAGTGATGGCACATCCAACATCCCGTCTCGTAGGAGTCCCCCCCCAAAAAAACAACAAAAAAAAAAAACAACAACATAGATGCAATGTCCGCTGTCCTGCATCACTTCGTAATCAACGATAATTATTTAATGTAAGACAGAATTAAGAACTTTAGACAAGATGTAATACACATGATATTTTTCCCGCTAAGAAATTGCCAGACTATCTCACAACGTTACTCGATCGCCTTCTACGACATGTCTAAAATAAAATGACATTATCCCGAATATTTGCACCCTCAAGTTCAGATCCCATGCACACACGGACTACTTTTTGAATGAAAAAAAGAAAACAACTGAAATTTAGTCATGTCTTCACCCTTTTCCAGATCTATGGCGGTACGATAAAAAAGCCTGTCTTGTACTATCAAACTCACGGGTTTACATTTTTCCAGAACATGTGTGCATCCGAAGCGTTCATAAAGCTATGGTTATACACTGAACGCATTGCACACCGTTTCTAAAAGCACCGCACTCCACTTCTGAAAGCATTGCACATCACTTATCAAAACATTGCACTCCACTTCTCTAAGCATTGCACATCACTTCTCAAAACGTTACACTCCACTTCTCTATGCATTGCACATCACTTCTCAAAACATTGCACTCTACTTCTTTAAACATTGCACTCCACTTCTCTAAGCACTGCACTCCACTTCTCTAAGCATTGCACTCCATTTCTCTAAGCATTGCACATCACTTCTCTAAACACTGCACTCCACTTCTCTAAGCATTGCACATCACTTCTCTAAGCATTGCACTCCACTTCTCTAAGCATTGCACACCACTTCTCAAAACATTGCACGTCACTTCTCAAAGTATTGCGCAGTGCATATAGCATATATACCAGTATAACACTTTTCATATTACTGAGTCTTCTGGGAATGAAGCAAACATTTCTCTCTCCAAGAATATTTCTCTCTCAAAATGAAATAAGAGCTCAGTTTCTTGTAAATTCTTCGCCTCGCTTATTTTTTACAATCTTTTTTTTTCTCACTGTTCGTTCTTTATTTTAATGTATCATTTGTTTTTGTATTTATTCAGACATTTGTGAAATTTTTCGTTTTCTAATAGCGTGCGTACATCGTCTGGTTTTTGTCTACAAGATTGAGGAAATGAATTTATAAATTTTCCATTTTCAATGACAACTATTTCTGCAAGAAAATAACAGCGGCGGAAATTGTTAACGTGCCTAATGCAGTCTGTGACAAATGATGAACAAGCTATACTGTATATATACCAGTAACAATTTTCATATCTATGTTAAGCATAATTCCATATTAATAATATCTATTCCATATTAATGTATGGCTCAGAAGCATGGACACTAAATAAACAATTAGAAGACAAAATTTATGCATTTGAGATGTGGGTATATAGAAGAATAGGGAGAACATCATGGAAAGAGAAGAAAACAAATAAAGAGGTGCTAAAGACACTTAATATGAAGAAAGAACTACTAAGAGAAATAAAGATCAGGCAAATAAAATACTTTGGACACATTAAAAGACATGACACCTTATTGAAGACCTTACTTGAGGGTAAAGTCAAAGGGAAGCGAGCAAGAGGTAGGCAGAGATACATGTGGGAGAGTAACATTACACGATGGACAGGTTACAGTCTAGCAGAGTGCACCACCAAGACAAGAGACAGGAGATGTTGGAGATACGTTGCAGCCAACCGTCGTTGCGGAGACGGTACTTGATGATGATGATAAGCATAATTCTTCAACAAGCAATTCTCTTTCATTTTTGTGACTTTATATCAGAAGTTGACAAACTTTCCTGGATCGCTGGACTGAGTTGACCATTTTAATGAGACGAGGCCAACACGAGACCATCGGCTGTAATGAATTCATATGTACAGAAAGTAAACAGGGCTTCATTCGTTACGTTTTTGATTATTGTCATGATTTTGGTTTGTAACTATTTATATAATTGGAGTCGCATGCTAAACATAGCCAAGGCCGACCAACGAAATAAATGGGAATAATAAAAATCTGCGTTTTAGGCCATATTTACCTTTCAGTACATAGGTCTTTATATTACAGGCCGGTCATGGCCAACAAGCATTTTCTTTCATCACTTAGAGTTCCAAGTATTCTGTTGTGAGCTCTGGGCTATATAATACTACAATATCAGCTTTCCTGGTCAGTAAAAAAGCCTCGTAAGCCGAATTGTAACCACCATGCTTTTAATGTTTTGTTCAGTTCTCTCCATGTCTTGCCCATTAGATCCATGTCTGTTTCTAACTCTTCTTTATACACGTTTGTAATTTTATTCTCTTCTTTGACAGAGGATATGAATCCTCAATTCTACCACTACTTCAACAGTTGTTCTAGCTTCATTATTGTTTTATTACTCTTGGGCACCATTTTTTTAAAGATTTACAACAAATTGGTATATCAGAAATTGATGCTCATTGCGACTGACCTCACAATGAGACATATGCGTTACTATTGGTGGACGTTCACCTGTTTCCGATAGCCAGACTTATATTTTTTTTACATGTCATTGTAATCAATTTGTCAGGTTCCAGTGCAAACAATGTTTTCGTGTACACCTCGTTTACTGGTGTCAACACTATATATATATATATATATATATATATATATATATATATTGGAATTGTTAAAACACGGACAGCACATACAACTGCCAATATCAAATGTGTCGGATCACTGTTGAAAATAAAATGCGACACAACGGATCTCCCGTCATTGGAACATATCCTGATGGAAATTTAGTATTACAACTGTCCTGTTACACTATAGATCCAGTGATAGAATGGAAATATACGCTATAAAGTAGTCAAATCCAGTGTTTAAAATGGTTAAATACGGTATTTAATACGAATCTCAAATGTTTGACTTCATGAAATGACTTGATGAATATGCTCCGTAAGGTTGAAGAGCTAGTTACCTATCGATAATGAGCAAAGCTGTTAGGACAATGTAAGACCAGAAAGGAGACCTTAATTTGAGTGTCTAGAAATTATGTTGTTGTGGGCAATGATGATCCGACAGGCTGGCAAGCGTGTTCATTAACATAAATAATGTTGCTGACAGTGAAAGTGCCGATAGTCACACCAAATACGGATGTGTCGGGCTACTGGTGCAATGAAAACGATGATACAACGCATTTCCATACTCTGCACTACATTCTGCGGAAATCTAGCATGACCAGAATTCTGCAACAAGAGAGATCCAGTGGGATTTTGAGAATTAACTCAGAAGAATGTCAAATTAACGCTACCAATGTCAAACATGGTCCTTAACAACAAAACATAAGAGATAACTGGTTACAACAGAGATGATATGTCTGAGAAAAACAACAGGAGTGACAAGAAGACACAGACTTAGAAACGATGTCATAAGAGAAAGAGTGGGTGTCATATCAATTCTACAATACATAGAAAACCAACATATACAATGGTTTGGTCATCTGGAAAGAATGCCGTGTGATTCATTAGTTTATAAAGCATATACGAAGAGAGGAGAAGCAGAAAGAAGAGCCAAGGGTAGACCTAGAGTACGCTGGATCGACAACATCAAAGAGACATTACACGAACACCAAATAATATTATCTGAAGCTGTCAGAATAGCGAGAACAAGAACATTGTATCTCCCTCGACACCCGTAAAGGGTAAAAGAGGAAGGAAAGAAGAAGGAAAGAAGAAGATAACGCAGAAGAAGAATGCGCCGAGAGACTACTTATTTTCAGTTCTAATTGTGGTCGCTCTCAAGGCTGCCAGAGATTAGATCAAATGTTTAAAATATCAGTGAAAAGAAATATATGTGAAAATACTACTTAAAAGAATAAAAAGCAATAAAGGATTGATTTCATTGTATTCGGGTTTATCAATATACTTCACACCTCTCTACAAGGCGGCACTCAGCCTGCCAAGAATACTACTCGTAGATCAAAACGTAATAACTGGAAGCAATAATCCCCATGGAGCTCCAATAATTTCATTTGTAAATAATACGTTGCGATCCGGAATCATACTTGCGACGTCCTGAGCATGAGGAAAGTGGCTAAATTACTACACCATGGAGATGCCTGGAAAAAAAGAGATAAATGTTCCGGTTTCGAGCAATGGCCAGAAACTGGATATGGGTGGCTGGGAAATACTAGGCAAATATACAAATGAACAGAAATAATTATAAGTGTTTCCAAAAAATGGGTCAATAAAACACCAAAGCAATGAGACACAATGACAGACGACGTTTCGACTGAAAATCCTTCATCAGGACAAATAACACAACACAGACACCAAATTTTACATAGAGACAGTCATAAGTTTTGGTGGTGATAGGAAGAAAAGAAGAGAAACGAGCAGAAGACGGTATGAGCACAGGGATGCATGGCAAGGAAAAAGGTATGAGAGGAAGACAGAAGTGGTGCGATAAGAAGGGTATAGCAAATGGATGGAGTGAAAATGATAGAATGATAAAATGGAACTAAAATCAAATCAAGTAAAACAAAATTAAAATGTACTTAGCTAGGATCAGGGAAGTTGCGTCATGTCTTTTCCACGAATGAAAATGAGTATTGTAGAGATTGATACAACCGCAAGGTGCAGGTATCGCGATAACATGACATCAACCATGCCTCCCTCAATAAAAAAGGCTTCCAATGATAAATATAAAAGAGAAAAAAGATGTAGAGAAAGGAGGGAGAAAAAGAGGAAAGGTAAAGTCAGGATTCGAAATAGCAATCCGGTGTGGATCCCAAAATATAACAGATATGTCACAAGAGATGGAATGCAGAGGTGGAGGGGCACAGGGAGACACTACTGAAGGGGAGAGCCGTCGCGGAAAAGAGCGTCGTAGGAAGGTATCACTGTGTAGATGGCTGACAGGCTGATATAGAAAGACAGAGGATGAGTGGACGAGAGAGTACGGGAAGGGTACCAAAGAACGGAGCAGCAGTTCTCCTGATAAAGAATCAAGTAGCCGAATCTGAGGCCATGGCAGAGGAAGGCAAACTCGATGCTGCAACCAATGCGTTTGAAATATATTGTATAGAGCAAGGGTGTGTGTAAGGTCGTCGTAGGTAGCTAGTCAATGTCATGGGTCAACTTGTCGTTAATGGCGTAGGTCGGGGTGGCAGAAGTCCTAATGAGGAATAACGGAAGATGTACCAATACACCACCGCAACGCAAGGTACATTTGCGGCTCTATCCGTCTCTATCCTACTCCCTTCCATTCGTTCCCTTTTACATCTCTTGGACTGACCTACTATGCACCTGGGTCTTACGCAATGTTCACCCCGCCCTGTGCGCTTGATACAAATCTCTGTAGCTTGCCTTGATATACATTCTTTGACTAAGTTCCGGCTTCGGGTAATGAGTTCTGCTCTCTGCCCGCTCCTTTTCAGTCTCATACAGTTTCTATTTTATTTTATTCGACTTGATTTGATTTTCATTCAATTTTTGTCATTCTATTGTTACACTTCATCTATTTTCTTTCCCCTCCTTATCTCACACTCTATCTCCATCCCACACCTTTTACCCTGTCATGCTAACCTGCTGTGCCCCTCCCGTCTCCTCCTCGTTTCTCTCTTTCTTTTCTTCCTATCACTACCATACCATATGTGTGTCTGTAAAATTTGGAGTGTGTGTTCTGTTGTTTGTCCCGATGAAGGCTTTTAAGTCGAAACGGCGTTTGTAATTGTGTCTCGTTGCTAGTGTGTTTTATTGACCTATTTTGGTAACAAGTATACATATTTCTGATAAACCATGACCGAACTGGAACTGCTAGTTGCTTAATACTGATGAATTTACTAAGACGGAAATGGTAGCACACATGGACTTCCCTGATGGGAATTGGTGATACACATTCTTCATAATATGTTTCTACTATCATTTAGGGTTAAATATCTCTTATTTGCAGTATTTTATAGTAAGCAGCGACAAATGATTTTGTGCGTAATTTGTTGTACCTTTTCGATGAGAACTGTGTTCTTTTACCGTCACAAATGTTGCAATATGTAGCAAAGAGAATTCAGTAATTAACTCAACTAATAAATAACACAAAGGTATCCATCGATTGATTCAGTGAGGGAAATAACTAGTGCAAATCTAATACTTTAATTAACGAAATACTTAATGAAGTGAATTCATTGATGCAACCATTAGTGAAGTGAATTCATTAATGCAACACTTAGTGAAGTGAATTCATTGATGCAACACTTAGTGAAGTGAATTTATTGATGCAACATTTAGTGAAGTGAAGTCATTGATGCAACACTTAGTGAAGTGAATTAATTGATGCAACACTTAGTGAAGTGAACTCATTGATGCAACACTTAGTGAAGTTATTTCATTGATGCAACACTTAGTCAAGTGAATTTGTTGATAATTTCTAGTAATGATAAGCAGGAATATATTTATTTTGATAACCAGAAATTATAAGCAGTGAAGATTTTGTTTCCTATGTGTAATTTATTGGTGAGGGGAAGGATGATGGTTCCTACAGTAATTTCATACTCGGAAACTTGACTCCAACTCTCGGTAGTATTGAGTGCCTTATAGAAGAATACTCATGCTTGATGTACGTGTGTGTACATATAAACACGTGGAATCATTTTGTTTGTAGACACATATAGTCATATGAAAATCTGCAGCCATTTAGTGACGACCATTAGTGACGACCATTAGTGACGACCATTAGTGACGACCATTTTTGACCACAAAGTCTATTTAATATAATATATGATTATAATATGTCCAGAAGCAAAGATATAAATAACACATTTTTGAACTTATAGATATGTTACTAACCAAGACAAGAAACATTATATTCAACGTAATGAGTTCATTGATACATCTCTAACATTGACAGACACAGATAGGAGCTATTACATCTGTTCAATGATTTAATGAGTTTCTACGTGGGCGAACCGTCGAAACGTTAGCTCCAACTGTAATCTTCCGTCGAAACGTTGGCTTCATATGTAATCTTCAAATGCGCTTGAAGGAACAAACCCGTCTAATAGTTTCCTTAATTACTTCTTCAGATAGCAAATATGACGGTGTATGACGTAGATGCAGGATGGAGAAAAAAATAAGCAGTTGACCAGCGTATTTCGTGATGTAAGAGAGCAGATTGCAAATGCCTACATAATGCAATCGAAGTTACGTCAGCGACTGTATTCTGTATTTTGTTAGGCTGACCATCATTTCACTTCTGGCAATGGCTGAGTCAGCGGTTATAAACGTAAACCAATAAGACATTGCTGCAGCAAAATTGCCTCACATAAACGAGTACAACCTGGCTAGTTTTCAAATAAAGTTAACGTGCGTGATTCAGTTTGGTGTTGACCAATTACAACGTTTCAAAATAAGGCTTGGAAGTATGATATGCTTTCAAACATCTATAAAATATATTATAGTAACGATGGTCAAACCGAGTTCCAGCATTCAGAAATGGTCAATTTGTTTGCAACGGGTTAATGTATATGAGCTAAATACGGCCTTTTGGTTAAAGTCACCTTTGGGTTTAAGTCTATTTTGGTAAATCACACACCTTTCAATATGATATGTACCTCGTTTATATCGTTGAATGAGCACTTTTAAATAATGTAAATTCGAATTTCAGGTAATTATGTCACAAATTCATGGATACTATTTTTTATTTAGAATTGAAACTTAAAAACGTATGGCAAAGTTTGTAAGGTTTCAGAAGATGTGTTCAACATGATCGAAAGTATATGGCAAAGTTTGTAAGGTTTCAGAAGATGTGTTCAACATGTTCGAAAGTATATGGCAAAGTTTGGAAGGTTTCAGAAGATGTGTTCAACATGATCGAAGGAAAGTATATTGCAGAGAATGTGATCATCTTGAAATACCACGGCATAAAAGTAAAAGTTAAAGATAATACGAGTTATGAACCAATGTCATAGCACACAGTTTTCCAAAAGTGCTCAACTGCCTAGTCAGTGGTTGAGCAGAAACCGTCTGACTTGCGTCGTAAACCGTAGTTGTTTAGTAGCGATAGAGCCGTTTCTCAACCTTCCTAGAGTGTAATCCCTGGTACTCTTCTTCCCCGTGTCTGGGTGAAACACGGGAATAATGTTTATTTCAAACCACGAATAATTAATGGACTCGAAAATTAGGTTTGCTGCTCGGTGGGCGAATAACTTTACATTACACTACCGCGACTTTCTCTCACTATCACGACATTTTTCTGTCTAATCTTCTGAAACTCCCGTAGGTTAGTAGAATCTGGATTGAAGAATGGACTGAATGTAATACTGGGGTATATATTGTATACTTGATAGCAGAAAAAGAAGAAGACCTGACACATCTGATATATTCGAATGAAGCTGAATTTCTTTAAAGATGTCATAACGGTTATTGACAATCACATTAGAAGATTCACGTTAAAATACGATTTTTGTGAACCGCAAAGGGGTGATACGTATAGAAATAAAAATATCAATAAAGGTATAGTATAAAGCGCACTAAATGTCAATGAGAAACTATGTCACGAATAACTAGCATATAGATCATTTAAGAAATCACATTCAACAAGTATTCATATGCAAACATAGTGGACACATTTTAACAATAGACATGAACATACCGTATCAACTCACAGAATCTGTATTAGCAGTGGTAACATTTTGTTTCTAGATACACAATAATTTGTATGCCGACAAAGATCACCGGATTTCATTCGTTTATAAAAACTGGACATGGTGCTAAAATACCAAGTATATACTTATTGGGTCTGATCAAATTTAACATCATATCCACAAAAAAAATGGCATTATGAACTTAGAATGGTTAATCAGGTAGTTATATTTGTTTGAGGGGAAAGCTAACGACACCCGCTGTGCCAGAATTTCTTTTTATTAACAAACATTTATTGCTGAAAGTATTAGTTATTTATTTTATTTATGGCCATTTAACGTTTCTGCATCTAAAAATTGGACAAAATCCTCTTACTTTTTCTATGAAGGCAGGGCTACGTTCAAGGCGGCAAATATGGGCGGGATTTGAGGTTCTCAGAATCCCCCCCCACCCCTAGAACTTAGGGACTTTCCACACATTTTTAGTTAACTTTTGACCCCATATGTTTATGTCAACAATTGTTCAAAATTCGGACCACCCCCTGCTTGATTATGTCAAATTTTTACCCCACACTCTTAAAATATTGTTTTAATATAAAAAAGGACCAAAATAAAAATAACACATTTTTTTGACATTCTAAAAGTTTTCCAATTTAAAACAATTTCATTAGTTTATAAAAGCTAAATATTGTTGACGTCATGTTTTGTCAACATATCTCCTTTTTGTCAACAACTGTCAACCTTTTGTATACCGCCCTCTCCCAATACTTGTTGACTTATTTTATAGATATCCCTTTTATGATCGCCGAAGAAGAAGAAGATATCCCTTTTAGGAAAATGTATTTAATATTGAGTACTAGGACACGAGTGAATCGGAGGGTAAAATATATAGACATCTCCTAGGACAATGCAGATAATATTTAGTACTAGGACACGAGTGAATCAGAGGGTAAAACATCTAGACATCTCCTAGAACAATGCAAATAATATTGAGTATTAGGACACGAGTGAATCAGAGGGTAAAATATCTACACATTCCCTATGACAATGTATTTAATATTGAGTACTAGGACATGAGGGAATCAGAGGGTAAAACATCTAGACATCTCCTAGGAAAATACATATAATATTGAGTACCAGGACACTAGTACATTAGAGGGTAAAACATCTGTAGCTGTTACCCCTTTTCCGCAATTTCCTTAAAAATAATTCACAAACTATGTGATAAATTTTATTTTCAGGGTAAACATCTCACTTATCAAAATCGTATCTACAGCGATTATTACTTCTTCATCACGGGCACACTTACATAAACATAAGTAAGTTTAACCAACAACATTCTCCCACACATAACAGTATTGTTTCTAAATGTAGACAGAAGTAATCACCATTGATAATGAACCTGCTGAGTGAGACAGTTGACGGCTAATTTCCGCCTATATCAATCAATTTCGTTACCGATTTAAACACGTTTGTCTAGTGTACCGGGTCTCGAACTCATATCAACCCCAAGACCATGGCTATTATTACTTAGTCAGTAGTACTGTAACCTACAAAGATACCTCTCAGACAGTACTCAATTTCCCGGCAGCACTTGTCTGACATCTCAAACTGAGGTATAGCCAACTCATTTGAAAGTCAATGCAGGCAAATTATTGCCCTAGTTTTACCCATAGTTACCACTTAACATCTTGAAAAACATCTCAGTACCGACGACAAACAAATCTCATTTATATTCATATGTACATACATAGCTTTTTTTAAGGGGGTACGCAGGTATACAGCGGTCCCATCCTTTTTTTTTTCATTATGAAATTTTGTTATTTTAATTCTTCATCAACCTAAAGAAACTTCATTTCCCTGGAAAAAATAATTATAATATGAATAAAGAAAAAGTCCACTTCATCTATTTTTGTTCTGATAATGTCGATTGGGGGAAGGGGGGGGATCTCCCCGGAGTAGTAGCTAAGAGGTTCGCTTTGTACTGAAATGGTTGTGAGTTCGATCCCACTAGCGGCATCTTGTTTATAAGGTGGATTTTTTCGGACATCCCTTGGAATTATAGCTTGAAGCTACGGTGCTACGAACTATTAGTGGTGTCCTCGTCAGGCGGCCTGCCGCTTCCCTGTGACGGACGAAGTTCATATTCGGGTAACCCGACTATAATGAAGTCAATCATCTAGGCATTTCACCCTTTTCAATAACAAGGAACATAAAAGTATAAATCTGAAGTAACCACACCGACCCGTTTTCTGAATGTAAGTAAGATTAAGTAAAAAGTTGATTTCTTTTACATAAATCCGATGTAACTACGCCGCCCGTTGTCGTAAGCGAAGATGAACATGACATTATAAAGGGTCAAATTTGGTTTGCTTATTTGTGAGTCCATAGATGGCTGAAAACAATATAATAAATGGGACGATGCTAGAAGAAAATAATGTAATTAATGGGACAATGTTACAAGAAAATAATATAATAAATGGGACGACGTTACAAGAAAAAGTCTTTAATAAATGGACAATCAATACAAGGTAACTGCGTGAAACGTAACAACAATTAGACTTACGTAAAACACAGGTTTATATTTCGTTTCAATGGGACACCACAGACTATATCTAAAACTAGTGGGTAATAAAGTTCTTAATAAATGTAACGACCCTAGAAGTAAATAAAGTAATGAATGGGACGATGTTACAAGAAAATAATATAATAAATGGGACGATGTTAGAATAAAATAATGTAATTAATGGGACAATTTTGTAAGAAAATAATATAATAAATGGGACGGTGTTACAAGAAATAAAATAATAAAATGAAAGACGTTGAAAGGAAATATAATTTAATCCGCGTGACAAATTGAGAATTTCGTAAACATTTCTAGATAAGTGTTTGCAAGAACTGTTATGAAAAAGTAGCGTATTGTGATTATAGTGTTTATTAAAGGGGTGAGGAACGTATGCGGTTGCGTCTGTGGGCCTCACCAATGGCCAGACAAACCCCCCATGCAACAGATTAGTACATGACATGCCGTTATACTGATGCTCTCTTATGGAAGCTTTGTAGCATGCCATCTATATAATTATAGATCCCCTCTGAGTAGAAGGCTCATTCAATAGGAATTGCACTTAATCGAAAGCTGAATTCTCCTGAGTATGAAAGAAAGCTAAGAAAACTACCCCACTGCACACAGGAAGTAAGAACTAAACACTCGCAATTCCTGGGTTTCTCAAACAAACAAGCAAATAAACACAGGGGTGAGGAGAGTAACAATCGTGTTTTTCTGCTTGTGGTGGTTGGGGAGGAATCTACTTATAAGGTTGTTAAGAGGCATTTTGAAAAAACATTGCTGCTTCGCTTATTTTCCACCAGTTTGTGATTTTTTTATGGAATCTAGAGACATTATTTCCGTAGAATCTGTACTTTTGTAGTTCTTTAAAAAAAATATCAATTTTAAAAGGACAATGCTTCATTAATTGTTGATAATTGTTTTACAAGTATAGTGGAGCATATCGGTCAGTAGTATGGGGTTTCAGATCGTAACAGTTGTCCAAAAATGGAACTATGACTTAATTTAATAAGACAGTTCTTGTATCTGACTCTAAGTTCATGTTTCGAAGTATCCACAATGTACGAATTAATTCATATGAATTATGGCATCTATAACTAAATTCAACTTCATGGATAAAATATATTTACTGACATACATGGGTACTCACTATTGAGAAAGTAGGCTAACTTATATCTATAATATGCACTTACTACAGAAAAACCAAAATTCAGCAGGTGAAAATTGGAACAGGGTAATGAAGTTCTGTAAATCACTGGAAACACGGGGTGCAAAGGGAACGCATTGCTCTAGGCGGACCCAGGGTTAGCAGATAACCAAGATCCCAAATGTACCTCCACGCGGTGCACCCTGGAAACAGAAATACAGCAGCTCGAGCTGATTCTGGCCAAATCATTTGGGGATCGTGTCCGAGAATGTGGAGGTAGCAGATGTAAAGAGATTTGACTGCACAAGAGACAGACAATATCTCTGACACCACCAGCATCACCACATATAGCGACACTGTCGACATACAGTGAAGCTAGTCAGTCCAGTCCGAACATTGGAGGGGCGGCCAATGTAAAATGCTCGTTTAGGTAGATGCATGGCGAGAGACAAATAGATTTCATACCGAGTACAATGAAACAATGAAAGAGCAGAACAGCGCTAGAGGACAGCGCGAACTGCAAATAGAAAGTGAAAAGTCCCTAGGAAAGGGGAACTACAAGCTCCGTCAGCTCGAGACGAGCTTCTAGTTACATGTGTTCCTTACAGGCAGAGACACAGACCCATCGATTGGCATTTGGTAAAGCAAGAAGACCTAACCCAACTCTAATGTCGAACCTTCCTAAACCGGAATTATGCTCGCGAAGAGAAAGGGTTCTGTACCCGATGGGCTTAGGTAAGAAAGGGACAACGATGGTAGTCCTGGCCCAACTCTACTGTTAGGTTTTCCTACACCGGATATACACTTGAAGAGAGAAAGGGTTCAGTACCTGATGGGCTCAGGTGCTATTGGGACAAGGACGCTCAGCTCGAGAACGCCTTGCTCTCAAACGCGTGGTGTGAGACTCGAACTTGGACAAGGGGTACACGATGACGGTGAACGACACCTCGGCTAAGAGGGCGAAAGAGCCAGGGTCCAACTCCGCTGTTGAGTTCTTCCCCTTAAGGAACCAGATGTGCTAGGCCTACACGGCGCATAACGGTGGCACAATGTAATCACGCTCCCGGCGGAAATCGCACGGATATCCGTGATGGTTACAATGGAGCGAACGCAAAACAAACAAACTGGAAACACAAGTAATAATACACACACAAATCGAAGTTTCGACCGAAAGGCCTGTATCATGAATACCATTAGAGCAACAAACGACGATTCAGAACGGCAATATTGACGTTCAAATATAGCTAACTATAAATAGAATCCGGAAGATGTAACACTAGAAGGTCAGAGGTGACATACACAAAAAAAAATAAATAAACAAAACACACCGAAATATCGTTGAAATAATACTAACAGAGAAATGACCGAGCAACAGGATAATCCATACCACTGACAGACAGTGATTCCAACGTGTTAAAGCGTGCTAAATTTATATATATATATATATATATAGCGGTTCTCAGATACAGACAGAAATCAGATGCGCAGAGGATACAGTCCTCTTAATAACACACGAAGAAGGTCCAAGAAGAATCATTCTATCAACAACAACAAAATACAGCGAAGATCAAAATCTGTTCCTCAATATGAAGAAAACTAAAATTATGATAACTGATAAAGTACAATCTCAACACAACAAAATTATTGATACATATGAACAGGAAGACATAAAATTTCGATTATTTGGTTACAAACATAAATAGTTCAGATAACTTCGCAGTAGAAATTAACAGAAGGATGGCAATGACGTTTTCGAAACTTTGTCCAAATGAAAAATCTCTGGCAAGGTATTAGTTGATAGTTGAAAAGTAAAACTATAAAAAAGAACATGCTTATTCCTTGTGGAAATATAGGGCTGTGAGTTTTGGAGTTTAAATAAACCAGTGGCAAAGAAAATTGTCGCCTTCGAATTGAGATGCTATAGAAAAATTGTGCATATACAATGGGCAGCAAAAAAGACAAACAAAGAAATATTACAATAATTAAACGTCGAAGAGGACTGGCTCCTAAATAACATAATAACAAGAAAGCGGAATTATTTTGGTAATCTAAATAGACATATCAGCATGGAAAGATTATCAAAAGAGTAAACTGCAGCAGAGGAAGATGTCGCCCAAGACGACGATGGACGAACGATCTGTTTAATCATGTTCCTGGAAGCGGCAGATCAACTCGTCCAGGATCGCGAGGTGTTCAGAAGGTCATAAAGAAGACTAGGTTCTGGAAAGAATATGTCAAACGATGATGAGCGATTCTCAAGCGTGTGAAGGGTCCCATCATCTAAGAAGCACGACTTAATGACCGTCCCATGAATATTATGTGTAACCCGATGGCCCGTGCCACTGAAGTGATCAGCAACAGGAGTACCAGTCCGCTTATTAATACTGTACAGATGTTCACAGAATCGGTTGCGAGCCTCCTTACATAATTATGAATGTATAGAATCATCGGAACCCTAAGTGTGCGTATTTTCGACGTCTGCTGATGAAGAGAGCATCATTAGATTTTCCAGAGTACAATGATGTTGGCTCACAACCAATAACAAATTGTTTTACATTGAGATGGGTGACGGATTAATCATTATTATCTCGTGGCAATCGCGCAATTTTCTTAATTCTGCTTGCTTAAATTTTCAGTATTAATATTTCAGAATGAAATGAATACTTTGGGGAATGATATGGAAATTACTGCTAAAATCAAAATCCTACTGGAAAACAATTAAATCTGAGCCAGAAAAAATCCTACTGGAAACATAGTTAATACTGAGCCAGAAATAATCCTACTGGAAACATAGTTAATACTGAGCCAGAAAAAATCCTACTGGATACATAGTTAATATTGAGCCAGAAAAAATCCTATTTGAAACATGGTTAATACTGAGCCAAAAACTTTCTGATTTAAATATTTGCAAATCAGTCACAAATGACGATTACACAGCTGAAGTTTGGATTGAATTCGGTTCTTGTTCGGTTCTGAAAGCGTACCCCTGTTCCAAAGTAAATATCAGTTGGCAAACAATGCCAAGGGAAATAATCAAATTAATAACCACATCGCTGAGTACACGTTCAAAGCAAGAACATAATAAACAATCTGGAATATGCAGATCACACTGTCCTCTTAACAGAAAGTGAATAAGAACTACAAAGACTAAAAGATCAAGTCTAGAAATCAAGTAAATAATATCGACTAGATATAACCATTCAAAAACGAACACCACGATAATCAACATATTTGCAGAAAAATAGTAACTAAACATAAAAATACATGGAGATATATACTGCAGCAAGTGGATCCTTGTCAGTTTCTCAGACAAATAATCAGAAATATTGGTGGATGGGAAACAGAAGCTAAAAGGAGAATATAAATAGTTAAAAGTATTTTCAATGACATGACGAAAATATTGATGTCAAAACAAATTAGAAAATAAAAATCACAATTATAAAATTATATAACTATTATATATTAATGCATGACTCAGAAACCTGGACAATGAAAAAACAAGTAGAAGACAGAATGTATGCATTTGAGATGTGTATATAGAATAATAGAGAGAACTTCATGGAATGAGAAGAAAACGAACAAATAGGTTCTAACAACACTTCGTATGAGGAAAGAATTATTAAAGATGAAACTAATATAGCATTTTGGGCATGTTAAATGACAAAACACTTTGTTGAAGACTTTACTTTAGGGTAAAGTTGATCGGAGGAGATAAAGAGGTAGGCATAAATATAAGTGGAAGAGAAACATCACGAGGTGGCCAGGTTAGTCTAGCAGAGTGCACAACAAAGGCAAGAGAGAGGATGTTATAGGTCCTATGCAGCAAAATTTCGTTACGGAGACGACATTTTATGATCATGATAACATCTTTTCTACATTAATGTATGACTGAGAAACATGGATAATGAAGAAACAGATAGACAAAAAAAGTAATTCCTTGAAATGGTGTATATAAGAAGTATAGGGAGATCTTATTGAAAAGAGAAGAAAACAAAATAATAAGCCGTTCTGACAATAATGCGTAAGGAAAAAGAACCATGAATGCTGAAGCTGGTCGTGTCTGCTGGAACATCTCCTATATGGAATAGAGCTGTACACCATGACACAACACATGCCGCTCTCTGGGCTATAGAGTTCCGAATAATTGCTACAGACTCTTGCTACATTGCAAAAGCCCCATCGATGCCAGCTACTTGTGAAGATGGGGCTTAGTCCAGCCACCAGAGGCTGGAAACTAAGACTAGTCAGGCCCTCCTAAAAACACACGGACGGTCGGGTGATAACCACTTATGGCCACCAGACCAACCACTATGCTACATTATAAAAGATGATATGACTGTATAGTAAAGCTTTTTAAAAAAAATGAAAACCCCCACCAGCATTCTGTCTTTACAGTTATACGGTTTTAAATCTCGTAATGTCCTGTTGCCAATCAACCCCCCGCCCCCTCCCGGAGTAGAGGGCCGTCCAACTGTGGCATTGACATAGAACCTAGGTCCTGTGACCCTGACTGTCAAGATCTCATGGATTTGATGTTGTATGTCGAACTGAAACCCAGAAACTAACTAGAGTAAGGGGAAATCTGAGGTGAAACCATCCAATCCAGGACGTGACGATCCTACATGTCTTTTCAAATGTGGCAGACATGGCACACGTCTTATGTTCCGTCAGACTGTAAGTGGCGAGAAATGGATAGTGATGAAGCACACATCAGATCCACTACCAATAGATGTAAGTCTGGGAAGAGCCAAGTCAAAGCAGCATCATACCAGTTGGAAAATGGTTCCTGGTCCCAGGCCTTTTTTTGTTGGATCAACCCTCTGGGTTTGAAAACAAGCTCCAGAAACATAACCCCAACATGAAAGTACCAATACAGAAAAATGGCATAAGAGCTCCGACGCTGACCCATAAAAGGTCCGAGCCAAGCAGTTCGCCCTCCGGCTGCCTTGAGCGAAAAATCAACCTCAAGGGGCACACTAAACATACTACTGAACTTATCTGGACTCAGAGATAAGACCTTGGAACTGAATAAAACACTACATAAACATGATAACCACATCACACTACTGCAGGAAACACTACTAGCAAAGAAAGAACACTCAATACCAGGCTACATCATACACACATGTAGATGTCAGAAGTACAAAGACATTGCAACACTCATAAGAAATGGCATGCAAGGAGAAATCATAAACATGGAAAACAACGGAAATATATGCAAGAAATAAATATATGATACAATGGCCTGATGTATAGACTGTTGAATGCATACTGCCCAAAGATCTGCAAGAAACATTAGCACCACAGATGCGAAAAGAACTATCATTGCAGGAGATTTAAATACACACATACCTACCACATGATACAAGGAGAGAAACACCATGGAGAAACACCATAGAGGAACTATGCAACACCAGCAACGTAATAATATTACAAGATTCCCCATCCACACTCACAGCCAGTAGATCAACATTCAGACCTGACTGTACCATCATATCCGCATACCTCCAAAATGACTACACTCTGAGAGTCCTTGACGACATAGAAAACGACCACTCTTCAATATCTCACAAACAAGAAACCAACAAATAAGAAAAAAAATATTTGTGAACTACAAATTAGAAGACATGGAACAATTCAAAACTTGCACAGATGAAAACCTAGTGAAGATTGACAAAAGCACAGATATAACCACTTTATACAAAATTATCACTGCAACCATTATTAATACAAGGGATACATGTTCCAGTGTATGGTAACAACCGTAAACAGGAAATAGGTGGCTGGAGTAACACAGGGCAAATATAAAGATAAACAAAAATAGGTAGATATCTTACCAAAATAAACATAAAACAACATAACATCGAGATACAGAGACAGACAAAATATTATTTATTTTGGTTGGACACCTTTTTTTGTGTTGTGAATATTTTCATTCGTCGTCTTTTGATGTTTTGTGCGTATCTTAATAAAGACCTTTTAGTTGAAACGTTGAAAATATTTTGTGTATTGTAATTTGTATGTTTTTTGTTTGCTCATTATAACCCCCTAGTTTTAATGATAGTCCGTCGTGTCTTAGTGAAACATTAAAAAAACATGTATTTTACTAAGTACAACTGTTGTTACATTTCACGCAGTTACCTAATATTGATTGTCGAAATAGCTTTAATGGAGGTCCTCTTTTCTGGTAGGCGATTTCTTGATTTTTTTGTTCCTGTGTTACTCCATCGTTCGCTAGTATATCTACCCTCTAATTTCCTGGTATGTTACATTTTGATGGTATCCACTGTAGTACTACCCTTCTTTGGATGCTCACTTCTCACATGACCTCCTTCAGATCTGGCAGTTTATCGTTGTCACGTGCTAGTTCGATAGACATTTCATCAGTCAGAAACACCACATAATGACATTGACTTATTGTGTTTTTCAATTATTTCTACAACAATTTGTAAGACTTGCGCTTCGGCAGTGTAGTTGCAGCAGAAGATTCCGGTTGCTGAATATGAAGATTCATTTTCTTTTTCGGGATATTGTATGTTCACTCCAGCACCTCCGATCTTCAGTGCTCTGGTTTCTGGTCCATCGGTATATACTTGTATCCACGCTTCTCCGGGGTACTTATCTTCAATCACTTTGTATATTATTGTTTTCATCTGGAGTTTATTCGGTTATCTCGTAGATTTGGTTTTGTTTATGTTGGTTCTGATAGTGAAGTTTTGCTATTGTTACCACGGAACTGGAAAAATTGTTGTTGTTATTTCTTTTGTTAAGTCTGCTAGTTAATCCATGTATTTTATGTTTAGTTTTTATTTGATCGGGGTTTCCCCATCCCCACACTTAGCAAATCAGACATAACATTATATTTATTATAGCATTAGGAATTTGTCCGAAAGGTGGAACAAAAGCCACACATTCCAAACGATGTTTCTCAAAAGGGCCATCAAATTTTTCATCAAAATGTATAATTGACATATTAAAAAGCACAAATGCATTTTTTAGGTAAACCCCCTCCCTAACGGGAAACGTATCTACGGACCTGGCGTTCGTTCTCAAACTTATGCTGATTATCAGGATGTGGTTCTTCTTCTTCTTCAGCGTTCATTCTCAAACTCCCACTGGATATCTCTTGTATCAGGACCTTGGTCCTATTAGATTTCCAGAAGGATGTAGTCCAGAGAATGGAAATGCGTTGTGTCGCCGTTTTATTTGCGCCAATGGCCCGACACATCCGTCTTCGGCGAGGATGTGGTTCAGATAATGGAATGTTGTTTATTGTCGCAGCTTGACTGCTATCCTTAACATATTTAGTTCCTTGATTTTCTGCCGCATTCTTCAGTGCAATTCAGATGCTGATATGCATTTCATCAATGACATGTGGTCACTACCTCCGAGTCAGGACGTAAAGCTTATACCCAGTGAAAAATGTGTTATTTACATTTATGAGATTAAAGAAAATTCGATATTTCACTGTATTAACTGGACGAATGGTTATACTTTGACACCATGAGTTCTTATAAAGAATATGAATATCTGTGCATGCACTGGAAGTTAGGAATGTAACAACATCTGTATTAACTGATGGTAATTGAATGTAGCAGCATATAAACTAACTAGTGATCATTCAATTTGTAATTTATATATATATATATATATATATAGATATATTGTAGTTCAAAGTGTGTAGACACTCGTTAGAAGCTAACTTTCCATCATGCAGAAAAGCACACGTGTTAAAGACTATGCCATACATATCATTGGAAAGTGAAACAAACTAGACACAAGTTGTACAAAATAAAGAGGAAATATAACCTCAAAAAAATGAGGCTGAAAATTTGATTAATAAATGTATCATTTCTGATAACAACACATTGAACAAAAAAGGAAACAAAAACTAGATCTACTTCCTAGCTACACACAGAAACCTTCAGACGACTTGCATTGCTGCTGGATTTATGTATTGATATTCTGTCACAGAAGTTTACTTTTCCCTTGAGCTACTGCTCGTTAGGATCATTTTTATTTCATTGAACTTATTTACACAGGTAAATATTAGAAATATCTTCAGCGAGGGTGTTTGTGTATCAGTTGCATTGCTCAAGTATGGAACCAGGATACTGGTTTCACGGCGAGCGATTGGAGAAACGGGTGAAAATAATAACTATAGATTGCTTAAAATGAAAATCAAGTACGTTTTTTTTTGGTAGTTGATAAATATTAATATCTCATATTTAACCATGTCTTGGATAATTAAATAAATTGGATAGTGGAAAATTCGAGGCAATAGAAATGTAAATCTATAGAATACTGATGAGAGTAAAAAATTGGAGGCAATAGAGATGTGAATCTATCGAATACTGATGAGAGTAAAAAATTGGAGGCAATAGAGATGTGAATCTATCGAATACTGATGAGAGTAGAACATTGGAGGCAATAAAGAGGTGAATCTATAAAATACTGCTGAGAGTAGAACATTGGAGGCAATAGAGATGTGAATCTATGGAATACTGCTGAGAGTAGAACATTGGAGGCAATAGAGATGTGAATCTATGGAATACTGCTGAGAGTAGAACATTGGAGGCAATAGAGATGTGAATCTATAGAATACTGCTGAGAGTAGAACATTGGAGGCAATAGAGATGTGAATCTATAGAATACTGATAAGAGTACAATCGACAGCTAGATCTGAGGATATGCTGAAAGTTTTCAATGCGAGACGGTGGTTATTTCATTATATCTGAAAATAAACAATCGTTATTTTTTGGTCACATTATGAGATAAGGAGATCTGGAGAATATATTTTAAATGGAAGGATATAAGGCACGAGTGATCGAAAACAGAAGCGCGAGACAATAATAGAGTCCCCCTTCGTGGCACGGCAGGGTCAACAACTACACTGATAACAACTACTGGAAATAAATAATTGTGGAGATCCGCGATAGCTACGCATGTCGGCACGGTACCTGATGATGATATTCAGTCATATATATATATATATTTATGCGCGAGATGGTTAAATTAATAAAAAGTTAAGTCCTTGTGTTGCCGGGGCCTGAAAGGGGAGCAAAGAATAGCAACACTATTTACCTTCCACGCATGTCGTAAAAGGCGACTAAGGAGGTTATGGGATGGAGTTGTCTGTCCCATCTCATATAGAGTCAGTAACCCAAGCCATGCTGAAGTCGGATGTGTCAGGCCGAAAGGTGCAGATATCGCAGCAATGCTGTAAAATATGACACAGCGCATTCCGTTCTCCGGACTATATCCTGCTAAGCTGCAGGAGTTTGAGAACGAACGCAGGAGAAGAAGAAGAATAAAAAGTTACTATGTTAAAACATTTTCTCTAGCCTTCGCGAGGTTGCGGATTTCCATACTGGACCACGAAGCCTATGCGCAAGTGCATGTTCTCGGATGTGCTCTGGGGTTATCGCTTAAAGCTAATGAGTTAGTGTTATGAGTGGTACTATTGGCAGACACTATGCTGTTCTGATGTGCTTGACAGAGTGAATATGGACAAACTGTGGTGCTAAGGGTTGTGAATGTTCATGTGAAATCTCAGGATTATTAGATAACGAAGGCACTAAAATATCCCCGTGGTCCTTCCTGATAACGTGTGATTTCGAACCTTGTGAGAAACATCTGGCTGATACTTCATGGATTCAGCTATTTAGACCGAGATTGAATGATGTTTGCTTACATCCGTACAACTAATATCTCTGCCGGTTACATCTTGGTTCCCACAACATAGAAATCTAAGTTGTAGCACAGTTTAAGTCATATGTTCTCAAAGTGGTCTATATGGACCACAAGGGTCGATTTCGACTTGTAATGAGTCAATGTCAGCGAGAATAAAACTTAAAAATGCATGAAATGTACTCTTTTTAAATAAAGGTAATGAAAATTGTACATGTTCTTTTTTTTAAACAATTGTCAGCTCTACAAAAAATCCGATCAAAGTGAACAGCCCTATGTCATTGAAATTCACTTCTTCTTGTGCCGTTCAGCGTCGTGGGGCGGAGGGGGGGGGGTTGGAATTCAGAGTTTGTTATCTTTGGCCATTTGAATTGCACAAACTGGACATGGTAAGCCAATGTCTATTTAATGTTACTTTGACTGTCTTTTCCCATCTAGTTCTTGGTCTTCCTAGTGTCCTGTAGCTCGGTCTTCTGTTGACGTATGCACAAAGGGCTGGTTGAGCAGGTTCCATTCTTATGACGTGACCAAACCATCTGGTTTGCTGCTTCTTGATGTCGTCTTGACTTGACATAGTCTTTTACTTTTTTCCTGATATCTTCATTTCTTCGGCGGTCTCTTCTCGTGACATTTATAGCTTTCCTCAAAACATCTAATTTCGCAAAATGTGATATTTTTCGCTAGTGTCTTTGTCAAGGGTCATGTTTGACATTGGTAACACAGAGTTGGTTTAAAGAAACTGTTGATCAATTGTCATTTTATAGCCATGCAGATCGATTTGTGTTTAAGTATTGTTGACAGCTTGTAAGTCACAGTTTTGGCTTTTTGGCACATTGTTTCAATATCTGTGTCCAGTTTGCCATCCTCCGTAAATATGTTTCTTAGGTATTTAAACTCTGGGACTTGCTTTAGTTTTGTACCATTGACATATATATATATTTAACTGGCCTGGTGTTCTGCTTATCTTCATAGTCTTAGATGTTTTAGATGTGTTTAGTTTCATGGTGTGTTGTTCGCAGGTTGTATGGAGCAAGTGCGTGTGCCGCGGTATTTCGTATTCAGATTCGTATATTAAACATTTATCATCTGCAAATAGCAGTTCGTTGAGTGAGCTGGGATTTTCATGTGCAGCAGGAGTGAATTTGTTTCTAGGGTCTGTTTCTTTAGGTATCCTGTCCATGTATGTTACGGACAGAAGTAGTGATAGCACGGAGCCTTGTCTAACGCTGTTTCTATTTCAAATTGGTCTGTTGTGCCCTCAGTAGTTCTGATTACGCTCTGACAGTTTTTGTATAAAGTTCTTATGTTGTCTAGTAATTGTCCATGCACTCCCTAGTTCTGCAATATTAGTCACATTTTTTCATTATCAACTCTATCAAATGCCTTTTCTTGGTCGATAAATGCGATGTTTAGTTGTAGATCGTATTTAAGTGTCTTTTCGCTCGGCTGTCGTAGCACAAAAATAGCATCTGTGCATGCCATACCTTTCCTGAAACCAAACTGTTTCTTATTTAGCTGGGGTTCTATTATCGGTCTTACTCTCTGATGTATTATTTTTTGCGGATATCTTCCTATGTGGCTGAGCAAAGATATGTCTCACTCTCTTTTATTGCACGTGTTTTTCCATATGGGTACAATTATTGCTCTCTGCCAATCATCTGGTACTTGTTATTCTGACCATGCTGCTGTGAATATTCTCTTTAACTATCATACACCAACGTCCTTGCATGCCAGGATGGCTTCAGTTGTTATACCATCCACGCCATGTGATTTGTTTTGCGGGCTGCTCTTAATATGTTCCTCTCTTTCACGTGCTAGTATTTCTGGTTCTGGAACATGTGAATATCTTGGAGTGAAAGGGTAGTTTCTTGTATTGGTTGTTGGGATGTACAACTCTTTAAAATACTCTAGCCACATTGTTTTCCTGTCTTCTCCGTTGAATATGGGGGTACTTTTTTTCTGGTGTTAATGATTGTCGTGACGTTATAACTCTCATTTCTTACTTCCATTGCTTTTATACTTTTGAAGAAGTCTTTTGGTCTTTTGGTGCATATGTCAGACAGGTATTCACCATATTAGCTCCACGCATCTTCTTTTGCCTGTTTGATTGTTCGTTTGACATTTCTTCACTGTAAACGATACTGAACATAATCCTTCTGATTACATGTTGCTACCCAAATTTTGATATTTGCTTCTTTTTACTGATTGCTTGTTTGATTTCCTCATTATACAAAGCAGTTATTTTAAACCCCTCCGTTTTTTTGGCACCACATAAGGTTTTTATATTATTTGTCATTAATGTTTTCAAAATTTGCACATTCGTTATGCATGTTGACAAATGGGGTTGGTAGTTTTTCATAAACTTTAGCCATTTCTTAGTGTAGGTTGTCTCTTATTGTTTCGTCCTGTAGTTTACGAAGGTTCACACCTAATTTTTGTATTTGTCTAGTTGGTTTCTTCATATACTGTGCCTGCCTTGGTGGTATTATTTCTGTCAGTATAACAGGTCCATGGTCTGTATCTATTTCGATGTTAGGGAGTACTCTTGCATCTATGGTGTATCTATTTTGTTTGTGCCTAATAAGTATGAAATCTATTTGCAATGCTTGATTCAAGTTGTCCTACTTGTACCATGTTTTGATGTGTCATAATCTATGTTGAAAAAGGCGTTTGTCATCACTAATGCATGGCTTAGGCATAGGTTTATCATTTATTCGCCGTTTTTGTTGCGTTCTGTTGTTCTATCGCCAAAGCTGCCAAGACATATTTAGTGCCGTGATTTTTGTTTCATACTCTACCACTGAAGTCTCCCATAACGTACAGTTATTCTCTGTCGTTGACTTTGTTTATGAAACCAGATAGGCTGTTAAAAACTTGGATGTAGTCCATTTTGGTAATATGCGAGGTGTAAACACACAATACCACGACCTCCGATTTATTATATGTTAACATGCTATGCTATCAGAAGAAAACTTACAGCATAAACAGCCAACCTCTTGACCAGATACAACATGAGAAGAACAAATTGTGAAGAATAACAACAGAAGAGGAGCACAGACCAACTGAAAACCAGAAGCTAACGCGTGACATTCACATTCGCAGTTAATATTTTCACATGGGACGTGAATTAACACGAATTAAAAATACATTCTGATTGATGCAGCAGCGCGACTATCGAGAGTACCATAAGATCTAACTATAAAAAGTAAGCAGGCCTTCATTCGGAACGTTTTAGATTATTATCACGCTTTCCTTTAGTAACTATTCATACATTGGAGTAGCCATGGCTATTTTTGGCAGGTGGTTCCAAGTATAGAAATATTGACCAATGGAAAATACGGCAATACTCAAGAAAAGGAACGAATGAAGGCCTAATTAATTCATAGAACAGGTCTTCTACTACCGATTGGTTGCAGCTGCATCAGATATAAATGTACACGTGATATTCATCTTCACTTGGCTACTGTGAACTCATAGATTCAGTAATAATGATTTAATTATATTTTGCATAAGCATCTTCGAATCTGAGAAGGAAATTAAGTGTTTTGGCTATGTAACGAGGCATAGTGGTATGGATAAAGTAATGATGGAGGAGCGCTAGAATGGAGAAGAGGAGCAGGTTCCAAAGACGTCGTTGGACAAGAGACATCCAAGAATGCATGCATATCTCGCTGGCACATGCAGGACGACTCGCCTAAAACCGAGGATATTTTAAGAGATTCACAGCAAATGCAACGTTCTGGAACGAATATGTCACATACACCATCTTCGAAATATAATTAACATCTGGTTTCGATACGATTGTACGATGTCTAGGGGCTGGGGGGGGGGACGTAGCGCTGTGGTTAACACACTGGCTTCGCATATGAGTAGTCCTGGGCGCATTCACCAGCTGGGGTGGAAATGTTTTTTCAACCAAAATCATCTCCCAGATTGACCCAGCCTGAATTGATTACCGGATCAGTCCGGGAAGTAAAGACTGCGAGGGAGAGGAAATTGCTGCCACCCTCATATAGCAGAGCCACTGAAATGTTAGATCACTAACATATTTCACCCATACGGTAGTTAAGTGCTATGGGTTAACTTGACTTGACTTTACGCTGTCTAAAGTTACTCCCAGGCTTCTGAGCATGACAAGTGATAAGGACCTAGAATCACTTTACAAGGGACATTCCAATAAATACTCTGCTTGCCATTCCATCAGCTATGTAAATGTATATAAGCTCAGTGCCATCAGTCAGTTGGGAATTCATTAGAAATATTGGAGACGACACAAAACACTCACTAGGGAACTTATCAGGAACAATGGAGACGATACAATACATCATTCGGGGAACTGTTCGGGACCAGTGGAACCGATACAACATCTGTCTAGGGAACTTATCAGGAACTGTTGAGACAATACAACACACTCACTAGGGAACTTATCAGGAACTGTTGAGACAATACAACACATTCACTAGGGAACTCATCAGGAACATTAGAGACTATACAGCACATCATTCGGGGAACTCTTCAGGAACAGTGGAGACGATACACCATCTCACTGGGGAACTCTTTGTTTTATTTTTTATTCGGTTATTTGTTTATTTTTTGCCTTCTCTCTCAAACATGTCCATTTACAATATAAGACATACTGACTAATAGGAAATCAAGTATTCTTAATGACTCATTTAAGTCATCCTCATTAAGTGCCCTCTCTCAACGAATATTAGCTGCATAAGACCTCTAACATCCCCTGTCTCTTGTTTTGGTGGTGCACTCTGCTAGACTGTAACGTATTGGTTCTCTCATTTGACTACTCACGTGATTTTCATTGGTCATTATGACAGTATTAGAGCTAGTGACATTCTAGGGAATAATGAAATGAGTCATTTTAGAAGGCTGAATTTCCTATTAATCAATACGTCATATTGTAGACGGTCATGATATATGCCTAAAGTATCAGTCTTTACTGAGCAAATGATTCACGTGCCCTCCTAGCCCGTGCTAGCCTTCCTACCTATTGCTAGGCAACTAAGGTGTAGCGGGTTTTAGCCTTCTAGCAGGGTTCATCACTTACTGTGCCTTTTGAATTTACATTCCAAAACATGTCGTTTTGATGAGATTTTTGTGTGGAAACGGCAGACAAGAATTTTTACTTGGGTCGACAATGTCTATTCCGCACATGGAGTTCCTCTGTTGGAGAATTAATATATATCATGTATTTAGACACTCTAATGCTCCCCTCTCCCTGTACTAATTGGGACTACCCCTTCCTCATTTAATTCATTTTCTCGGTATAGGAAAAGCTCGCTCGAGAATAGACTTTAGTAAGAGTTGGTTCGCCCTTTTAGCCGAGTTGTCGTCCACAAATGTCGTGAACATCTCGCAAAGTCTGAGCCTCTACACATTTTTTTCTGCGGAATGGGATTGTATGGTTTTTCTTCCGTTTACTTTTCCCAGAACCATGCATCAGAAAGAAAACGAAGTTTGCTCTCGATCAAGAACGACATTTATTGTATTTCCTGTATTTCGTTTCGTTTAATTCACTGGACCACCACCTGCACCCAGAACCGCCCTCTAGAGAAGCAAATTTTGGTGTGCCAGTTCTATATAGCTCAGCTTAAACCGTAGCACAACGTACTTCATGCGTCCAAATGGGAATTATACAAACATTCGGGCGAGTAATTTCAGAGTGAACACAAATAAACATTCTTGACGGCTACGGTGTATAAAGTTAAACGTTAATAAAGCGAAGGTCAACACACTTAACGATGCTGCTTTACAATTTACAAGTCACACAACCGTTTAATCCAAGGTTGCCGTATGAGTTATTGTAAAGGCTACTGACCATGAAATTTATTTTTACATATTTTGCCCGTCAGTAAAAATATCTCTACATTCTCATGTTTTCTAGTTTAAGTGCGGCTACAAATTTTGTGGCATAGTAACCAGTTTGTAAATACGGCATATTCTACTAATATATACATGTAAAATTAAGAGTATATTTAACAAATATTTGATAATACTTTTCTCAAGTAGTCAAAGAGGAAACCTCCAGAAGAAAACTTCTTTTGATGTTTGTGAGAACAGATACAGCAAATATAAAGAAATGAAATTTTCGTTGTAGCAAAAGCACTAAATAATGGTTGGGAAATTAATTTAAGGGAACATTTAGTCACTGCTTAGTGAAAAGAAAGATACCTGCATAATTTAACTATGCTTACAAGTTTTAAGTACCTTGAGTGCTTTTCTCCCCATCGAGGCCAGAACCTTGAAGTGGTGCTGGGGCTTAGTTCAGCCATCAGAGGCTGGAAACTAAGACTGGTCGGGCACTCCCACTCGAGCAGGACCATAGTCCTGCCCAAGTAAGCAGAGTGCTGAAGACGGAGGCAACCAGCCAAAAGGCGCACAGATAATCAGGTTGCCACGCATAAAACACAATGGAAACATGTCTGCATCTAATAAACATTATGGTGCCTGCCCTGTGGCGGACGTTCAGGCAGGGACGGTGCCGGGCCCTATACCTCGAAAGGGCCCAACCTCAGTTACTGGAAGTCCTTCTCAATTGCCCCGAGGAGCCAGGAGGCAAGGGAATAGAGCTACTGGCCAAACAAACAAACGACCAATAAAAATAATGCACTGGAATGCTGAGGGTGTCAACAGTAAAAGAGATGGATACAGCAAAAAATTGGAACTTGAAAATGTCCTCAGTGAAGAACAAGTAAATATATGCTGTATCCAAGAAACACACCTCAGCAGCGACATAGCCTTCAAAATCAGAGGCTACCAGTGCTACCGATCTGACCGAAAAGACAGGCGAAAGGGTGGAATTCTGACACTAGTTAAAAACAATATCAGCGCATGTCAGCTGGAAGTATACATGGACGGGGCAGAATACCAGATGCTCCACCTAAAAACAGACAGTGCAGAATTCCATCTCCTGAACTACTACTGCCCAAATGATAAACCATTGGCACTAGACACAATTCCAGACAAAGAAAGGCTTATGGTGTGTGGTGACTTCAACAGCCACTCTCAGAGCTGGGGCTACGATCATATCGACAAGAGAGGTGAGGAACTTGAGAGCTGGCAGGATGAAAATAATCTCATTCTTATTAACCAGCCAGCAGACTCACCAACCTTCTACTCGAGAGCATGGCACACCACCTCTACACCAGACCTGGCATTCTACTCACCAGGCCTGGAATGGAACATCACACGTGTCGTTGGAAAGCAGCTTGGGGGTAGTGACCACAGACCAGTATTTCTGGAAATTCACAATGAATATACCAAGGACAGCAGCACGCTCACTAGGTGGAACTATAAGAGGGCAGACTGGAAAATGTACCAGCATTTAACCAGTGTTCTAGCTAAGGACATGAACTTGGACAAAGACATCAATAGAGCAGTGAGTGAATTTAATAGATGTATACTACATGCTGCTAGTAAAACCATACCCAGGGGGGCACGCAAAAACTACAAACCCTACTGGAATGATGAACTGGAAAAGCTGCAAAATGAGATGGAAACATCTAGAAAGCAGGCTGAGAACAGACCTAGCCAAGAACATCACAACAAATATCAGCAAACAAAGGCTAAATTTCAAAGAGCCAAGTTACAAGCCAGACGGAGCAGCTGGAAAGAAAAAACAGAGTCGCTGAACCTAGAAAGAGATACTAGGAAATTATGGAAACTTGTAAAACAACTAAATGATGAAGGTACAGGGAGAAATACCAGGATCACACTTTATAAAGATAGAAACATTTTAACAGGTAAACATGCAGCTGATTACTTTGCAGATTCCTTTGCAGAAGACAATAACGTCAAAGTCAGCCCAGACAAACAACAGGAGGTTCGAGAGAACCACCAAAACATTGGACAAGGTGAACCTATACCTGAAGTCATGGAGGCACCAATCACAATGAGAGAACTGGAGCATGCAATATCCAAATTGAAAATGAAAAAGTCCCCTGGAGCTGATGGAGTGTCCAATGAAATGATTAGAAACCTGGGAAGTGCAGCAAGAGCAAAGCTACTGCAGATCTTTAACACAAGCTGGTCCACAGGTAATGTACCACAGGCGTGGAGAGAAGCAATAATGATACCACTCCTCAAATCAGGAAAAGATGGCAACACAGTCTCCAACTACAGGCCCATCAGCCTCACAAGCTGTCTATGTAAAACAATGGAACGCATTATCAATCTTAGGATGCAGTGGTACCTTGAAAGTGAAAACCTTCTGGTATCACAGCAAGCAGGTTTCAGACAGTGCTACTCTACTGAAGATCAGGCAACATACCTCTCCCAAGAGATTGAGGATGCCTTCCAAGAAAAGAAACTGGTACTAGCAGCATGGATAGACCTCAGGAAAGCATTTGATAAGGTCTGGAAAGAAGGGCTCCTAAAGAAATTGCGAAATTGCAGGGTTAGCTCAAGAATGTACAAATGGGTAAAAACATACCTGCATAATAGAAGAGCCAGGGTACAATTAGATGGTCGCAAGAGCAAGAAAGTTCTACTGCGTCATGGAGTCCCCCAGGGAGGAGTCCTGTCACCCACACTTTTCTTGGTTTACATCAATGACTTAGTTGCTGAACTACCACATGGGATCAAAGTGGCAATGTATGCTGACGACCTGGTGATCTGGTGCACGGAAGAACATGCAACAGTGGCCACTAAACAAATACAAAGAGCTATCGATGCCCTAACCTTATGGGCTAATAGATGGTGCGTCAGCATTAACACAGATAAGTGCAGCACTACACTCTTTACCCTCTCACCAAAACAAAAAGCTGGTCATATCAAGATAGATGGAGAGCTCTTGAAAGAAGACAAACAACCCACATACCTCGGAGTTACTTTTGATGATAAGCTGACATGGAAGCAGCACATAAACAAAGCAACAACAAAAGCCAGGAGGAAGCTAGCTATCCTGAGAAAACTAAGTGGAACCACATGGGGAGCCAGTGGAAATATACTCAGTAAAGTTTACCAGCAAGGCATAAGACCACACCTGGAATACGGTTCAGCTGCGTGGTGTCCTGCATCAAACACCACATTACAAGATCTAGATAAAGTGCAAAACCAGGCACTTAGAATAATGTTGGGAGCAATGAAATCAACACCCATAGCAGAGATGCAGAAAATGGGAAGAATGCAAACACTTGGCGAACGCAGAGACACAAAAGTACTAATTCAAGCAGAAAAGTTTCAGTGTATGCCAAGTCATCCAATGAAGGAAAGATTCCAAAATCTAGCAATGGGACGACTGAAAAGGAGCAGCTTTATCCATCAAGCTAAACGACTCCGTAGACAACTTACAGACCTACCTGAAGTTGGCAGCCCCTTAAGGTCTGTACCAGAGCAAACCCCGTGGAGTGAAAGCCATGGAATGCCAATATACATTCAGACCCATGTGAAAGGAATACTAAGCGAGGACGAACAGAACAGTGTGCAGCGAATGACAATCACCCTCAGTTTCCTGGATGAGGAATATCCACAAGATATATGGGTCAGAGTGTACACAGATGGGTCAGCACAGAATGCTGTGAGGAATGGAGGTGCAGGTGTATATATAGAATATCCACACAAGCCTAGAGATACAATCAGAACACCGACAGGAAAATTCTGCAATAATTATGATGCAGAAATCCAGGCAATTAGTGTGGCAGCTAAAAAACTGCTGAACTCCAACTCTGACCTACAGCCTGTGGTATTCCTGACAGATGCAAGGTCAGTGCTTCAAGCTCTCCAGTCTGGAAAACTAACAGACTTAAAAAAACTACTTAGCGAATTGTCTTACCAGTATAGGGTAACCATGCAGTGGATACCCTCTCACTGTGGAATACCAGGAAATGAAAAAGCAGACCAACTGGCTAAGGAAGGTGCTGCCGAAGACCAACCAGATATACCAATCACCTACCATCAGAAAAAACAGATGATAAAGTCAATAAGAAAGCCACAAACACCAACACAAGATGACTATCACAATATGAACAGATCAGAACAAGTTATAATTCTACGTCTCAGAACAGGACACAACCGACTCCGCAGTCACATGTATACAAAGTTCAAGATTGGCAACACGGCCATGTGTACATGTGTACAGGCAGCACAGAGTGCCAAACATATACTTCAAGAGTGTTCTGAGCATGAAACGCTGAGGCAGACATATTGGCCAGAGGAAACAACACTGGAATCAAAACTCTATGGGACACTGTATGAACTACAAAAGACAGTGAGTTTTATTAAGGAGACAGAATTACAGATATAGACATGTTTCAAGTGAACGAAAGAAGAAGAAGAAGAAGAGTGCTTTTCTAGGGAAAGATCAACCTCTTAGAATAACATAAAAAGAACTTATATTAAGTTAGCAATAACGTATATGTTATTTGTGCAATGACTGAATGTTGTTAGATAGAGAACAATAATACAAGTTTATAGAGAAGGAAAATTCTTGAAAATTCAGTATGTTTTTAGTTGTTTATACACACTGTAGAAATTTGTTGCTAGCAATTTGGTCATATATAGTTCCAACCACTTGGCAACCCTTATTCATTCAATGTTTCGAGCAAATTATTTAACTAGAAAAAAAAACGAGTAGAAGAAAAAACAAATAGCACTATCAAAGAAGACATATTCATTATTTATTTATGGATTTTAACTGTTTTGTTGTGCTCTTGGGTAATGTTTTTTGTTCATTGTGATTTTGTTAGAAATTTGAATTAGTATGTTTTTTTGTGATTTGAAAAAAAAAATTCCCTTTTGCCTATTGTTTTACATTTTTTAAAGCAGTTCCGTGTTTCTTGATTTCCATTAACAAATGTTTAACGACGGTGTTGATGGCAATGAATATATTACGTTATTTCAGCAATGTATTGTCTCCTCGTTCATGGAAATAATGAACAGACGACAAAACAAGCTCTTAATCTCTGCAAAAATAATTTAGTATGTCATGTTCACTCATGGAGGTAAGCTGTGTAAGATTTCTCGTGTAGTGCCAAGATCTGAATATATATCGCAATAATGAGACAGCTATCAAGCCCTTAGAAAAAACGGGAGAGCCGTGAGTTTAAATCTCCCCTCCCTCCACCAAAACATGTTAAGATGTCAGAACATTGCATCTAGCACTAGGTAGCAGGGCAGAAGAAAGGGATAACCCTCCACCTTAATTATCTTCACAAAGAAAGGCCACCAAAATCCCCACGAAAACAAAGACATGATTTGTTTGTTACATAAACCCCCGCTCCCTTTACAGAAGACATATGTAATATAACCATTTAGCCACTATAATAAGTGATAAAAATCTCATATCTATGAACCACGACTTTTGGTTATATCATGTCGTATGACAATCAAAAGGCTTGGGGGCTTCTTCAATATATTATATGCAAGAGATGTTTGTAGTTGCTCAAACACAACCGTGAGTAGAGAAATATAAATCGTTGAATGAAACAATTGATTGAGCAAGTTACTACTCAAAGTCTGACCATTGTGCTCCTATATAGAATATTTTATGTTCCATTTTCACATTAATTTATATCTAAATGTATGAGTAATGTCCCTAAGCGAACAAAGTTTGGCTACAACATTTGAGCAATTCTTTTTGGGTGACCAAATTTAAGCTACCATTTTTAAGCAATGCATCTGAACGAACACGTTTCTAATTAACTTTCAGCAGTGCCTCTGACCAAACAATTAAATTTAGCTCTTGAGCAATGCAACACATCTTTCAAGATTAAATCTGAACAGAGATAATAAAGATTAACTTGCCATCGATCTCTGACCTCTGGTCTCAAATGTGGGCTAATATCAGTTGCCTAGTTAACTGATAATATTTTACAAAATTAAATTAGAAATTTAAATTACTATTTATTAATTTTTGGTTCTGGTTTTGATTAGACTAACGTAACGGACTTAGGTAAAAAAGTTGAACAAAATGTAAAGTGCCTTTTATATTTGGACTTTACATCTAACGAAACAATGCAACAACATATTTGTCATTTATATTCATACTTATTCTTAGATTAGTTTTAACTATTTTTGAAATGTAATCCAGTTGTTAGTGAAAAAAGGCTAGAAAAACCTAATTTTATAAAATTAATTTTCTATATTAATTTCAATTTTAATGATCTATAGCACTTTGTTAGTGGATTTCGTAGTGATGTATCGTTCAATTTTATTTGAATTATTTCTTTCTGATTGACATGAGCCACATTTGAAACAGAAGCCGAAAAATTTACGGAACCCCGCTCGAAATCTGAAAATAAGAAATTCATAACGTAGCTATTATGGTGTATTCTGTATTGATTACAATGCCATAAATGTATTAATAGATAACACATTGTTACGAGTTATATAACATTTTAGAAACCTCGTAAATAACTTATTTTCGCGTTAATACAGCTGTTAACAAACGTGTAAATAATATATCACACAAAGGCTCACCAATAAGACACTTATGCAGAACACAAGGTAGTGAGTTTTACTGTTCACAGACTATCAAATTAACCGACACGAACAAAATGTAGATGACATTATACAAAACAGACTAAATAAACGTTTCAATTATAAGGTATTTCTCAAGAAAAATGCAGACAAACCGGGAACAAAACTTAAATATAATATGTTTAATTAAATATGGACTAGACTTCAGACATTTAACAACAGAAAAATTTAAGGTAACAATAACGCATGTACATAAATTCTTTACATACTGTCATAGAAACACAAATTACAAAGGTGAAATGAAAATTACAACGAAATCAAATTGAAAACAAATGGAATGGGAAAATAGCAAGGAATGGCAACATAAACAGCTCCCATTGCTTTTACATACAAATTCTTATCTAAATGAATGAATGGATTGTATTAAACACTTAAATACAAATATAGATAACAAAATTATAAAGAATTAAAATATTAGCTTGTCTGGAAGAATTAACGTGTGAATTAGTAAGTTAGTTGTTAGATCATCATCATTCTCAGACTGGGCACGCCAATATTTGCTTCAATCTCCATATAAGTAGATTCATAATATAGCAGCAGTCGATCGAAGGCGATGTTGATATCAATGTTAGACTTGTATTACTGCACCTCTCTCTAGTCTGTGCGAAAATGACGAAAAGTCATATTCTGGCATAGAATTTCCTGCCACATTTGGAAAATATAAGGTCAAAATTGGACACAATTGGATTTATTGTCCTGTCCCTTCGGCAGCACATTTTCTCTGTGACTGTTTAGCAATAATTACACGATGATCAACAAATCCAGTTTTATTGGTTGATGAACATAATTCTAAGCACATACTGAAGTAACATTTTAAGCGAAGCTCTTTTATTCTGTACATGGTTAAGAAATAACCACACTCAGTCATTTCGTTTATCGGGATGTTTGTTGTAAAGAGTTCAATAAGTCTGTACATACTGTACATACTGTTCATTGCGTTACCGCTCGATACCATTGTGTACATCTCCAGCATAACTGTCCTCTCATTGTTCTGAAGATTCGAATGTTGAGACACGAACATTAATATAATTTCTTCTAGTAACGATCTTCATATTGCCTCAAGAACAGTGATGAATGATGATAGTAAGAGTCTTTATATTGCCTCAAGAACAGTGATGAATGATGATAGTAAGAGTCTTCATATTGCCGCGAGAACAGTGCTGAATGATGATAGTAAGAGTCTTCATATTGCCTCAAGAACAGTGCTGAATGATGATAGTAAGACTTTTCATATTGCCTCAAGAACAGTGATGAATGATGATAGTAAGAGTCTTTATATTGCCTCAAGAACAGTGCTGAATGATGATAGTAAGAGTCTTCATATTGCCGCGAGAACAGTGCTGAATGATGATAGTAAGAGTCTTCATATTGCCTCAAGAACAGTGCTGAATGATGATAGTAAGACTCTTCATATTGCCTCAAGAACAGTGATGAATGATGATAGTAAGAGTCTTCATATTGCCTCAAGAACAGTGCTGAATGATGATAGTAAGACTCTTCATATTGCCCCAAGAACAGTGATGAATGATGATAGTAAGAGTCTTCATATTGCCTCAAGAACAGTGCTGAATGATGATAGTAAGACTCTTCATATTGCCTCAAGAACAGTGCTGAATGATGATAGTAAGAGTCTTCATATTGCCTCAAGAACAGTGCTGAATGATGATAGTAAGAGTTTTCATATTGCCTCAAGAACAGTGATGAATGATGATAGTAAGACTTCATATTGCCTCAAGAACAGTGCTGAATGATGATAGTAAGACTCTTCATATTGCCTCAAGAACAGTGATGAATGATGATAGTAAGAGTCTTCATATTGCCTCAAGAACAGTGCTGAATGATGATAGTAATAGTCTTCATATTGCCTCAAGAACAGTGCTGAATGATGATAGTAAGAGTCTTCATATTGCCGCGAGAACAGTGCTGAATGACGGTATTAGGTTAAATATGTTCATACCTGTTTACACTAGTGATAACACTAATGACAATGTACTAGATGTTACTATTTAAACTAATCCTAGAAAAAATATAATCACAGCAACAAGAGAAAAAGCATAAAATAAAACATAATAGACTATGCTGGTGATATAGATGTAGGCAAATGTTTTTGATCCACGAGCCGGATATAAATTTTGTAATATGACATGGAGCCATAACTACATTTTTAAAGTCCTTTGGAGCTCCAAGTAGTATTTTCTGGGGCCTGCGCAATTGGCACTTAATTAGCCTCGCGTGTCTCACAAACATTGGCTAGGACGGGAGGGAAGGTCAGATCTGACTCTCAGGCCGTATGTTGCCTACCAGTATGATATAGTTAAAACGCAGCACAAAAGTGGAATTAATAATCACAGGATCAGACAAATTTTATTATCATATCACTCAATGGCATTGATCAATATCTTGCTCACACACACGTACACGCACGCGCACGCACGCACACACACACAAATAGAAAAACAGAAAGATGAAAAAAAATCACAAAACATGAATATGTTTAGCAGCAAAAACTAACTTCTGAAATAGAAGAAAATATGGAATTAGAACTCGATTTCCAATAGGAAAATCGTCTTCTACGTTCATTCTAAGACTCCTGCAGACTTGCAGGATGTAGTCCAGAGAATGAAATGCAGTGTGGCATAGTTTACAATTTAGCTGCAATATCTGCGCTCTTCGGCCAGACATTTCACTTCAGCATGTATTCTGAGTTTCGTTGAACTAATGTTCCTATTTTTTGCTCCTTTCGGGCCCCGGAAACACACGTGCGAAAACTTAATTTAATTTCCATATTATCTCTATTAACATTAGGAATCAACATATCTAAAACAAACTTCAAGATATCTCACCTGGCGTTCATGAGACAGTAGATAATAGGGTTGTACATGGAGTTGGACATGGCCAACCAGTAGATCAGCAAGTACACCTGCTGGATGTATGACCACAGAGCTATATCCTTATGTACATTCAGCAGGATAAAGTACACGTGAGTGGGCAACCAACACACACCGAAGATGACAACAACGGCGATCATCATTTTTACCACCTGAAACATACATTGGAAGTTTTATTCATTACTATATAAAAATTCATTTGCGATTGCTCTCAACTCACTCCTGCTTGTTAGCAGGATGTAGCCCAGAGAACAGATTTACGTTGTATCATGGTTTACAGCTGGGCTGAAATTTCTGCGTATTTCAACCAGAAACATCCCAGCTTCAGCATGACTTTCATGGCAATGTGAACAACAAGATGAGACAGAAAACCATAACCAAAAATCATTCCTTAATCACTTCTTACCATATATATGACATTTCAAGGTCACAATGTTGCTATTCTCTGTTCCTCTATTGATCTCCGGCATCAATCGGGTAAAAGTCAGATTTTCCTCTACAGACATGAATGAGTGAACAATTTTATCAGCTGAAGCGACTCATTTCTCTTGTAGTCCATACAAAGTCACGCATAACGTTTGCTTTCTATGGTATTTCTGCGGACAAGCATATTACCTCAGTATATGAAATTTATAGTTTTCTTAGAGTATGCCTTCTTGCGGTTTTCTTGTAATCTGATGTGTCTGTCTATATGTACATATTGCAGTATTTCAACAAAATGAAAATGTCCCGCCTGTTGCATAGCTACAGTAACATGTCATACGTTGTACGTCAGTTGCCTTAATCTTTAGAACAGGTTTTTGTCATTTTTCCACAATAGGCAAACATATATCTGTGTTATTTTTGATGCAGTTTGTCTTGCTTCTCAATAGATATTGTAAAAATATCTTCTGTGTTTCCCCTATACGGGTCGCCCTCACCACCTACATAAATGTTCCATCTTTTCTTCGCTGCTCAAAGCAAAGAGCCGTACCTCCTCCCCACACCCCTACCTGATTCATGCTAAAAAGCATAGCTAACACAACTTTTCTTTTAGCAGATCAGTTATAATAAGTAAGAGTCTTATTTGAGTTATTTGCAATTATAACAAGGTTCTGTTTTCGTTCTTTAGTCGTGCAATCATCTTAATAACGTCTGGGAGACTGAAGTTCATCTATGTACCATATGGCACATTAATAAAATAAATTGACAAAATAAGATTCATTCATGACCATATGTAGTGGATGGCTTAGGGTATTAGATAATAATATTCAGTACTAAGAAACTAGTTAATCGGAGGCTCTCCCCATCCCCCACCATAAAAAACCAACCCAGGCCGTCTGAAATTTCATAAAAACGAAATTCATATTTTCTCGTTACCCCTTAAATACCTCACCCCCCTTATCAATGAGTTATCTACAGTTTTGGTTACATTTAAATAATGCAGTTGAATTGAATTCATATCAGTGTTTCATCATCTTAGATCAGTGTTTTATCATCTTACATCAGTGTTTCATCATCTTACATCATTGTTTCATCATCTTAAATCAGTGTTTCATCATCTTAGATCAGTGTTTTATCATCTTAGATAAGTGTTTCATCATCTTACATCAGTGTTTCATCATCTTACATCAGTGTTTCACATCTCAGATCAGTGTTTCATCAACTTAGATCAGTGTTTCATCATCTTACATCAGTGTTTCATCATCTTAGATCAGTGTTTCATCATCTTAGATCCGTGTTTCATCATCTTAGATCAGTGTTTCATCATCTTACATCAGTGTTTCATCAACTTAGATCAGTGTTTCATCATCTTAGATCAGTGTTTCATCATCTTAGTTCAGTGTTTCATCATCTTACATCAGTGTTTCATCATCTTACATCAGTGTTTCATCATCTTAGATCAGTGTTTCATCAACTTAGATCAGTGTTTCATCATCTTACATCAGTGTTTCATCATCTTAGATCAGTGTTTCATCAACTTAGATCAGTGTTTCATCATCTTACATCAGTGTTTCATCATCTTAGATCAGTGTTTCATCATCTTACATCAGTGTTTCATCATCTTAGATCAGTGTTTCATCATCTTAGATCAGTGGTTTGTTCTCTTTCGAGCCTAAATATAAAACTAGATAAATTACCTGAGCTCAGAGAACTACCTAAAAGCCAAAATCAATATAAATCAGTCATGAGCCATGAAAACTAATACAACTAGAAACGGACACTATTTAAATTTGGTTTTGGTAACGAAAGCTGCGATATTTATAATACTAAAAATATAGTAGTAAAATATATAAATTAGCACACTATGATAGTCATAAAGTATTGAAATATGGACCTAATGTGTTTGCCCGAATGCCAATAACGTCAGTCTCTAACTATTAGTCAGTAAACCAATTGTAACCAGTACCAGTTTTAACCAATATTAAAAAAGTAGTTACCTGTCCACGTGTGTATAGAATATCAATGGTAAACTAAAAAGACAAATCAAGAAGTGTTTAGACCAATAAACTTAGAACAACTGTCTCCTTAACAATATCCTAGCAAGAAAACTGTGTTTTTTGTCATATAAAGAGACATAACAGCATGGAGAGATTAATAGCTGAAGTAAGAGTTAAAGGCAACAGGGGAAGAGGGCGCACAAGACGACGATCATGCAGTGATATATCAGATTGTTTAACATGTCTCTAGCTGGGGTAGGTCAACTCGCTCACAATCGCGGAGTGTTCAGAGAATCCATAAGGAAGACTATGTTCTGGAAAGAATATATCACATGATGATGATGATACCAGTTGTATCCAATATTAAGCAATAAATACCAAGTAGTAACCAGTAATTAACCAGTAGTAACCAGTAACTAATGGAAATATAAATATATTTGTGTTACTTACTTTTCTTTTGCTTCTCACACGCTCTGCCTGGAATGCAACAGTCTCACCTATGGCCTGGCTGCCCCAAAGCTCCCAACCAATGCGCACGTAAGTGGCAAAAAGTGTTATCATTGGAAGAAAATAGTTCAAGACCATCAATACAATGCTGTAACTGTGAAATGAAAAAAAAATATGACATGTCTAAAACATTAACAATAGGACAGTAATAATACAACGAAGTATAGATAAACTAATTAACAATAATTTGACTATATAGCGTATCTATTGCTTCAATGAAAATCCCTCCAACATTCATCTTTCCAATTATATGTTTCAGGTTGTATGCCCTGCTGTCCCCCATTTATTAGTTAAATGAATGTCTTGTCTCGTTTTCTTGATTTCGTCTTCGATTAAGTAGTCCCTATGGATGACAAAAAGATGCAGACCAGACGACATTGCGCCTTTGTCCTTCTGTGAATCTCCAAGAAGGCTGAGAATGCCAGATAAATATCGTTGCAGATAAATCAACACAACTGACAGGATGCTGAAGAAATAGTTGATATAAAAGTGTATTCTACGCTCCGCGCAGGATTTGACGATCCTAGGATACTGATACACTGAAATAATCTTCCTTCAAGGAAAGAAAAAAAATACCAAGAAAAATCCATAAACCCCACAACACACCCAATGCGTTGAGACAACAAACCTTGCAAACTTAGGTGTCGCGTTCTCATGGGCTATCAAGAGATACCCACTCATAGCTAAAGGGATTACTTCATCGACATCATCAGTTCGCATCACCGCCAACATCATCACCATCATTGTCCTATCCTCTTCCATTACCATCATTACGTTACATCAAAAATCATCACATAAACATTATATCACCATCATCATGATCCATATCATCCTAGTCCCATCATTGTCACCACTACAGCAAATATTTTAGTACCATTCGACTCCCGATTTCAACACATTTTAGATGGTTAATGAGACACATAATAAACATATATGATAAAAAGAACAGGTTAATGAGTCACATAATAAACACATATTATAGCTTAGAAGATGGTTAATGAGTCCTATAATAAACACATATGATAGCTTAGAAGATGGCTAATGAGTCCTATAATAAACACATATGATAGCTTAGAAGATGGTTAATGAGTCACATAATAAACACATATGATAGCTTAGAAGATGGTTAATGAGTCCTATAATAAACACATATGATAGCTTAGAAGATGGTTAATGAGTCACATAATAAACACATATGATAGCTTAGAAGATGGTTAATGAGTCCTATAATAAACACATATGATAGCTTAGAAGATGGCTAATGAGTCACATAATAAACATATATGGTAGCTTAGAAGATGGCTAATGAGTCACATAATAAACATATATGATAGCTTAGAAGATGGCTAATGAGTCACATAATAAACATATATGATAGCTTAGAAGATGGTTAATGAGTCACATAATAAACATATGATAGCTTAGAAGATGGTTAATGAGTCACATAATAAACATATATGATAGCTTAGAAGATGGCTAATGAGTCACATAATAAACATATATGATAGCTTAGAAGATGGCTAATGAGTCACATAATAAACATATATGATAGCTTAGAAACATTCTAGTGAAGTAGTGTAGAAAGACACTTACGCTAAGTCTTGTTTGCTCCCTTCTCCCTCGACACTATCGGGCCAATGCAGATAACACAAAGTACGCTCTGGGTACTCATACAGCGTGGCATAGAGAAGATTTGGTAGAGCCAGAAGGAAGGAGACTACCCAGATAATGGTGATGATAGTCAATACTATTCGTCCAGTCAGTCTAGGACGCAATGGGTGAATGATTGCGATGTATCTGTAGAAAAATGGGTTAATAGGACCGTAGGTCAACAATAGATAAAATGATAGTCAAGTTTTTGAAGATATATCTCTCAAAGTGCAACACCGATCAAGTTGTTGGAAAGATATATCTCTCAAAGTGCAACACCGATCAAGTTGTTGGAAAGACATATTTCTCAAGTACAACATTGATCAAGTTCTTAGACAGACATATCTCTCAAAGTACAACATTGATCAAGTTCTTAGAAAGATATATCTCTCAAAGTACAATATTGATCAAGATCTTAGAAAGATATATCTCTCAAAGTACAACATTGATCAAGATCTTAGAAAGATATATCTCTTAAAGTACAACATTGATAAAGTCTTAGAAAGATATATCTCTCAAAGTACAATATTGATCAAGATCTTAGAAAGATATATCTCTCAAAGTACAATATTGATCAAGATCTTAGAAAGATATATCTCTCAAAGTACAACATTGATAAAGTCTAAGAAAGATATATCTCTCAAAGTACAATATTGATCAAGATCTTAGAAAGATATATCTATCAAAGTACAATATTGATCAAGATCTTAGAAAGATATATCTATCAAAGTACAATATTGATCAAGATCTTAGAGAGATATATCTCTCAAAGTACAATATTGATCAAGATCTTAGAAAGATATATCTCTCAAAGTACAATATTGATCAAGATCTTAGAAAGACATATCTATCAAAGTACAACACCGATCTAGTTGTGAAAGTACATTAGTTAAACAATGTTAATGTCTAGTGACGTCTCAAATTGGTGGAATTAGAGACAGAGGTTGATACAAGCTGTGAGGCGATGTACGTGTATGGGTCCGCTACCTTCTAAATTTTTCGAGAAGCTACAGGTTCCGTTGCTAGAAGCGACGGATTTTATTTTCAACAACAGGTGTCTACTTGATCTTTATCCTCAGGAGATTGATATCAGAATAAAATATGGGAAATTAATGGCTTATGTTTGCTGGCTATTTCCACAAGCGCACAGTTCCACACAGAATAACTCAAGTCATGTCTCAAATGCCTTAACGGCTGAACAAGGAACTTTGTTACCTATATATATATATATATATATATATATATATATATAAATCTCGCCGAATTCGAATGTGATTGGCTATATCAGCTTATATAAACCGACGACAGGATTCATGTGGAAATACATCACGCTGGAACGCTATTGGAACCACCTTGCCATATGAGAGTTGCGTCTGAGAACGAACGGAGATGTATATTTTATATATATTTTGTATATATTATATATATATAAATGAACAATCACAGTCTACAAGTCTTTCAGTTTCTTCTGTCGTTAAATATTTGCTGCTTTTATTTTCTATTTCTTCTTTCATTGTATAGTTGCTGCTTCTATTTTATGTTTCTACTTTCATTGCATAGTTATTGCTTCTTTTTTTCTACTTCTGTCATTGAAAAGTTTCTGTTATCTATTTCTTTTGTCATTGAAAAGTTTCTGTTATCTATTTCTTTTGTCATTGAATAGTTTCTGTTATTTCTTTCTTCTGTCATTGAATAGTTTCTGTTATCTATTTCTTTTGTCATTGAATAGTTTCTGTTATCTATTTCTTCTGTCATTGAATAGTTTCTGTTATCTATTTCTTCTGTCATTGAATAGTTTCTGTTATTTCTTTCTTCTGTCATTGAATAGTTTCTGTTATCTATTTCTTCTGTCATTGAATAGTTTCTGTTATCTATTTCTTCTGTCATTGAATAGTTTCTGTTATCTATTTCTTCTGTCATTGAATAGTTTCTGTTATCTATTTCTTTTGTCATTGAATAGTTTCTGTTATTTCTTTCTTCTGTCATTGAATAGTTTCTGTTATCTATTTCTTCTGTCATTGAATAGTTTCTGTTATCTATTTCTTCTGTCATTGAATAGTTTCTGTTATCTATTTCTTCTGTCATTGAATAGTTTCTGTTATCTATTTCTTCTGTCATTGAATAGTTTCTGTTATTTCTTTCTTCTGTCATTGAATAGTTTCTGTTATCTATTTCTTCTGTCATTGAATAGTTTCTGTTATCTATTTCATCTGTCATTGAATAGTTTCTGTTATCTATTTCTTCTGTCATTGAATAGTTTCTGTTATCTATTTCTTCTGTCATTGAACAGTTTCTGTTATCTATTTCTTCTGTCATTGAATAGTTTCTGTTATCTATTTCTTCTGTCAATGAATAGTTTCTGTTATCTATTTCTTCTGTCATTGAATAGTTTCTGTTATCTATTTCTTTTGTCATTGAATAGTTTCTGTTATTTCTTTCTTCTGTCATTGAATAGTTTCTGTTATCTATTTCTTCTGTCATTGAATAGTTTCTGTTATCTATTTCTTCTGTCATTGAATAGTTTCTGTTATCTATTTCTTCTGTCATTGAATAGTTTCTGTTATCTATTTCTTCTGTCATTGAATAGTTTCTGTTTTCTATTTCTTCTGTCATTGAATAGTTTCTGTTATCTATTTCTTCTGTCATTGAATAGTTTCTGTTATCTATTTCTTCTGTCATTGAATAGTTTCTGTTATCTATTTCTTCTGTCATTGAATAGTTTCTGTTATCTATTTCTTCTGTCATTGAATAGTTTCTGTTATCTATTTCTTCTGTCATTGAATAGTTTCTGTTATCTATTTCTTCTGTCATTGAATAGTTTCTGTTATCTATTTCTTCTGTCATTGAATAGTTTCTGTTATCTATTTCTTCTGTCATTGAATAGTTTCTGTTATCTATTTCTTCTGTCATTGAATAGTTTCTGTTATCTATTTCTTCTGTCATTGAATAGTTTCTGTTATCTATTTCTTCTGTCATTGAATAGTTTCTGTTATCTATTTCTTCTGTCATTGAATAGTTTCTGTTATCTATTTCTTCTGTCATTGAATAGTTTCTGTTATCTATTTCTTCTGTCATTGAATAGTTTCTGTTATCTATTTCTTCTGTCAATGAATGTTTGCTACTTCTACATTATATTAATCTGTCATTAAATAGTGTGTGTGTCTATATTCTATTTGTTCTGTCATTGAATAGTTGTTCCTTCTTTTTTCTATTTCTTTTTTTCATTGAATAGTTGTTCCTTCTTTTTTCTATTTCTTTTTTTCATTGAATAGTTGTTCCTTCTTTTTTCTATTTCTTTTTTTCATTGAATAGTTGTTCCTTCTTTTTTCTATTTCTTTTTTTCATTGAATAGTTGCTCCTTTTTTCTATTTCTTTTTTTCATTGAATAGTTGCTCCTTCTTTTTTCTATTTCTTTTTTTCATTGAATAGTTGCTCCTTTTTTCTATTTCTTTTTTTCATTGAATAGTTGCTCCTTCTTTTTTCTATTTCTTTTTTTTCATTGAATAGTTGCTCCTTTTTTCTATTTCTTTTTTTCATTGAGTAGTTGCTCCTTCTTTTTTCTATTTCTTTTTTTTTCATTGAATAGTTGCTCCTTCTTTTTTCTATTTCTTTTTTTCATTGAATAGTTGTTCCTTCTATTTTATGTTTCTTCTGTCATTGAATAGTTGCTGCTTCTATATTCTATTTCTTTTGTCATTGAATAGTTTAGTTTTTACATTCTGTTTTTTTCTGTCATTGAATATTTGCTATGTTTTAATTTATGTTTCTTCATATGACCTAATTATTCCAGAGCGTAGTTTTCTTAATTGAAGATTTAAACGCTTCAAGTTTCTGGGTGAGTTGACTTGTCTCAACCAAAGACATGTTTCAATAATCTGAAACGTCTCGTATTCATGATCGTCAAGTAAGGACCTTACTCTGTTACCAGCAACTATGCCTTCCATTATTAATTTTTGCATGCTTTTGTGATTCTTTATGTGGCAAAAAATCTCAGCTGTTTTGTCATAATATTTTGAAACCAATATTCTTTGAATTTTCTGCTCTTAACGCTTCTTTGGCTTCCCAGCGTCTTCCAGTGTCATGCTCAGAAGGTCTTAGATGTCATATGTCCATTGTAGTCTTGGTCTACCTCTTGTTTCCTTATTTGGAACTTTGCTCTCCATTACTAATCTTTCCGAAACCATGTGTTTCTTTATGTGTCTGACATATGTTTGTTTGTTTTGCGTTCGTTCCATTGTAACCATCACGGATATCCGTGCGATTTCTGCCGGGAGCGTGATTACGTTGTTCCACCGTTATGCGCCTTGCAGGCCTAGCACATCCGATTTCGGCATGCCTTGACAATTCGGGTGGGCTACCCTTAGCCCGTGACAGCCTCTATATCTGTCTCCAGGCACGCGTAGTGGCGACTCTTCGCCGAGACGGACATATGTTAATTTGCATATTTTGCTCGTTTTTAGGAACCATTATTCTCATATGTACAGATCCTTGCGGACATCTTCGTTGGTTTACTTTTCTGTCCATAATATTCATGGGACCTTTTATACCATTTCATTTGGAATGCCAATATGTTCAGATTCATTGCACAGGTAATTCATGTCCCACAACCATATGTTGCCACTGGAAAGATATAACTTCAGAATAGTTGTAACATTGTTTTTCTGTTTGCTCCTTGTCATAAATTTTCATGTGATAGTTTTTGTTAGGCTATTGCTAATATCTTTCTGATCTTCGCGGAGCAATCCCCTGTGGTGTTGATAGTTGACCCAAAATATTTAAACTTGCTGGCGTTTTCTAGTTCTTCAGTGTCAATTATTAATGTAGTTGTGCGTTTATCTCTGCTGGTATGCATTATATTTGTTAATTGTTTTGCACTGAGGAAAAGATTTCGTGCCTCGCTATGATTTGTGACTGACACAATCATGTTTTCCAAACCAGTGAAGATATTTGACATTAGTGTGATGCCATTTGTATACCCAATTTCTGGGATATCGTGTACTCCGATATTAAGGGGTTGGAACCGTTCATAACGTGGGTATTCTCATACATTCGACATGATGTTCTCTGTGTATATGTTAATAGATGTGGTGAACAAAAGCATCCCTGCGTGATTCAGTTTTGGACCTCAAACCTGTCAGATATTTCTCCATCGAGGCGGATGAAAAACCTGTTGTTCCTCAAAAAGTATTTTAATACACGATATGAGATGGTTTAAGAAACACATGTTCATTGTTTCACAATTTCTGGTGTTGAGTTAAATGCTTTTGAGTAATCTATGAAACAGGTGCATATGTATTCTCGGTACTACACGAAACAGGTGTATATGTATTCTCGGTACTACATGAAACAGGTGCATATGTATTCTCGGTACTACATGAAACAGGTGCATATGTATTCTAAGATACTACATGAAACAGGTGTATATGTATTCTTGGTACTACATGAAACAGGTGCATATGTATTCTCGGTACTACACACAACAGGTGTATATGTATTCTCGGGACTACATGAAACAGGTGTATATGTATTCTCGGTACTACATGAAACAGGTGAATATGTATTCTCGGTACTACACAAAACAGGTGTATATGTATTCTCGGTACTACATGAAACATGTGTATATGTATTCTCGGTACTACATGAAACAGGAGTATATGTATTCTTGGGACTACATCCTGCTAATCGGAAGGAGCATAAGGACGAATTCAAAAGAAAAATAAGTTTAAGAAGACATCTTGCCTATGGCACCAACGGTGTCTATTTTCGATATGTCCAGCTGTGGTTTAGTCTCGCTGGTTTAGTGCTATTATCTTTTCCCTATTTTATGTAAATTACGTAACTAAGGAAACGGTTGATTGAGAAACAATAGAATCCTATAAGAAATTTAATAGTGTATTGATGAAACTCATTATGCACAATAAAATACACGATTGAAATGTTTATACTTTTATAGACAAATAGCAGAGGTAATAATTAAAGAAATTTCAATTATTAGAACTACGAAGAATGACTGAGAATACAGAGAATAAAGTACGGACGCGAGCATTAATTTCTATAACATATAAAACAGAGAGAGAGAGAGAGAGAGAGAGAGAGAGAGAGAGAGAAAGAGCGAGAGAAAGAGCGAGAGAAAGAGCGAGAGAGAGAAAGATAGAGATTCTGGGAATAAGAGTAATGTTAGATTGGGCAATGTTTAATGATGAAATTAGATAATCACAATACTTAAGTATATAACAATTCTATATTATATTATGTTATATACTATGTTATACTATTATTATTACTATTATTAGTTATACTATATGATATTATGCTATAATATAATATTATATAATATTGTAATATAAGTCATTAGGGATTTTATTTTATTTAGTATATATATTTATTATAATATATGTAGGCCCAGGCCAAGATATATTACCAACATACAAGATTCAAACCCAACCGCAGGCAGCTGTGCATTTTGACAGTTCAAAGCATAATGGCAAAATTTTGATCACAACATATTGCCTAGATATTCACTATAGCCAAAACTTGTTGGCTTTATCCTACGTCTTGAATAAGATGTACCATTATTAAAATATGTGTTCACACCCATTTGTTGCCAGTGCCTGAAAAAGCAGCAAAGAATGGTTTAATTTACATGCATATTGTAAGAGGAGACTAAGAAGTTGGCTGTCTCATCATATATAGTGTCAAAGTGATCCAGAAACCATGCTGAAGTCAGATGTGTCAAGTTGAAAAGTAGAGATATGGTTGGTTGGTTGCTGGTCCAGCGGTCCATGGGCTCATGCCCTTTGACCTAACGCCATTAAATGGCATTATATTGCTGGGAAGTCTGCGGATTTTTAGCCAACAGGACAGAGCCAGAGAATAACTATCACACCTCCAGGAAGCTAGGTTTCAACCTATGCACTGCTCCTAGCCACTGTAGCCAAGATAGGGTTCACTGTGCTCATTCCCCGCCACCAATTGACTACTGGTTATGCTGAACTTCTCTATTGCTCCAGGCATTCAACCAAATGTTTAAGTCAAAAGGATTGTCACGTCCTGAGTCACTGTGCCCCTATGATTGGCCTCAGCCATAGGAAAAACAGTGATGTCAGTTTCCTTCTCCCCAGTTCTGCACTGTACATCTCTGGCTCCCTTCCAACCACAGAGGGTGCATACATATATATTCAGGTAAAAATGAAACACATTTCAACAACAAAATAAAAATATAATTGTATAGATGACGTGCCATGAAGCTTCTCTAAGAAGATAACCTCAATATAACGGCATGTCATCCACTAAAGTGTTCTGTTGCATGGGTGGTATGTTTAGTGGGCCATTGGTGAGACCCACAGATGCAACCACATGCGTAAAAGCAGAGATATAAAAGAATCGATCTTCTGACATAAGAAACACGATTGATGAGTGAAAATATATAATGAACAAACAATTGTTAGAAATCTATCCAACTATAAAATAAGATGTTCCATGTGTAGATGAAACGTAAGTAATTGCAGTATTCTGGATTGTACTGTTCTTGTCATGTCTGTAATATTGTGGGTCGTCTACTTGCTTCTGTAGTTTTGTGTGAAAGATTATACGTTTGAGATGAAGAGATTATACGTTTCACAGCATTGTGGAGTGATATAGGATACTATAACTATAAGTCTAATATAAACGAGTTCAAAAATGTGGATTAGCACTTATATTAAAATTGAAACAGAATACATATTATTCGTCTTTTACATCAATCTCGAACTTCTACAGATTAGCTAGATGTAGTTAGGAGAATTGCATGCATTGTTTCATGGTTTGCAGCTGTGTTGTGATATCTGTGCCTTTCGGCGTGAAGCATCAGACTTCAGCTTGACTTCTTGGTCATTTTGGCCGTAGCCCCATAACCTCCTTAGTTGCTCCTTTTGCGATATGCTTGGAAGTGCTATTGCTGTTATTTGCATTGCTATTATTTTCTCCCCGTTCAGATTCTGACAACACACCGGCGTGAATATATATTAATATACATATTAAAAATATTAGTATATCATAGTTATGACATAAAATAAACCAAGAAAGTTCTTGTTGTAATGATTATCTAGGCATTATGTGACGTTCTGTTTGTTGCCATTGTGTTCTGAACTGCACAAATGCATAAATGCGTGCGGCAGCGTGTGAATGTGGTACGGAACCTGGTATGTTGGTAATTCTAGACATAGGCCTACTATATTATATATAAATGTATACTTTAAATGAACCAAAATATGTAATAAAATCCTTCTGGAATGGTTATACACTTGAGTGTTATCATTATCTCTGTCCTATCTTTAAAATTCATCCAGTTTAGTATAACTCTCATTCCAATAATTCTCTCTCTCTCTCTCTCTCTCTCTCTCTCTCTCTCTCTCTCCCCGATATTATATAAATAAGACCGCGGTGCCGATATTTTGTTGTATTCTCAGCCAGTCTCTGTAAGTTCTAACAACTGAAATTACTTTAAGTATTACCTGTGCTATTTATCTGGAAAATGCTAAACATTTTAAACATGTGATTCAGCGTAATTAATGAATTTTATGAATATGCCCTTAAGTTTCCCATAGAGCGCTATTGTTTCAAAATACATCGCGTCCTTAGTTACGCAATGTACATAAAAACTAAGGAAGATCACTTAATTATTGCTACTGAACACCCGTGTTTCAATTCCATGAATAAAATATCAAGAGACTGAGATGAAACAGGAAAGACGAAACATATAGCTGTGGTCACAACTATTACAAATTGTGAAGACGCTGCCAATGAGAGAGTTATGAAACTAGAACAACTTGTATTCCGGCGGACAATAAGACTTAGCTGAATTTCAAAATGAACAGAAATAGGTAATCGTGTTACCAAAATAAAATGATATAGCAACCTAACCTAACAATGAGACACAGTGACGGACGAAGTTTCGACTTAACAGTCGTCATCAGGACACAGACAAGCAACAGGTAATGAATGTTGAAAAAAAAATCATAATATAAGAGACGAGGAAATGAAGAATAACGAGAGATCAGATGAGAACGAGAGAGAGAGAGAGAGAGAGAAATAGAGGGGGAAAAGAGGCAAATAAGGTAGAACAGAAGAGAAAAAGGAAAAGTTACAGAGCACATATAATCAAACAAAAGGAGGAAAATATTATACCTAATATTATATCTACCGTGAAGAAAGGTGTGTCATGGGAAGAAGTAAAAATAAGAAGAAGCAGGATAGATGAGTGGCGTGGGAACAAGTAAACAGAAGAAGCAGGATAGATGAGTGGCGTGGGAACAAGTAAACAGAAGAAGAAAATAAAGTAATGTTACGAACAGGTTAAATGAGTTAAATATTAGTAATAAAAAGTAGCTTATCTGATGGTATTGTCCACCGGAGTTGCTGGAAGCAAATGTGACAGAAACGCAATCAAAAAGGTTAGAAGTAGAAAAATGTGGACTAAGACAAAGAAAGTAGTGTACAGTAAGGGACACAACTCTGTTGTCCAACGCAATCCAGGGGCGAGATGGCAGAAGTGAATTTGATGGATAGAAGTTGCTGACGAATGAGATGAAGATGGAAAGGGCATCGACAGGCATTTCCATGATCCAAAAACCATCGTCAATGTAGCGTCGATAGAATTCGGGAATTGGACCCTGGAAGCTGGAGAAGATAAGGTGCTCAACATGGCGCATGGTTGATGATCCAGCGGGTCCATGATCTTATGCCCCTTGACCCAATGCCATTGTGTGATATTTGCGTGTGTTTTTTAGCTGTTGTTTTGTTACAAATAATGTGTTCCATTTATCTGGCCCTGGAGGGAGAAACATTTTTCTGATGTCATCCAGTGTTGGGCATTAAAAAAAGGTGATGGTCAACAATTTCATAGGATGAGTGCACTGCCGGCACTCTGGAGTGCGTTGTGGTTGTAAAGATGGCGCATAAACAGGCAAATATAGCTGGAACCAATTTTGTTGCTCATGGCTACACCGCTGATCTGGTCAAAGAATGACCCATTGAACTCATTCATGTTAAGAACAAATTCAGCCAGGTAGAGGATGGCAATGGAAGAATGAGGGTGCCAATCAAGGAACAACTGAACGTAGGTGAGGTCGTCGTTATGTGGAATAGAAGTATAAAAGGAGACACAATCAAGGAGGAAGGGATGATAGGTATGTTGCGGAAGCAGCTCGACCGATGCGAAGGTGGTTGTTAACGCATGATTATTGTCCTTGAGGTAAATGGGGAGATAAGTGACAATAGGTTGAAAAACACATCAAGAAACGTTGAAATTTTCTCGGTCGGACATGAGCATTCAAGCACAACAGATCTGCCAGGGTTAAGATCCTTGTGGATTTTAGGCAAGAGCTGGAGGTCAGGGTTGCCAAGGTTCGCCTTATAGATGAGGAGGGAGACAGCGAAAGAAGGTTGTGACTGATGAGCAGTTTGACTATGTAGTCTACTGTAAGATTATGATCAGGGACAGGGCCGGTCCTAACAATTGCGGGCCCAATGCGAAACGGATTGCGCGGGGCCCTGTCTGGGTAGGGAAGAAGATAATAAAATAAATTCTAATATTAATTTATGGGCCTATGAAGTGCGGGGCCCAATGCGGCCGCATAGGTTGCAATGGCCTAAGACTGGCCCTGATCAGGGATATGGTCTGCAGGAAGAGGCTCGAAGAAGATAGCATCTTCTAGTTGACGAGAAGCTCTATTAACGTACAGGTCACGACGCCACACAACAACGGCGCAAACTTTATCAGCGGATTTTATAACAATTTCGTGGCGAGATCGGATGTTGAAGGGAGCTTCAGTCTCGAAGGTGGAAAGATTGGAACGATGTAACGGAGGAGAGAGAGAGGAGACGGGAAATAGCATGAGTCCTGTACTGACTTTAGAGGTCTAAAGTGCGAGGAGTAAGGGGGAAGGGGGTGTCCAGTCATATTTCCGGTGGTAGAAGGATGAGAAAAGATCATCGTCGTCTGGTGCGCGGGAGTCAGACAAAGATGGGTTAAGAGAAAATAGAACTGGAGGCCAAGACTGCGATAAAATCTAGTAACGTCTCGAAACAGAGAGAAGAAGTCATATGATGGTCTTAGGGAAATAAATTCAAGTCCTTTTACAGAGAATCGAAATGTAGCTGTCGGTGAGTGGTAGGTCCGTGGGATTCAGTGAACCAATGGCGTCGGAGTAGGTGGTGAGGTAGATGTGAGGGTGCCGGGAGAAAGAGAAAGACGTTCAAGGGAGAGGGGCGTAGGGAGGTGAACTTACGAGAATGAGAAGAAAATAGGAATTCGTAGAGATGACGAATATAAGAATTTATAATTTTGCGGATGGTGTAATAGACATGAAAGTGAGAGGTTGAGAGGGATAGAATACGGTGTCGAAGAGAAGATATATAGAGAGAAAGATCTTGCATGAGGCGAACATGACAGGCATGGACAGCACAAATCCTGGAGAAACCACAGCGACGGTCAATACGAGAGAAGCGAGAGAGAATAGCAAAAGAGTGGCCTAATTGAGGATAGAAGTGGATAGAGACGTCACGGGGTAGAGGAAGGTGGCGCAGACACAGACGGAGAAAGTATGAGTGACAGGAGAAGAGAGTTTTCTTAAAGGTAAGACAGGCGAAAGACATGGTGTACGAAAGATGAAAGAGGTTTGAAAACATACATGGTGGCGGAGTGGATAGAGTGTAATGCTTAAGGGAAGGCATAATGATAGAGTGAGAGATGAGAAAGGAGACTAGAAAGGAAAATATGCAAAAAACAAGAAAGGGGGATAAGGAAAGGGAATAGGTAAGTAGAGAAAAAGCAAAGACTAAATGACGATGGGAGGGGGAAAAAAGTAGTAAATAATTAGGATGAAGTCGAGAATGAGAATGATAAAACAGGCACAAACAAATGCAAACCACAGTCTACAACAAAAAACTCTGGGGAACGAAAATCGACGAAAACAAGGATAAGTAGCAACCACTTGACAACTATCAACATTTCATATGATTTAACTCTTTCTCCAGAATACTTGTGTGCGCTGCTCGCAAAAGTGACATCTTTTTTGGTTGATACTACTGATCAGTGGTTGTGTCATGTGACGTATTCCTTCCAGAACGTTGTCTTCCCAATGAACTCTCTGAACCTCTCTCTGTCTTGGGCGATGTGGCTTGCATTTTCTAGCGATGTATTCATGTTTTCTTTAATGTCATCAGTCCATCGTCTTCTTGGTCTGCCCCTTCTCCTCCACCCAGGTACTCTTCCCTCCATTATTTGTCTTTCTAAACAGTTATGTCTCTTTATATGACCAAACAGGCGTAGTTTTCTTTTTGTTATTGTGTTTAGTAACCAACACGCTGGAATATTCAGTGTGTTTATAATATCAGAGTTTCTGATCTTATCCTTCCATGATATTCTAAGTATCTTTCTGTAGCATTTCAGCTCGAAGGCGTTGATCTTCTTTGCCGCTGTTTTACTTAGAGTCCATGTTTCACAGCCGTATGTTGCAACCGGAAAAATAAAAGTTCGTAACATTAGCACTTTCGTTTCTATTTTGTTGTTTTTCCATATGTTTTTCAGCCGTGTTATTTTGCAATATGCCATTGCCAATCTCTTCCTTATTTCTGCCATGCAGTCTCCTGCACCGTTGATGTTTGCTCCTAAGTATTCAAATTTATCCACACATTCTATCTCGGTATTGTCAATTCTGATTTTTGGTTGTTGTGTTGTTATATCTGTTGACATGATTTTTGTTTTCTGCGTGTTTAAATACAAATTTTGTGCTTCGCTATATTTCTTTGTGTTCTTGATTAGTTGTTCCAATCCCTTTATATCGTTTGAAAGAAGTACTGTGTCGTCTGCGTAGCGTAGTTCCGGGATTAGGAATCCACCTATGTTTAAAGCGTGGTAGTCAGTGTTGTGAATGTCTTCTCTCACGTTCCTCAGTGGTTACGTAACGTATACTTCGATTGTTCCTAGTCAATGAAACGACAAATGTGTATCAGCTAAGAAAAGTGACGATGTTTGGGATCAGTGCGCAGAAATATGGTGAAGGACATCTCAGCAGTTCTAAAGAAGAAGGAAGACTTGACGCGTTTTGTTTACACAATAAAAGTAGGTATCAAATTACAAAAGTAAGTAAGTAAAAAATCATATCCTTTTCACGACACAGCGATCACCTTAAAATTGCTGTCTGTATTTACTTTTTTAGGGAATATAAATACGTTCAGAAGATTGTCATTGTTTATACGTTTTACTGTCATCACGTTTTATTGACCAGAATGTGAACTTGCCACATGTGAACTCTCTCTCCCCCCCCAGCCAAGCCCCCCCCCCCACCCCTGTACATGTATCTGACAAATAGAGAGATCGAAGATTAGAATAAACAGTTATTGGAAGATAAGCGCTAACTTTTATCGAAAGATTAGATATGATTAGGAAGGATTGAGCGATTATGTGAAATAATATTTGTAAGATTAACGTGGAAGATGATTGAATGATTAAAGTGAGAGGGCTCATGTGATCACTGTCCGAGCCATGTCCAGATAAAAATATTGCAACGTATTCATCTTTATTATGCAAATATTTTTCAGGTGCAGATGTGACAAAATATTCTTCAGGCAGAGATGTAACCAAATATTGTTCAGGCAGTGATGTGACCAAATATTGTTCAGGCAGAGATGTGACCAAATATTGTTCAGGTAGAGATCTGACGAAATATTGTTCAGGCAGAGATGTGACGATGTATTGTTCAGGCAGAGATGTGACCAAATATTGTTGAGGCAGAGAAGTGACCAAATATTGTTCAGGTAGAGATCTGACGAAATATTGTTCAGGCAGAGATGTGACGAAATATTGTTCAGGCAGAGAAGTGACCAAATATTGTTCAGGTAGAGATCTGACGAAATATTGTTCAGGCAGAGATGTGACCAAATATTGTTCAGGCAGAGAAGTGACCAAATATTGTTCAGGCAGAGATGTGACCAAATATTGTTCAGGCCGATATGTGACTATGGAAAACACCCGGCAAGGGGTAAACTGGGGCACACAAGGTTGTGATTTACTGCTGTTCATGTTAACTGCGAAGTCTTTAGATGGTGATAGGTTCTTTCCCAGGTTGATGTTATCTGTGAGATGTGGGCTGGTTGTATATTGTAGATTTCTCTTATAGTGTTTCTAATCGCCTATCTGTTCAACCAAGTGTCCTTTTTCACAGATTGCAACATATTTTAATTGTGTGTATGAGTGTTCCTGTCCTGCTCCCATGTTTCCTAATTTTTATACCTTGTCATCGACAGGTGTGTTTGTATAGCACGGAGTCCATCTCATAACAATATTGACTTAGTGAATGTAAGATATTGATTGACATAATGATACTAAAGCTATAGTAGTAAAGTAACCCATAGCATTTATTAATACCGTAAGGATGTGAGATGTTTGCGATCTCACATTTCAGAGGCTCTGCAAATGAGAGCGGTAGCCATCTCCTCTCCCTCGCAGTCTTTACTTCCCGAATGAAACCATTTAAGGCTGGGTCGACCTGGGAGCTGGGAATGAACCCAGGACCACTCATATACGAAGCCAGTGCACTAACCACTGCGCTACGCGGCTCCCCAAAAGCTACATATACTAAAGCTATATATACGAGAGAAAGTCGATCATGTCCATTTACCTGCCCCACGAAAGTGTATTTGGAAAACGATAAAATGCGATAAGAGAGCACGTAACACTGTCTGGTATTATGAATTCCTACATTAACTAAGAATATTATTAATTGTGAGGAAAAAGTTAATAAAAATGACTTAGTTATTATTTCTGACCTGATAGGTCTTACAAAGAAAGTTATGCTATATTCCCAAATTTTAGTATATATTCACTGCGCAAAACTGAAATTCAACAGGTAAAGCGTGAAACTGCTGTTAATGAAATTTTGCTAATAACATGAAACACACAAAAATTCCATTGACTCAGTGAAGCAAAGATTAAAGTGGGAGTTTTCGTGTTTCGTCAATTGATTTAATGTCAATTATTTTATTTTCAGGTCTATTTTATAAGTAAGACGTGAGATGAGTCTTCTAAAAAGTATGGAACCTAGCAAATTTAAACAAGACTAGGAGTCAAGGTAAGTCTACTAGGCAGTAGCATTGACTTTCTTTCAACTATAACCAGCACCGGATTTAGACTTGATAAGGTCCTAAGATATTTGAGATATGGGGCCCTTTGTAAGTCCAGATATTATATGTTAGTGCCAAATATGATTGTTTTAGGGCTTGTTTAGCTTATACATAAATCCTGCACTGACTATAACATACAATGTGACTGTACCTGAATCATCTGGTAACTGCTGGCAAATTTTGTCTGCTGTTAAACGAGTAAAGAGAAGCAGTTCATGCGAAACAGAAGGTGAGCTCAAACAAAGACTTGAGGCAGATCGTGAAAGGTGTACTCTTCAAAGACAGCAAAAATCTATCAGTAAAGGCAAGCAAGACTTCACTATGATGAGGAGCGGGCCGAAAGGCTGTAAGTCAATATGTTTGAGCTCAGAGGCAGACGGAGAAAAATGCGGTGTTGGAATGGAAAGAGAAACTATTGCGGCATGCAATAGTTGACTTCAGACTGAAAGAACTAGAGGTCAATGCTAATCAGTTAGGCAGTGGAATTTAATTGCTTTTAATTATAATGCACATTATGACTATACACCTGACACAACTGTAGCCGTTGAAACCCATTTCTAAGAAATACGGTGCTAAACAAATGGGATAGGGAGTACAGGAATGTTCTGCAATCAATAGCCATTCCTTTTCAGAACCTCCAGTGCCTTTGAATTCTTTACCTGCAGATAACCAATCCTATAATTTTGCTGTTTAAATGATTCCATGTAAATCAACTATAATTACGAAATTGGATTCATATTCAAAATTAGGGGCCCAATATACAATAGAATTTGGTCCCTTACGACCATTGCATAATACTGTTCTAAAATACCTTCAGATATATTTTATTGGAGATACGAAACAGCAAGTAGAAATTAGATGTTGTATAAATTCAGCTACAAAATTAGAAGTAAGTCTTCAAGACATGCTACACATACACAATAATTACATTACAATCTTTAAATATGCTCTGGAAATATTTCATACAACCGAATACCATATTGCTTTTAAAGCAGATAAGACGTCACTTGATGAGAGTGCAAGTAGATTTAATCTCCAAGAGTGGAATAAAGTTGCTGTGATAGTTACAGATCAGGAGCACGACAAAATAGTCATTGTTCTTGCCAGCAACGACCATTCATTTCGGTTCATAGATGAAACCCATAGATCATATGATGCTTGTCATATTTTTGCTATTTGTCTGTGGTGAAGACCGATACCACTTTCACATATCACAAGCTGGTGTGTATTCAACTAGAACAGTGTCCTGCATTTTTATTCGTTCAGATGCATGGTTAATCAGCAACTGTTCAAATCACCTTATGTTGTCTAAAATCTTTACCATTATTTTGCTGTTGACAAGTGTGCACAAACAAGAGCCGAGAAGGTTGCGGTCCATTAGAGTTCATCAAAAGATGTTGAGAATCGCTTATACACTTTATAGCTGCAATGAATAATGATGTTACATTTACTGATACTGACGAATTTTTTATTCTCACATCCAGTTTTTCTGGAGTGCCAACTTACATGCATGAAATAACACAGGTTGCAATGACATATATTCGTACTTTTGGTCGGCCAGTCCTATTTATGACATTTACTTGCAATGTAAAATGGAAAGAAAAAAATTATGAAATATTATTTAGAAAAACATACATTCACAGATATACATGGCTCAGAATATTTAGATTAACAATATTGAAAATTGATATATTTAATAACAAAATTCAGCATCTTTGTTCTTCTGAGATGCTACATATGCACTTTAGAGTAGCAGAAAAATAGAATTTTCCACAGCTCATAATTTGATTTGGCTGTCTAATAAAATTCATGCTAATGAAAGTGATTCTAATATTTCAGTTAAGCTTCTAGATTAAAACATAGACAAGGAGCTATTAGAAATAATTAAAAACCAAGCGACCCATGGACCACTTGGACCTCTAAGTTTCAATTCATCATAAATGAAAAGACAATAAATGTTCAAAAATGTACCCCAAAATCAATATTTAAAACATCTCTTACTGAAATGATTGTGGAAGTCATATAAAAGAAGAAAAGCGGTTGGTGTTGGTTTTGCAGGAACTACTTGGCAGGTTGAATGCGATAATAGATAGATTTTATCATGCAGTCCTCTGCTGACAAATACTTTCAACGCTCACATTAACTTTGAGTAGTGTAACTCTGAAGTCAATAAAATATATGTATAAGTATGTGAACAAGGGATCGTATGCAACTGTTTTTGCTCTACACCAACAACATGCACACAGTCAATTGACTAATGTTCAACACTCTCGTTGCATAAGCAGCAAAGAACGTTTCTGTGGAATTTTTATCTTCCCAATTCATGAGACATGTCCCATTATACAACAACTTGCAATTCATTTAGAAAACGGCAAAAAATGGGTTAATTTCACTAATGAAACAGCTGATGAATAAGATCTGACTCCCAGAGATATAAAAAAGGCATCTGTCTTGAAATGGAGCCAGGATGATTTGATGCTCAAACTCTATTGTATTACAAATTGCTATCTTATTACACTTGCAGCAATAAAATTTAAAGTACAAGAAAAAGATGTGGCCCAGTTGAAGGCTTTCCAAATTTTAAAATTCTTTAGATAGAGTTTTCATTTTATACCCAAGGGTGATTATTTTAAAGAATTTTGTTGGTACGATGTTACATGATCTAAATATTCTACAGACCTTAGAACGTTCAATGATATTACTTATGGGACATTTCGAGAAACGGGCTACCAACGTGGAATGTTTAAAAAAAACGATAATCAATGGGATGTCACCCTAGTAGAAGCTGCTTTTTGTTGGTCTCCCTAGCAACTCAGGGATTTATTTTCACAGTTTAGTAAAATTACGTGATATGGACAACCCCAAAGGATTATTAAACAAATATCCAAATGATTTATCAGAGGGTTTTAAATACGAAACTCAACTTGCAACACCAGATATTGAATTTGCCTTTATAGATGAAATATTAGTAGCAACCATTAAAAACGTATCGAAAACGTGATTAACTTTTCACTCTTAAAATGATTAAGTGCGTGATTCTTAAAACTGAAAACGCATGCAAATGATGAAGTTCGTAAAGTCTCTTTGTTTTAGTGATGTGCTATTTTCTTCGCATTTTTGGTGCTTCACCTGCAAAACAGCAAATAAATAAATTCGGATTCTATTGAAAGTCGAGCATATTAAAATTTGGCACACACATTAATAAAGTTTAGGCGAATAAAAGGCATTATCTGGTTTTTATCGAAAGGTCTGTTGCAGTTTATTTTTCATACATCGACTGACGTTTCGAGAGCGATTAAAACTACAGCTAAGCTTATCAGTGGAATGGCGACCAGAGAAATGTCAAGACATTTCAATTGTTTCCAGTCCACTATAGTAAGGCTACACCAACGAATTCTGACGACAAGTACCACCGATGTCCGTGCCAGACCTGATCAACCTAGTATAATAACAATAGCTGTAGATCGTCATATTGTACTGCCGCATGTGCGCAACCCATTCCAAGCATCAACTCAGCAACTCATACATGGAGTCTTATTATCACAAATACTGTGCGAAGAAGACTACAACTGTCTGAAAAACAGTCCTAACATTTGTGCTATCCCCTTCTAGACGCCACATAACCTACAGACTGGCTTGGGCATAAAAAATAGTCAGGTGCCAAGGCTCTATTTTTAAAAAAAAAGTACTGCAGATTTGATTCATTAGATGGTTCATAAATGTGGAAATAAATATATTTAGTTAATTTTAATTCAACACGTGCCGTGGCTCATGAAAAAAACCCATTTGGATGCGTCTTTAATGGATATTATTATATATAACAGAGTTTTTCTTGTAATAGAAGATAAAGTGTTATCGATGTAAGGTCCACTGTTGTCATCTTTCGACTTCCAAGAAACAAATAGAACACAGAGTGCCAATTTACCAACTTAACTTCTAGTAGAGAAACATCATATGACAACAACTCCCATGTGTACAAAAGAATGAACGAAACTGACTACATAAATACAGAATTGCTTATTCTGCAATAATAGATAGTGTATCTTATCAAACGGGTGACTTTGTCTTTGTGTACACACCTGGCGTTACTAGGAAAACATTTATTACCATTGGTGAAAATGTGTATGCCGTGCTGAGAAAGTTTATATTGCACTATGAGATTAAGTGTCGACCGCGCTGTGAGAGAAAGTGTATGTCGCATTGTGAGAGAAAGTGTGTACCGAATTATTAGTTCAAGTGTTTACCGCTTTGGGGGAGAAATTATTTGTGAGAGACAAGGAAAATGGACGAAGGATAATACTAAGATCAATTGTCCTTTATTTTGTTCAAATAGTAGTTTTAAAAAGTAAAGACAAAATGGAAACCGTAAGAAAATAACTGTTAGTAAGTGTTGACAAGTTAGAGTTATTGACGGAGTTAGTTAGATGTGAATATTCAGCCATCCGTAACCGAAGTATGAAAATAGGTTGTGGAGAATAAAATAATGTAAAAAACTGCTAGTTTAAGAAAGGGTGCGTATAGAGTAGTGTATTTTTAGAAAGAATTATTAACAACACTAAGTGTCACATATTACAGTAAAACTAGATTAGTAGGGAAACATTTGCGGACAAAATCGTGAATACACATGAGTATTCAGCAAGATTGAGATTGAGAAATACGTTCAAAAACGTGAAAATAATGGATTGTAATCAATCTTAAGTGATCAATCGTTCATTCGCTGACAACTAAGTAACAGCTCAGCAACGTAGAGAAGGATTAATTGAGGAACTCTCCATGAAGTAGGACATGGTTCATCGAACTCTATAGTTTTGTCAAGAGGATTGTTGGAGTGCAAGCTGTACAACATTTTTGGAGTGCAAGATTGTTGGGAGAACTCGTCGCATGTTGGATTTGTTATGAGCTGCTATGTTATTGTACAGTGTAAGAGTGAATATTGTGAATTCCAGCGTTATAGATATTATAATTAGGAGTGAGTAGGTATATGTTGTGATAAAGGCGTATATGTTAGAAGTAAAATAACAGTAGCAAAGTTATTAATCTGTTTATAGAAATTGAATAAATTAGTCAAGGTATTTGTGTTGATCGTCGATAACGTGACACCATGTATGGTTCACGTTAGATGAAATTGCTTCATAACGAATAAAATTGTCACCAAACATGAAATATTCTGATGGTTTGGTCAGTGAGTGAGTGAGAGAAAGAGAGAGAGAGAGAGAGAAGGTCAAACAGAGTGAAGAAATTCGAGAGGAGTAATCTCTCTAGTCTTAGCCTTAGAATAGAGTGAGGGAAAGTGAGAAGCTATATTTTCAAACATCGTCATATGCTCAATGCAGTAGAGCATTGAAATATTGGTGAAATAAATAGTGTGTGACTGTGATGTTGAATGAACGGATAGATTGGATGAAGATAATTTGGGGACTCACATAAAGGGTGAAAGAGTGAGAATTGTGGGATATAAGGAATGAGAGTTTTAGTGGGAATCAGTTTTTAGTTTGGTTTTGAATCAGGGTTAGAGCTTGGAAGTCGAGCTGGACAGACTTGTCCAGGATAGTTAGTCTCGGAACCAGTCGAGTGGTTCGGAGTGAATAGTTCAGACTTGAGAGTCTGGAAACACTGAGTTTTTTTGTGCAGAATATTGGATATGCCATTTATCTAATTCATGTTGTAAGTTGATGTTGTACCTTTCTGGACTTTGAACCAATGTATAATAAAGTTACAAGATATATGTAAACGCTGAAGTTGCAGTGAATTATTCAGCCTTTATGTATCTCCTAGATATATGTGACATAGTACGATACAATAACGGCACTGCCCACACATATGCTGCACAAATAGTCACTGATCATATACACGACAGAAGAAGTTCAAGCTTATACTGTCATTCAACTAAAGAAATTCAACCGTATATCAACCGTATGACGACCCTATACTGTCATACTAAGACTTAGTTAAGATTTCAGATGGGACCAGACTCTTTAAGTACACCGTCGCACAACGAACATCAGAAGAAGTACCTATAACATCAACAGAAATTCTAGATTTGGAAACACTATACAGAGAAGAAAGAACACGAAGCACGAACCATAGCATCAACAAACAAAACAACAACTAAAGAAGATAATCACTATAGTAGAGTTGTTTATTGATATGACCTTATCAATGAAGTCATTACATAATTGTGGCCCCATTCAACACCCCCACACATATTTACCGCGCTGTGAGAGAAAGCGTATGTTGCGCTATGAGAGAACGTTTATGTCACACTGTGAGAGAAAGTGTATGTCGTACTGTGAGATAATGTGTTTATCTCGCTGCGAAAGATAGTGTATGCCGCGCTGTGAGAGAACATCTATGTCACGCTGTGAGAGAACATCTATGTCACACTGTGAGAGAACGTGTATGTCACGCTGTGAGAGAACGTGTATGTCACGCTGTGAGAGAACGTGTATGTCACGCTGTGAGAGAACATCTATGTCACACTGTGAGAGAACGTGTATGTCGCACTGTGAGAGAACATGTATGTCGCACTGTGAGAGAACATCTATGTCACACTGTGAGAGAACATCTATGTCACACTGTGAGAGAACGTGTATCTCGCGTTGTGAGATAAAGTGTATGCGGCGCTGTAAAATAAAGTGTTTGTCACGCTGTAAGAAAAAGTGTATGTCACACTGTGAGGGAAAGTGCATGTCGCACTGTGAGATAAAGTATTTACCGCGCTGTGAGAGATTGAGAGATAGTGTATGCTGCGCTGTGAGAGAACGTGTATGCCAAGCTGTGAAAGAAAGTGTACGTCGCGCTGTGAGTGAATAAGCCACCGTGGTGTCGCTATGACGCAAAAGGGGAGCAAAGAAAAGCAAGACTATAATCTATTAAGCATAAAGTAAGAGACGACCATGAGTGCTTTTGGTGGTGAAGTTGGCTGTTCCATCCCGTGGGTAAAAGTGACTCAAAAGCCATACTGAAATAGAATGCATAAGACTGAGAGGCTCTGATATCGCAGCCAACCTGTAAGCCATAATACAACCCTTTTCTCATTGCCCGGATTACATCCTATTAAGCAGCAGGTTCGAAAAAGAAGAAAAAGAAGTATTGAAATAGCAGAATCCTGGCCTGTGACAATATAGGGCCGGATACCAAAGCCACTCATAATGACTGACTCAACTATCGACGAGTGTCAATAGCTGACGACAAAAAATATACACAAATTGATCAATGTACAAATCAATCTGATCAGCCAAGATCAGTGACATTGCCCGAAACTTCTATATCTTGAGTAGGGTCTGGTAGAAATACCATGAAAGCACTTAGCAAACGGTTTGAAATATAACACCGCAGAAACACCATGAAAGAACATAGCAAACGGTATGAAATATAACCGCAGAAACACTATGAAAGAACATAGCAAACGGTATGAAATATAACACCGCAGAAACACCATGAAAGCACATAGCAAACGGTATGAAATATAACACCGTAGAAACACCATGAAAGCACATAGGAAACGGTATGAAATATAAGACCGCAGAAACACCATGAAAGCACATAGCAAACGGTATGAAATATAACACCGAAGAAACACCATGAAAGCACATAACAAACGGTATGAAATATAACACAGCAGAAACACAATGAAAGCACATTGAAAACGGTATGAAATATAACACCCCAGAAACACTATGAAAGAACATAGCAAACGGTATGAAATACAACACCGCAGAAACACAATGAAAGCACATAGCAAACGGTATGAAATATAACACCGTAGAAACACCATGAAAGCACATAACAAACGGTATGAAATATAACACAGCAGAAACACCATGAAAGCACATAAAAAACGGTATGAAATATAACACAGCAGAAACACCATGAAAGCACATAAAAAACGGTATGAAATATAACACAGCAGAAACACCATGAAAGCACATAGCAAACGGTATGAAATACAACACCGCAGAAACCTTGAGGCAGAAGAAATATAATAGGAAGTGAATTAATTTAAAAAAAAGACGCGTAGGAGAGAACATCACAACACGTTTGTGATAGACAGAATTGATCACGCTGTGAGTTAATTAGAAGAATATGTTAGTTCTGCTTCGATATAGTTCAACAGGAAACATTCATTGAATTTCTACAAAGAAATACGCTTAGATCGAAAGGAAATCAAACTGGTCAGAAATTTATGTTGGGAACAAAGTGCATCAAGATATGATGCTAGAACAGCTACTCACCATACATTGAAATAAGAACAGTAAGACAATGATGCATTTTGTCACCCAGATTATCAACATACAAAAAAAAAAAATTATAAAAAGGAACAAATGGAAGGAATGCAAGAGCTCAAAGTCAATGAAAAATAAAGAAAAATCAAAGATCTACAGATGACATATGACTCTTAGATGAAATTGAACAAGAACTATAATGACTAATAGGTAACACTGTCAAATAATGCATGTTTCCTGTTAGGGAGCTGTAGGGAAGGGTTTTGTAGGTGTGTGATAAAGATCGCACGCTGTTGCTATCACCACGTCAGGTACAGGGTGAGTTTTTGATTTACTCGCCGACAGAAAACAGACTTAGTCCTTACCGGGAGTTGAACACTGGACATCACGGGTGTGAGACCAACGCCCTAACTTCTCGACCATGCGCTAAAAAAACTAATAGGTAAAGTAGACAAATCAAGCAGTGAATATGGACTAGATATTAGCATCCACAAAGCAAAAACCATGTAAAACAATTTTGCTGGGTCTGAAATAATGAATTGCCAGTTCGTATTTGGCCTTCCTGTAGTATTTACCCAACTCCACGTTAAACTAAATGGTTTATTGAAACGGAGATAGAGCATCTGTACGGTGTTCGCTGATGACAATTCTAGGCCACAACCAGTAATACTGAAGTCAATTGCATTATATATATATATATATATATATATATATATATATATATAAAACTAGAAGCAATAGCCGGCGTTGCTTGGGTAAGATTAAAAAAATTATAATAATTTCTTACAAAAAAAGCGTAATAATTTGTTGCGCTGACTTTGATTTGTTTAAGTGTCTTCATATTAACCCCCTAACTCCTTTCCAAAAACAGATATAGAAAAACATCTCAAGAATCGAACAACCACAATCCCTCGCAGTCCCTACTATGCCTCGCGATCGTACGAAGTGAACTATTCCAGGAACACGAAAGACAGCAGAAATTTGCAATTTATAAACGTTGTGTACTCTCATGTGTGTAATGTGACGTATTTCCCCCCAGAATTTAGTGACAACAACGTTTACAGGATAATTTGACGATCGATGGATATAATTTTAAGAACAGATGATGAAAACAATATTTTACAATTTGCTCATATACAGATATATATGCGAGATTAGCAACAGGCAAGATGAAAGATTAGCGAACCTGTTCATACTGAGTAAACGTCGATGTTTTTCTAGGTGTAATCCCATCATTTGTTTATGTAAACTTTGTGAAGCTGTCAGAGACAAAAGATTAACTAATCATCTTCATTCAGTAAGGAAGCAACATATGAAGGTTGCGGTCAAGAAAGTATGCTGTCACTGGGAGAATATTGCATCAATACTAGAGCGATATAGATTTTGGACTGTAATTATCAACGTTTAAGATTTCTAATATAAACCACACGGGAGGTTATGACCAAATGAAGCTATGTGCCAAATGTCATTGGAGTAGGCCACGCTGTTGATATGTTTATACTGGGCGACACAAACATACATAAAGTTACTGAGTTAGGCTTATATATATATATATATATATATATATATATAAATATATATATATATATATATATATATATATATAAAGATAATATAATAATAAAGCACGGAACCGTTATGGCTGTTTTAGTGCTACATTGAGGACATTAGCATTAAAGTCACGAAATACATTACACCGATACTCCATTGGAAGCATTTCAGTGAGAAGTGTTTTATTCGTTGGTGTCCATCACTCTCCGAAATTTTTTATCGACAGAAACAACACAGCAATCATCTCCCGGCACTTATACATTATTTTATAGATGGAGACGGTATGTGTTCTGAGTAGTGCAATCTCTGGGCGAGAGCATCAGACTTGGTAACTGTAAAACAGTTCTAAAGTACGACGTTTCTTAATTTTCGGATCTAAATGTGCATTAGTTTGTGTAATAAACATTGATTCAGTTGAGAAAGTCTGATAATAATGCAGGGGCAGCATTATCATAGATCCCACTCACACGTTAATATCTGTAAATTAGGAAACTGCACATCCATTCCATGCGTAGAATAAAAAACAAACTAAGAACATGCTATTTGTCCAGGGTGCAAGGAATATAAACTACAAAGTAGTGTGAATTAGACACGCAATCATCAGCTACCAGTGCAACAATACTAATATAACAACTCGGGGTAAAGACAGTCAATTTAGATATCCAATATCATGCAATTATTAATCAATAACCTTGTTGTTCAGCTATAGTCAAAGTGCATCATGTGCGCTGTCCATGTTATAGTCATAGACAGTGCATTATGTGCGTATTCCATGTTATAGTCATAGACAGTGCATTATGTGCGTATTCCATGTTATAGTCATAGACAGTGCATTATGTGCGTAGTCCACGTTATAGTCATAGACAGTGCAATATTTGCGTAGTCCACGTTATAGTCATAGACAGTGCATTATGTGCGTAGTCCATGTTATAGTCATAGACAGTGAATTATGTGCGTAGTCCACGTTATAGTCATAGATAGTGCATTATGTGCGTAGTCCACGTTATAGTCATAGACAGTGCATTATGTGCGTAGTCCATGTTATAGTCATAGACAGTGCATTATGTGCGTAGTCCATGTTATAGTCATAGACAGTGCATTATGTGCGTAGTCCATGTTATAGTCATAGACAGTGCATTATGTGCGTATTCCATGTTATAGTCATAGACAGTGCATTATGTGCGTATTCCATGTTATAGTCATAGACAGTGCATTATGTGCGTAGTCCACGTTATAGTCATAGACAGTGCATTATGTGCGTATTCAAGGTTATAGTCATAGACAGTGCATTATGTGCGTAGTCCACGTTATAGTCATAGACAGTGCATTATGTGCGTAGTCCACGTTATAGTCATAGACAGTGCATCATGTGCGCTGTCCATGTTATAGTCATAGACAGTGCATTATGTGCGTATTCCATGTTATAGTCATAGACAGTGCATTATGTGCGTATTCCATGTTATAGTCATAGACAGTGCATTATGTGCGTATTCCATGTTATAGTCATAGACAGTGCATTATGTGCGTAGTCCACGTTATAGTCATAGACAGTGCATTATGTGCGTAGTCCACGTTATAGTCATAGACAGTGCATCATGTGCGCTGTCCATGTTATAGTCATAGACAGTGCATTATGTGCGTAGTCCACGTTATAGTCCTAGACAGTGCATTATGTGCGTATTCAAGGTTATAGTCATAGACAGCGCATTATGTGCGTAGTCCATGTTATAGTCATAGACAGTGTATTATGTCAGAACTGTACACAAATTATGTATACAATTAGGGGGAGAGAGAATCGAAAAAGTGTGACAGTTGTTGACAAGAGGGAAATGTGGATGACAAAATTTGACATCAACCAGTTTGTTATACACCAATGAAATTGTTAGAAATAAAAAATAAAAATATCAATTTAAAAACTTGAAAGATTATGTTATTTGTTTGCAATTTTTCAACAAAATTTATTTTGTTGTTGGGAAATGGGAGTACATTTTCTCAACATAATTAAGAAAAGGGATCTCTTAATTCTTGACAGTTTGTTCACGGGAGGGGGGGGGATTGCCAATAAATGTGGACGTAATTTATGGATAGCCGGCCCCCATATACCAAATTGTAGATTATAGACTTTAAAAAAAATATGTATAGACTTCAAGTATATTATGTTAGAACATTAGTTGGCTAACATTGTTGAATACATGCTCACCATATCTCAATGACATTTCTGAATACGTACTCACCATGTCTCAGTGACATTGCTGAGTGCGTAGTCACCATGTCTCAGTGACATTGCAAGTGTAAAGTGAAACGACGTTAGCCTCGTTCGAACCACGACCAAGTTCGCGAGAGTTAGAAGTATCAGACTGTCTCATGAGACGCTAGAATTTCAATTACAGAAGTTATTTTATTAAAAGATAAAGCTGGAAACAGCATATGTCAAGGCTAATTTCGCATAGAACAAACAATATAAGTGTTATAAGGAAGATAACAATGTATCAGTTATTGGTTATTTCTACTATACTTTATAGTAGTGACAGTTGGACTCTCACTGCGAACATGAGAAAATCAGAAAACTATACTATCAGTTACTGGTTATTTCTAGCATGCTTTATAGTTGTGAGAGTTGGACTATCGCTGCGGACACGAGAAAACAT